>CM032393.1:8922534-9522534 GCA_019049475.1 Eueides isabella
ACCAAAAGTTAAAAACGGATAACTACTAGAGATTTTATTAACATCTAATCTATCTGTTCTCGCCTTTTTAACAACAAAACTGTAGCAACGTTAACTTTAGTTAAAAGTAGATGCGTTAACTTTAGTTAAAAGTAGATACGTTAACTTTAGTTAAGAGTAGATTTGATATGTCTGTTTAAGGTTTCCTTTCTTAGCGTTCTGTTTCTGTTTCCAAATAAAATGGTTGTGATTTTTTTAATACTTTATTTTAGTAAAATTGTATGTTTTACTTTTAAAAAAAATCTTTATAATATTATTCATATGGGGGTAAATTTTATGGACTAAATCACGATTGTTTCAACATCGTATAAGAAGTCGAAGCAATAAAACGCACCTTAACATTTGTCTGGCGCACTCTTTTTGATCTCACACTTTACTTTCACTTAAAAGTTTTGATAGTGAAATTTTATTTATCTTATCAAACTCCATTAAACATATTAGTCAGAAGACCCAGACAGGGTTGACCCTGTAAATATTTTATAGGTTACACAGGTTTTATTATCAATGTCCTTTAATATATTTAGTAAACACTAAAATATAAAGTACGTCCTCGTCGTCCTTTGTAGGGACAAATTGTGTATTTATATATTTTTTAGACTAGGAGACGACGTTAACAAAAAAACTATTTTTTGCTTGATATAATTTCCAAGTAGTAGTAATATAATTAAAAAGGGGCCAACGCACAAACAATAAATTAAAAGAGGAAGCGTGGAAATTGATTGTGCAGTTCTGAACTTTCTTTTTTATTAAAGAACTTAAAAAGTCTGCATGAAAGTAAAATATTTTATAAAGACAACAATATTAGAGTAAGTAGTTCTATATGTTAATATTTCGCCAGGTATTGAATTTTGTCTGCCATAAGTTTTGTTTCAAATTTGTAAACGGGAAGTAGAAAGGCCTTTATTCCCCAAGATGACGTTTTGAAAAGTATATAATCCATTTTAGATGCTATATGTATATGGTTATCAGTAAATTTTTGTGGTTATGGTAAAATGAAGAAACTGTAGCCCAAGTCCCTTCTGAAGCTATTGTCGAAGTATATCAAAAATACATTTCATTATCCAGCTTCATACATTTCATTGTACTTTTATCACTAAAGAAATTAAATATTTTTAGTTAAATTCAATTCATATATTTTACAAACGTATATACTCGCCCAAATTTTAACAGTATGTTAAACATATAAAAGTTCGTATGTTAAAACGCTCTATGTTAGTTTTATATGACTATATTTATCGCTGATAAACGGTAAGTCCTCTCAAATATAGATTAAATCCAAATAAATACATAATTTATACAATTTTTACCTAGGTAACTTTTTGAAACGCAAACTTGCATTTACAGCTAATTATGGTAGGTAACGTCAGGTTATTAAGACCGGCCGTTAGAGTTCGATATCAGTTGTTAAAAAATTTACTAAGAAATATTCATCACACAGAACCATTTTTGCTTAGAAGCCATATTCTTGTTTCTTATTATTGAGCTAATAGATATAGATATTTAGGAATCAATTTAGCAGGTGTGCCATTTTGATTTTTACATGCCTATGTCACGCCCCTAATAAAAACAAGGTGAAATATTTTCAGTCAAATCTGTCCTGTAATTTTGAAGTTGTAGGCGTATAAAAATAGTATTGTACATACTCGTATATTATACATAGATATAAATATAATACTATATATAGAAATAAATATAATATAATATTTCACCCGCAGATTCACCCACATAGACTGCAAGATTATTATAGCATTTTTTAATGATTACAATATCTTTTTGGGTAGGAATTCTGATTATTACAAACTATCAACATACTAACAACATGCTAAGACTATTGCCGGGCTCGCTTACGTCTGTTTTAATTGTATAAGAAATATTTATTTATTCTATTTTATATAACACTTCAAAAACGATATTTTATTAAAATGTAGTGGGTAACAATCATTTTAGTGTATTTTGCTGTGTCGGCAAGTGGTATTTTTTTGGTTTTAACCTACGAATATACTACGAATATAATAAATTTCAAAATAAAATATTCAATTTAAAGTCTTCCTCTCATGTCTGAGGCAGTACCTAGTTCAGCGCTTTCCAACCAGGAAAATATACGGATTTTTTACCAGATAAAAATTTGTGCCGTTAATGTTAAACGGAAATTTATACTTAAATATAGAATGGATTATAAAGCAATGCAATTTGAAACGGATTAAATATTTCATTTTTATTTTATTTTATTTAAAAAGATTCCACATATCAAGGTTGTAGACAAGTTAGTTTTAAATAATAGCGCTTCGCCTACGCATCAATACTTAAAATAAACCATAAATAACTTGCTACTACTAAATGTTTTAAAATTTTATTAACTTAAAATCTATAAAAACAATATAAATATGATGATGCATATATCACAAAAAATATTTGGGGCAATTAAGCTCCAGAGCTTCAAGAATTACTTGTAGCTTTCTACTCACGATTTTTTCTACGTAGGTAAAATTTTAAAGCGATTTTTTATTTTATTTTAAATTCTTATGTATAGTTTATATTTGAGGCATTACGCCTTGAGTGGTGGAACTGAACGCCGCGTTTTGCCTTGCTATCACTGCAAAAAAATATAAACATAAAATATTTACATTGAAAATATTTCATATAATATTTCGTTTCCTCAAGTGGAGATCGAACCCAAAACCTGCCTTGTTAATGCCACATGCTTGTACTCCTGCGCCACGACAGTCCACAAAGTGTAAATATCACAGGTTATTCTACTATACATACAATAAAGAATAAATTCAAAATAAAGTGCGACATCAGTCACGTCATCATTTTGTCGAAATAATACATACTGCTTATTGCTGGAAAGTCCAAGTTGAAAATAGTTTCGTAAAAGGGTTCGTAGCTGATTAAATTCGTAGGCAATATTTGAGATGTACTTCATAATTTTAGTGTTTTTTTCTAAAGATCAATACTTAATATATTTGGTAAAATATGATGATACTTTATCAACATCTTTTTCCATCTTTATATCAACGCAATATTTTAAAATATTATTAGTCATGTATTTATACTGCTACTTGTACTACAGATAAACTTTTTCTATGTTATGGCAAGTAGGTATATGTCGATAGTTTGCTGTATAATAATATTTTGGTATGTAACAGACCTTAAAAAAAACTTTTAAATGTATTATTTTGCTAACAACTTTGACAAATATAAACCAAATATATATGTCTAAGTAATCGTGACAGGTTGTGAGTTCGATTCCTACTCGTTAAAATGAAATATTTAATATTTTTATATTTTACTGAAGTTGCAATGTCTTAGTTCCGTGAAAAATTGGAAACGGAAGAAAGCGTATCTCGTGTTAAAACGCTCCGTTGTCAATAAGACTATTGGGATCGGAGGATCTTGACACTAGTTTCTTAGATTGCTTTATTTCTAAAAAAAATCTCTTTATCTTTATAAGTACTGTATAGCTTAAGTATTATTAAATATATATACAACAGATACCAAGATAATATATTTTTATATAAAAAGTTGTAATCTCATACCTGACTTACTGTAAGATCAGTAATGTTTAATGGTAAAAAAATATATTTCGTAGTATCTGCCATTTTAAATATTTTTAGATCGTTATTTCACACTTACGATCGAAAAATATTTAAAAAAATGAAAAAAAAAAAAACGAAATGTAGTGGAATTGGTGGCAGAGAGTCTAAATTAGAAGTACTAATTGATATTTAATTCACTATAATGAAAATCATTGTAAATATGAACATAGCCTGCGAGTCATTTTTTCGTTTCACATTAAAGTGATCTCTATTCAGATAGTACTCATAGATTGTGGTAATGCTTATCGGTATTTTTTCGTATGTAATTTAGATAATCTTTGGTTTTACTAACGAGGGTTTGTAATTGGTGTTCTTAATTCTCGTATACGGTTATATACTTACTGATTGTCAGCTTTCATTTGTATCCTACTAATGGCAGAGTTGGCAGATTGAACCCGGGAACCGAGTGTTGAGACACTCTGCTCAGGTTCCCAGTTTCTCCACTTTCATATTTAGTGGTAGAACTCAACGTCACTTCTTGCCATGTTATCAATGCGAAGAAAAGAATATTTAATAAATTAAATATATCATTACTCCAAGTGGTGATGGTACCCACAACTTGTCACACAGTTTTTCCTAATTTTTCGACAAATACAAAACATGCTATACACAAAATATAGTTTAAGCCTTTCCATTGTTAATAAATATTAATAACTTATAATATATTATATTTTGAAGCCCTTACGAAATATCTCCATATGGCCAATAGGTACAGTTTTTATTGGAGCTGGTTGGGTGTTACGAATCTTGTCAGTAATTGTCTAAATATGTAGTGTTTTGCATTCTGTCGTACGATATATAATTAATAAAAGCTTGTTGATATAAAAAACGCAGCGTTAAGCAACGCCATTAAACGCACGATCCCTCAAGTTTACCGGAAAGTTGGGAAAAGATCGGAGTGTCTTAACCCTAGGTTCGCAAGTTACCTCAGCTGTGTGTAGGATACAACGTGAAGCTTGTAGATATAAATTGTAAATGTGCCCTTTAAATATAAAAAATGTTATTTAAATATCAATTTATAATAAAAATAGGGTGTACATTTAAAATGTATGTTATTTATTGTAAGTCGCTATTGAGAAGTTCTCGTTCGTAATGTTCTCGAAAATATAATAATAAGCATTACTTACCTTATCACAACTGAATTACAATTTGAATGATGAAGAACAAAATTATTATTTTTGAATTTACTTTTATTATTTTTAAAATATATGTTAAGGCAAAGTTATTTTTACACTAAATATCAATCAAAATTCAGAAAATCCTTTACACTTATCACAATAACATATTTTTTAAATATTTAATGTTTTTATATATATTAAATGTTTTAAAAGAAGTTTGTAGTTAAAATTTGTTAGCACTAGCATTTTCTGATTTGCTATAATGTGGTAATTATGTGATTTCAGGTACCCTCCATACTTAAACCTGAAGGATGGTGAAAAGCTAGGAACGTTCTACAACTTCAAAGGATCTAAAGTTTTAAGCACAGAATCTAACTCATTGAAAAAAAAATTGAAGCTAGAATATGAAGTATTCGTTAGGATCGTAGAAGATGAGAGTAAATGATGTTAATTTATATGAAGTATGATGTCTTACTTTTTTATATGCTGCACGCGGAATTTTAAATTATAATAAAATATTGTGAATACTGTGCTGTTTTATTTCTAAATAATATGTGTATATGACTGGCCTAAAGCGATAGATAAAATAAACTTGCTAAGTTCGAATAATGTTGACATGTGGGCAACAAAGATAAGATGCCGGAACTCAAATAGCAGATGATATTTTTTTATGTTTCTTACTATGGGTGTGGTTATTGGCGTAACACACCACACAGCGCTCCAAATAAGTTCCTTTCAATGTCACCTTGACAAGCACTAAATTGCTTTTTCTACATATCGGGCGATCCTATTCTTGCAATAAATAGTCTATTTTAGTTTCGACGATTGTATAAAATCAAGTGATGGGATGATCGAAGTATCATTGTCTTGTAAGATTCAGACTCACAACGTTTTAGTACAATGAAGGCTTTCGTGGTAAGATTTTATTTTCTTTGCAATAACAAAATAACAGAATAATTTAAAAATGACTAATATTTTAAGTTAAATTATCATTTATAACCGTCAATTAATGGAAAAATGTACCAACTGCCAGTAAATATAGCATTTCGGCAAAGAGATCCCTCAAATTCTATTAGCTTATTCGATTTATCAGTTTATTATTCAATTTTCGCCCATTAAATTACAATATGTGTTGAATGACAAATTGTAAAATTCTTTAATTAAACCAAGGAAATATCCATATTACCATTTAAAAATTGATTTAAGCTCAAAGCCCTATTAATAACTATATAATGTTAGATGCCTTGATGCCCTTTTTCTTGTCAAACCTAAAATAAATTTATTTAATTCTTTCATATTCATTAAAACATAAGACACACAAAATGTGTATAACCCACTTCAACATGTTTTTTTTTCATTCAATAAGAAGTAAATATCTATACGAAATGTTATATTTTGGCAATAGGTACTTAAGATTATACGAGTACTTAGCAATTGAGTGGTTTCATATCGACGGTTCTAATATAAAAAAAAAATCATAATAGAATTAGGATTTGTATGAGTGAGACCTTTAAGGTCGTGAATGACATCTTAAATTAATTGAACTACACTGCATCGCTTTTAGTAGCTAATATTCTGAATAATCTTATTTATTCATAAATATTAAAACATGTAAAATTTATTTATTTAATGTGAACAATAGGAAACTTTATGAGTTGTCAGTTCTAAATAGGGCTTTGCCTATTCATAACTAAATAATGTTAGATGCCTTGATACCCATTTTCTTATCAAACCTAAAATAAATTTATTTAATTCTTTCATATTCATTAAAACATAAGACACACAAAATGTGTATAACCAACTTTAACATGTTTTTTTTTTCATTCAATAAGAAGTAAATATCTATACGAAATGTTATATTTTGGCAACAGGTACTTAAGATTATACGAGTACTTAACTATTGAGTGGTTTCATATCGATGGTTCTAATATAAAAAAAAATCATAATAGAATTAGGATTTGTATGAGTGAGACCTTTAAGGTCGTGAATGACATCTTAAATTTAATTGAACTACACTGCATCGCTTTTAGTAGCTAATACTCTGAATAATCTTATTTATTCATAAATATTAAAACATAAAAATTTATTTATTTAATGTGAACAATAGCAAACTTTATGAGTTGTCAGTTCTAAATTATTATTTTTAAATTTAATTAGTCATATAGTCATGAGATTTTAAGAAATTTTCATAAATTTTATTGTTGTATTGTTTCTTTATTATAAATAAATTTCAATTTATTTTAGATTCCAGTAAAAAATATAATAATATCTATATATTTAAAAATAAAAAAACGCTTTTATAGTAAGTTAAAAATTTTTCAAACGAAAATCCCGCTACTAATCGCTGTTCATATGTACAAAGTCTATCAGTTATGAAAATATTTTAGCGGTGAACAGAAAAAGTATTGTATTTACTAAACAATATTATATTATTTTTTAAATATATTCTTTTATAATATATTATTTTTTAATCTATTATCAACATTAAGTTCTAATTCAGCCACAAATTAAAAAAAAAAGTATCTAATTCAGCCACAAATTTAAAAACGAATTGGCTCTATATTAGATTCTTTTGGCTACCTTACTAGGCTTGAATTTTAATACAGTATATAATCTCATATTTGTTATAATTTTTTCTATTTAATTACAGTTTGTATGCTTGGCTCTGTGCCTTGTAAATTTAGTAAGAACTGAAGACAACGGAAGCTATCGTCCAGAACTCTATGGTGATAAATATGGCGCATATAACAGAGGTTATGATGGAAGATACAACTACAGATATAACAACTACTTTAACAAGAACAATTTGTATTATCCTAGCTACGCATACCAGCCTCTATATCAACAGCTTGCTCCTCCAGTAGTAACTTACAGGGATAATAGGTATTTTTCCTCTTTTTTTTTAATTTTTACACTAAGTATAGGACCTTAAATAGGACCGTCTTTGTCTATTTAGCTAATAAATTTTCTTTGACTGATACAGGCATGAATATTTATATTATATCTTTTTTATAATATATGATAATATTTTAATAATTTATCTAGTTCTTGTGATTGAGATTTTACGTAACTGGAAAATATTATTCTTCATTCTCTACAGGAGTTACGTTTGCTTTAAAATATTTATAGGCGCTTAAATTTGCTATAGCAACAATTGTCACGAAATATTTTTAATATTTTTAACCCCGCAAGAAGTTTTATAAATTTGAGTTTGTAGTTTGTTTGTAGCACGATAGCTCCTAAATATATTAACCGATTTGAGTGCGATTTATGAAGAACAAGGATGTTTAATTAAATTTTGTTCTTATTGGTTGTTTTATTGTATTTAGTTCTATAAATTATATTGGCTTTTTTTAGGGACTGAAAGCACTTTGTCAAGATGAGTTTATGATTTTTGGACAGGTGTTAATTTTTTTAATCAAATTTAATTCTTTTCTTTCATATTCATTTCAGCGTAATTTCCAGTTCAACAATTCGTCCTGTAGTAGTAATATCTTCTACGGCATCACCAACCAAATATGTCTATCCTAAAAATTACGGCAATGAAGGCTATGCGAGAATCATTGAACAAGACAGTGACTCAAACGTTAACAGCTACCAATACAGATACAAGACAGAAAATGGAATAAGTGCTGCTGAAAGTGGAATTGTTGACGCAAACTCGGCTGGCGGTACAAGAGTATCCGGATTCTATGAATATGTCGGTACCGACGGTCTAACTTACAGAGTGGACTACACTGCCGACGAAAATGGCTTCCACCCAAGTGGCGCTCATTTGCCTTAAATTATTTTGTTTAACGAAGAACGAATGATATAAATGTAAAACGATTGTTGTAATAAATATGAAATATTTATTTTAGAAAGATATTTTAATTACTCTTTTGATTAAGTTTCCAAAATCCTAGCTGGTATAAGTTAAGCTTTAAGATAATTAAAACCTTGGCAAAAAGCTATATATGTAGCTATACAGTGGAATTCAAAATAATTTTACCTTTTTTATGTTAAATTGTTTTTAAAATATCGTAAACATTTCAATTTTGTAATGAACGAATATATTCACACTTATAGAGATGTTATCTCATCACGCATCGTTAACCCAATAAACCGAAACTATGTATAAATAATTATATCTACAATCAATTTATGTTTGAAATATATTTTATATAATTTTATTAAATTTAATGGACAAATGTAGTGTCCTAGGTACAATAGGTAAAGTATCATACACACCAAACAAACGAAAATAAATTAGCATGCTTTTGTGTTTTGATAATTACAATAAATCAAATGATAAAATATTTACACAAACTTTATAAATATCATTAAAATATCAATAAAAAAAACTAAAATGATCTTATAATTTAGAAGTTTTTGTAAATAGAATTGGCAATTAGTCCATTGAGTTTAATTGTCTGTTTATTATTTTAAAATATTCATGATATTATTTATTATTCAAGTTCATATTATTATTTACGATAAAATAAACAAATTTTGTCTTTCTTATGTTTGGGCAAATCTCCTAAGCAGCTGAATCGATTCAAAGCTAAATCTAAGCTAAGCTAAGCTCTAAGCTACTTTTTAAACGAAACTTACTTCTCAAAAATGAAACCCAAGTTAGAGTTATGAAAACTACATATTTTTTAATAAAATACGACAATTGTAGTGAACACAATCAAGTAAAATCTCAAAAGATATAAATGGCGATAATTCAGCACAAATAAATAAAATTAGAGTCACTTTAACAAAATTGAAAACACTGTCTGTGCATAATATTATGTATCTGTAAATAATATTAAAAATAGTTTTTAACGTTAGGTTCCTAAGTTCCCTCTACCTATCCTAATATGTGCAGGATACAGGAAGCTAAAAGAAAAATATTAAATACTTATTTTTACTGTTTTTAAAGTGTCAATCCTCAATTATGAAAGAATAAAATTATACAAATATATAATGTTATTCTGTCATAATTGAGGGTTGACACTTTATAAATTGGGGAAGCCTCGCGGGTCCGCTAGTAAAATACAGCTTCATAGATGAAATTAATAGCTGGTGACAGCTATATGTGAACGAACCTTTGACATTAACAATTAAGATGAAACGAATGTATATGCTAATTAATAAACCCAGCCATACATTCCTATAAACATATGGTATGAAACGCACTTTATATATATATATATATATATATATATATATATATATATATATATATATATATATATATATATATATATATATATATATATATATATATATATATATATATATATATATGTATGTATATATATATATATATATATATATATATATATATATATATATATATATATATATATATATATATATATATATATATATATATATATATATATATATATATATATAAAGTAAATTATTAACTTATAATTTGCTTTACATTTACAACACACCTACAAGTAAAGGATAGTAGTTTTTACAGTTATTAACGTATAGAGAGACTCATATTACGTCGAGCTGGCGCTCTCAAGTGTAGCCGAATTGTACATATATACCTAATTTACCGCAAGTTAAAATGTGTGCATTATACCCCGGATGCACGTGACCTAGCAACTAATAAAATTTATCGGTTCAGAATCTCCGCATGCGGGCTACTAATACAGCATGTAGTCCCTACAGCTACAGAATCGATATCCCCAATTACGTAGTGTAACAGCCAATGAAAATCAGCCTATCCTGCAATATGTGACAAATTCGTAAAGTTGTAAAAAATATAGGTCTGGAATATGTGGTTTGGATCAGTGAGCAATCAGCCACACAGTAATTAATATACTTATATTAAAATAGCACAATGTGCAGTAGTAGTTACAGATTTTTTGTTTAACATAAGAATGAAATTAAGAAATAGGAATTCTAACATCGTAAATGATATATTCTTGATTTGTCATTCGAAACTGATTTATTATTCCAAAACTATTTAGCGTCATTAGCATTCTTCAAACTGTTAACCTTTTGGCCTAACAGTATTACCTGAATTTTACAGCTAATCAATTTTACAAACATATTTTGATATTACACAATTCACAGCGAATTTCATATTTTGATATGAAATTCGCTGCGTAATGTATAATTTCATATAAACTCCAACAAAAACCGACGAGAATACTTAGAAAACTCTAAGGGTAAGGCTTACGTACTCTAAGGGAGCGAATTTTTATTTTTTTACTGTACTCTAAGAGATTGTAGACCTGAATATTTGATATTTATTTCATATTATTACTTTTAAGCGATCATGAGATATTAATGATATATCTTGACAGAGAGAAGAGGTAAACAAATTCATAAAAGAAGAGTTCCTGTTTTACCTTTTGAGGTATGGTAACGGTAACGGTAACTCAAAAGCAATAATCGTAAAATTCTCAAACAAACAAAGTTGCAGGCATTCGTTAGTATTGAAGAAATAAAAAAAATGTACATCTTCTGATTAACAGGATGCTATTATACAAAATATTAAAACTATTATAAGTTTTGTAAAATAGCACTATAAAAAAGATCAAAACAGTGTCCGTGATATAAGTATAAAAAATAAAATTTATGGAGGCTGATGCCTCGTCATTCATTCAGATATACCAAACAAGGATACGATTTAAATTAAAACTTAAAACCTGTGTTTTATACGAAATTGGAGCATAAACTTTATAATATTTTAATTTTTCACATTACAATTTAAATTCATTTAAAAAATAACTTTGCCAAGAATAAGATATTTAAGTTAATTTTAATAATCAAAATTTGGAATTATGTTAATAAATTAGGCTCTTGCAACTAATTTAAATAATAACGAAGAAAAATGAGTATGATATAGGTTCCGTATATTTTAATATGATAATTTAAAGTATAATATAATAATAATATTAAGGTGCAGCGGCTCAAGCGTGTGTGATAAATGATAGGTTATAAGTTCGATCCCCACTCCAGGAAATGTAATATTTAATATTTTCAAATTAAATATTTAATATTTTCCTTTCTTCGCTCTGGTAACAAAGCAAAGTGCGGCGTTGAGTTCCGCCACTCAACACGCAATGCATCAAATTCGGCGGAAAGTGGGGAATGGAAATGGAACGGATTGTCCTAAAGTTAGGTTCCCAAGTTCCCTTTGCCTACTTTGCCATGTGCAAATTGGGATACAGCGTGAAGCTGAGTGTAATAATACAAAACATCTATTCCTGGTGTTTAAATATAGTGTGACAAAACACGACATTTACGAGTGGCAGTCACGCTTTTAATGAATAATTGTAAAAATATTTTAAAATCTCTTGATCTTAACTAGTACTTGGTATAGAATATATTATTTTTCATTAACCATTGACCACTGATAGAAATATAACCATATATAGTTTAATAGAAAAAATATCTTCTAGGATGTATTTTGTTCGTGCACCTGATGCAGCGAGGAAAAAAAATTAAGCTCAGTTTTCGTATATATTAAAGACATTGCGTAACGGCAATTATTGTCGTGCCTTGTAGATCAGATCTAGAAAAAAAAATATTTGAAATATACCAAATAGGAATGGATCCAGAAATATTATCCGAGTACCGGGCACTCTGCAATTATGCCTTGAGTTATAGTATTTACTTATAAAAACATTGAAATTTGACCTTAATTAATGATACGAATACACTATTAAATATCATCGTGTCAATTATTTATTTATTGAATTTAGACTTACATACTGAATTTGGATGATCAAGCGGAATGTGAGAATTACCAAGACAAGAACGATATAACAATAAATTATTATCACCTGTCAAAATCGTGACAGATATCACTATAATTTTAATATATTTTATAACTTCACTTTGTATATATGACGCTTTTAATAATTATATGCAATATTATATTTTTATATATTGTGTTATATTGAGTAACAAACAAATATATTTTTATTCAACAATATTTTCATAGTGTTGCTTGTTGTTTTTTGTTAAATATATTATACTATAATAATTTGACGATATCCTTTTGCATTTAATGACATTTATTATCATATATATTCAAATTTGCCTCATTTTAGCTTCACGCTATATCCCGTATATAGCAGGGTAAATGTTGATCTGGAAACTTAGTGTTAACACATTCTGTTCCCATTAAGACACTTCAAGAATTAAAAATATTAAATGTTTAATTTCCTCGAGTGGTGATCGAATCCACAAGCGTTTACAATCGTAAGCTTGTACTCCTACGTCTCTTACAATATATTTAATTATAGTGAGACTTTGTTAATGTTCTGTTTGGTTTGACTTTCAGTCCGTCTGTATGTTGCAGCTGCTTTATACTGATATTATTAAGTTCGAGATACAATTAGATTTAAAATACAGTTGAAGTTTGAGTATCGGTTTATTTTTACGAAATATATAATAAAACCGATCAAGTGCGAGTCGGACTCGCTTACCGAGCCTTCCGTACCGTAATTACAAGAATGTATTTTAACGACAAGTACAACCGATAAAAAGCAGCAACAACGAATAAAAAATTGCAGGTATATACACTAATATTATATGAAATAAAGTAAAATTATTCGTGGCGCAGGGGCATAAACATGTTACTATAAATGCAACAAGTTCTGGTTTCGATCCCCACTAGAGGAAATGAAATATATAATATACTTAAATTTCGTATTTAATATTCTCTTTTCTTCGCTTTGGTAACAAGACAAAGCGCGGCAAAAAAATCAAGACTTTACAGGTCTTGATTTTTATATATATATATATATATATATATATATATATATATATATATATATATATATATATATATATATATATATATATATATATATATATAATATATATATGTATATATGTATATATATATATATATATATATATATATATATATATATATATATATATATATATATATATATATATATATATATATATATATATATATATATATATATATATATATATATATATATATATATATATATATATATATATATATATATATATATATATATATATATATATATATCTCGAACTCACTCAGAACCCAAGGGAGTCCATTAACAACGTAAACCTATATTTCGCCAACGTTGGCGAAACACTTGCAAACGAAATAATGACACGAACTAAAATGACAGAAAATAAACTTCTACTGAAACAACTAGAAAATAACGGCGTGAGCACCTCTTTCTATCTTTATCCAACTGATAAATATGAAGTGGCAAATATTACCAAATCACTTAAAAATACTAACGCATGTGGTTGGGATGGCATTACATCGATGTTTTTCAAAAAATATATAAATACATTAGCTGAACCTATGGCATTAATAACTAACATCTGTTTTCAACAAGGAATGTTTCCAAATTCATTAAAAAAAACGATAATAATTCCAAAATTTAAATCTGGGAAAAAAAATGAAATCTGTAACTATCGACCAATTTCTTTACTACCAACGCTCTCTAAAATTATTGAACAAAATTATAAACAATCGCTTAAAAGGGTTCTTAAAAAAAAATAATATACTGGCCTATAATCAATTTGGATTCCAAACCAACAAATCAACATCCGATGCCCTGAAATCTCTAACATCAGAAGTTGTAGGTCATCTGGATAACCGCTCAAGTTGCATTGGTATATTCTTAGACATAAAAAAGGCGTTTGACACTGTCTCAGTTCCTATACTACTAAAAAAATTGGAAAATATAGGTGTCCGAGGTCTACCACATAAACTGCTTACCAGTTATTTAGCAAACAGATCACAAATTTTGAGAATTAATAACATAATAAGTGACGAAACTAACGTTAAATATGGAGTGCCCCAAGGAAGTACCCTTGGCCCTACACTCTTTCTCATATATATAAATGACCTCTGCCTTCTCACATTGACACACACTAAGATAATAACATTCGCGGATGACACGGTTTTGTATATATATATATATATATATATATATATATATATATATATATATATATATATATATATATATATATATATATATATATATATTCTCGAACTCACTCAGAACCCAAGGGAGTCCATTAACAACGCAAACCTATATTTCGCCAACGTGAGTGCCCCAAGGAAGTACCCTTGGCCCTACACTCTTTCTCATATATATAAATGACCTCTGCCTTCTCACATCGACACACACTAAGATAATAACATTCGCGGATGACACGGTTTTAATAACTTATTCAAATTCGATCAAAGAAGTATATGAAAATGCCAAGAAAGACCTACATAAAGTTGTGAAGTGGTTGGACAACAATTTGTTGTCGTTAAATATTGACAAGACCAAATATATAAAATTTTGCATCCGCGACAATAAAAACCACAGTCCTGACTCATTACCAATACAAGCACACTACTGCGGACAAGATAGTATTAGTCGAAAATGTAATTGTCAAAAACTAATACAAACCTACAGTTTAAAGTATTTAGGAGTGGTTATTGACCAGCACCTTTCCTGGAAAGAACATATAAATTTATTATACGGACGTTTAAGGAGATTAATTTCAATATTTAAAAATATTCGATATATATGTGATCTACCATTATTAAGAAGTATTTATTACGCTCTGTGTAACTCGTTAATACGCTATGGTATCACCGTTTGGGGGGGTACCAATAAAACATTATTGTTAAAAGTTGAAAGAGCTCAACGAGCCTTTCTTAAAGTAATGCATTGTAAGGACTTTAGATACCCTAGTGACAATCTCTATAAGGAACTAGAAATGTTAAATGTAAGGCAAATTTATATACTGCTCATTTTAAAAGATCAACATAAAAACTCCATAATAGCAAATAATAAACCTAGAAGACGACAGGACAAAGTGTATGAACTACCCAGAATGAAATCAGCTTTTGCTCGTAAATTTTATATATTCCTAGGGCCATATATTTACAATAAGATTTCTAAAATTATAAAACTTAAGAACCTTAATAATCATTCATTTAAAAAAACAGTCGATAAATATCTTAAATCATTAACATATAACGATACAGAAAATATTATTAAATCTATATAGGACATCTACATGATTTAAATATATCAATATATAAAATAAAATTAAATATAATGGAGAAATGTAAATCGCAAAAATTAATAACCTCATTATAATTCAATACAAATTAAGAGACACACACAAACACACACACACACACACACGCGCACGCACACACACACACACACACACACACACACGGACGCACTAATGCACACCATATTTATATATTATATATATATTAATTTTCAAAATTATATGTATATATGTATGTATGTATGTATGTGTGTATATACGTATTTATATGTATGTGTATGTATATATACATATATTTATTCGAAGCACATCTATTGTAAAAATATGTATTCATTCACCGATAGTATGTATAACTGTAATTAATTTTAAGTAATAAAGTGGCAGCATCTAAACTTTGTGCATATACTACAATAGTAAGATAACAAGCATGCGAGGAATACTATTCTACCGTCATACAGTTAAACTAGTACGGAGGGTAGCGTTACATCCATCTCTGTTAGCTTAACCGCATAAAAATATATAACATATCGTAATATAAGCCATTATTGTATTAGGTTAAGGTTTATAAGAATAATAAATAAATAAATAAATAAATAAATAAATATATATATATATATATATATATATATATATATATATATATATATATATATATATATATATATATATATATATATATATATATATATATATATATATATATATATATATATATATATATATATATATATATATATATATATATATATATATATATATATATATGTGGCATAAAGACGATAATTTTAGTTACTTATAACATGATTAGGACTAATTTCATAATATCGTGGGTATAGATCTCAAATTTATATTGTAGCAATAGGACACGCATGTTAGCTAATACTCATATATCAAGAGAAGAGCAACGCCCAGAAAATAATAAAACTAGAATATTTTATTGCTACACAACCAATCTGTAACTGATGGAGATTTACGATTCACGAATATATTTTAACAGTAACTTTAACGTGACAATTTTATTCAGTATTTAGAAGATTTTGATAATATTTATTGGATTGATAGGAAATCACGCTAAATTTTGCAAACAGGAATAAATAAACATTGGTATGGTAATAGCCGCCCGCGACTACGTATGACAGCAGAGGACCTATAGGTGCGCTGCAAGCTTTTAATATGGAGACAAATGCGTTTTTTAAAGGTGTGCAATGTCGCATGACCTGGAAATACTGCCGCTAGATTATTGCATAGTTGTCAGGTGCGTATAATGAAGTTTCTACGAAACCGCACATTAATAGAATTCCATATATCAAGATGGCGATGAAGACTTCTCAGCTCGTACTGCGCTGTTAGAGAATTCAGTACCAGGTAAGAAATCAAACAATTCTCCAAAACAGACGAGATAACTATATAATAGACGTGACTGACCATATGATATAAAGGATTTCAGATGTTTGTAGCAATAGCTTAATGTTTTTGGTTCAAATTATTGAGTCATTTATAGATACTTAGATTGCGGCGGTTACGAAAAAAACAGCAGCAAATATTGTAGATATTTGTAGAATACTTTTATGATATTTTTTGGGTTCCACGCTTCAAAAGAAAAAGAAATTGTTGACCATCTATCAGTCCGAGTCTCGAGGTCACCTCGAGATATCATGCTGATTTTTTTTAAAAACAAATCAGGTCTATGATCTTTTAGAGTAAAAAAAAAATAAGATTCTAAGTTAAAGCAATTGAAATATATGACCATTCATCCGTTTCGCTGCATTTTGTTACCTATAGGATACTTCTCTAGGATATAATAGCAAAGGAACTGCCAATATAATCAGAAAAAAAAAAATGGAAATAGTGAAAAATTAAAGATATTTCATAGAAGACAATTACTACAAACTTACTAGTATATACACTCCCATATGTATACACTCCTTTTATTTGCTTATTAAAGAAATAATTATATAGTGCAAGCTGAAATACCCGCAAGCAGGATGCACATTAATATATTATTAATAAGCAATGTTAACTTGGAGAATTAAACTTGGAAAATTATTAGATAATCTAGAGAGGCTTTAAAACACACGAAATCATTGATTATATTCTTTATTTATCAAAAATTATAGCATAACAAGATCGTACCCAATTTAACAATTATAATTTCTATCTCAAACGAAGTCTATTAATTAAATCAAATATATTTTTATAAACTACTACGTACGGTACGTATATGAAAATATTCAAAACATGTACCGTAATCCGTATGTCTATCATCTAAAAGAATAAATCTAATGAAAATCTTTTGACATAAATAATTTTAGTAGGACTAGTAAGATAGGATATCAAAATATTATTTTTGCTTTAATAGAACTTTGAACGTTACAAAAACCCAATGAAATTAATAGAATATAAAAAGAAATATTAACGCTTAAAGTAATTATTAGGATTTTTTAATACGATTTTACTACATTGTATTTTATAAATTCTAGTCTTATGTTCTGGCCGTCTTCTACACTTGGTAGACATCAATCCTCTATCTTGCCAGGTACGTTAAATATTATTTAGCTAAAATAATATTTATCATCAGCCTATGTTATTTACAACATATTCTCTTATACTGTCATTTGACCTCTACGAATACTATTGAAAATGATTCAATGACAACAAAATGAATGGGTGCGGTAATGATAACGTTTCTTCCAAAAATGGATTGCCTTTGTCTCATTAATACAAATTTAATTTCATTATTTCCATAATTTAATTTTATTATTTCCATAACTCAAGAGCCTGATGATTCTTAGATCCGCTTTAGAAAAGGAAATGATATTAATTATAATTTGCTTTAAAAACAAAATATAATAATTAGTATAAATGCTGTTAACCAATTAAGAAAAGCCTGATTAGCCATCAAGCTCATTCAGCTAGATTTAATAATAGATTTTAAATGTTATCTGTATAATGAATCTCTTTTATTGATGAAGACGAAGAGAGGCTAATAGATAAATGATTCATCTGATAGAAATTTGTCATTTTTATCACTAACCAACGTATGGGGCATTGAACAGCAGCTGTTGTCCTTGAAATTTTCGCAATAAAATGTATATATTTTTTAAAAAAAATAATAAAACAACAACATCGAAACTGTTAAAAATGCCGTTGATATTTAGTTGATATTAAACCTTAGAATATATTCTGGTCTTTTTAAAGATATATAAGTCAGTAAGCTAAGCTAGGTTGGAATTTATAATATAAACATTTTGACTTTATATAATTAAACAAAATACTTCTTTGTTCATAAATTATTAAATACGACAACATATGTATCAAAACATACAAGATCGTATATGAAACATAATAACTTACAGTATTCACGTAGATTATTAAAATCTTCGCGAGATACTGTAACTATTGCTAGTGAAATTCATTTTAAATTTATTACATTGTTTGTATAGTATACCTTTGTATTGTGAAATGATTTATTATTTGGTTCCTAATTGACAAACGTAACTAAACAACAAAATTATAATTTGTTATCTTAATATTTATGACATAGGTGTGCCTTTTGAAATAAAAATAGACCAAAAACCTTCTAAAAGTCTTACTGACACGGATAGTGTCGAATCAAGCATAAAAATGCAAATTTTAGGCAAAATTATCACCGTGTGAATTATGCAATTTATCCATATATGTATCTGTTATTATTTTTTATAAACTACTTAAGCATAGAAGACTATTATTACTTTTTTTGCAACTTTATCATACCCTGTTCCGCATAAAGCACGGTAAGCAAAGCCTACTACCTAGTTTTAAGTGAGATAAGTGTTAAGACACTCCGTTCCTCACTTTCTGCCAAAATATTGAGTCATTTAGTGGTGGATCTCAACGCTGCGCTTTGTTGTATTAGCAAATCTAAATAAATCATCTTCCCAGGAATTGAAGTCATAACAATTATTTGTTTTTTTACTGAAAAAACATATATATATTTCATTAATAATAATATTTTAGTTATATAAAAAAAATATTATTTATGATTTTTTTTCTTAATAATTATAATATAATATTTTTTTATAAATATATATGAAATTTATATATACATATAGTAATATATTTTTATTAATTCACAAAAGCTGTCATTTACTAAAAACAAATTAAAAAATTGAAAAAAAAAACGAAACAACCTTCAATATTAATTTAAAGCTTTAATACTCTTACGTAATTAAGGTCACTCATGAAAAGCTTATAATCTTTATATAAAAACAAAGTAATGTTTATATAAAACAAAGTACTAAATTGCTGGTTAAAAAAACTACCAAAAATACTAATCGACATGTGTAATATTTTATAAAAAAAAATAAAAATCTGATCCAAGTCTTCAAATATACAAAAAGAATATTTAAAAAGATTTCTAATTTTGTTTAAATGAAATAATTTATTTAATCTATTTATAATATACTCTAATACATATAAAACAACACTATAATTTAAGAATACCAATAACATATTACATTATAAATATTAAATAAATAACACAGTACAATATTATTTCAAATGAAATATTTTAGAGTATTCTATATACGTAATTAAAAATGAACATTTCTTTGTATATTGAGAATGTTTACTTTGCTATTTTTATAAAAATACACCTTTAAATAACTACTCCTTTAAATAAAAATAACTTTAGAATTAAGAAAAAATCAAAATTGTTATATAAATATTTATATAAAAATAATACTTTAAAAATAATATTTGATAACTATATACTGTATATAACACTTAAACAAAAGCTCATAGCTCCTGTGACCCCATATCGACCTTATAAAATTAAATGACTAATATGGATAGACCAACTGTTATTTTAATAAAAATAATTCTTCACTCTAGTATCAAATTATTTAAATGTTATTGCAATTCGCCGTCTCAAGTGGGTGGATCTGTCGTTGATATATAAAGCCTGCGCGGATTTTTTATCCACATTCAAACTAGTTCAACGAAGCTAGGCAATCTTACAAATATTAAAATGAAATTCACTGTAAGTATATTATTTTCCGAAAAAAAAAAATCAAATAATAAACACTTCAAAATTAATAAACACTTGTGTATCAGTGATGTAAAAGAATTGTTTCTTTTTGCTTTATTATAATATCGTGTTAATTTTGTGAATACAGGTGGTCGTTTTTGCATGCGTGTTGGCAGCCGCCGCCGCTCAACTCAACCAGGGACAATACTTCCCACAGAAGGAATATCAATACAACCAATACAACAGATACAACAACAGATACAATGGACAATACAACGGCCAATACAACGGCCAATACAACAATCCCTTCAACTCCAACTACAACCGTTACCAGAACTACAAACCTTACAAACCCTATGCTTCTTCCACTCCTTTCCCTCCTCGTCCAGCTGTCGTAGCTGAAGCTAGCGCTAGTGTCGCTCCTCCAGCTGCCCCTGCCCCAGCTGTCCCATCTGTCATTATTTCAGCTGCACCCATAATCCCCGCTAAACCCGCCGTTGTCGCTTCAATTCCCGTAGCCAAGATTGTATCCGACGCTCGTTCTGCCTCCATCGTCAGATACGACAATGAGATCAACCCCGACGGTTCCTACAGATACGCGTAAGAAATATTATATTTTTATATTTTTGGGGTTTTTGTGATTTATATTCACAGTCAGTAAATGGTATATTTATAATTTATTTTTAGTTTTGAAACCGAAAACGGTATTGCCGCTCAAGCTCAAGGTGTCCCCCGTTCTTTCGGTGGCAACCCTCCAGTAAGCCCTGACGTAGCCGAAGGATCTTTCTCATGGACATCCCCTGAAGGGGAAGGTATTGCCATCAGCAACGTTGCTGACGAGAACGGATACCATCCCAGCGTGAGTTTTACTTATTTTTTGTATTACTTTTATATTTTTGTTTTAATAATAAGATACTCATATTTTATACCAAACGACCATCAAAATATTTTTTTTATTTGTATAAAAGTAAAAGATTATTATTTTTGTTATACGAGGAATTTATGTATATTTTTTTATTTATTTGCAGGGAAACGCTCTCCCCGTCGCCCCTGAAATTCCCGCCCAGATTGCCCGCGCCCTCGAGTACATCGCGAGATCCGCCCCCAAGAACTAAATTATTTAATATTAAATAATAGCGAATCTTACCACCATGAAATTAAAAGTATATAACTATGTAGATTTAATTTTATGTGTACAAACATATCAACATATTGTGATATGTTTTGCCGTTAAAAATTCAAGCCGTAAATATATATACGAATAAAACAATTATTTAATATCTAATACGGTCATTTTATTTTATTTCGAATATTTAACTTCTGGAATTAGAACTTACATTGTATTTTATAAGGAATTTCCCAACTGCGTCGTTATGGCGTTCATAAATTACACCTCGTATAAAGTTTAAGATGATTACTAGCTAATTTTAATTCTAAATGTAAAGCTGATTGATCTGATTTGCATTTACTATCTTCAATTTACAACAATAATACATTATGATTGCTTTTTTGTTCTTCTTAACTGTAGATGTTTCTACTTAACGATCGTATTTAATTTAGAAGTAGAATAATGAAGTTATATAAAACTATCACATTTTTAATAACATCAACCATAAAGATCTAACTTGCTGGTGATATTATTTTAATAAGACAAAGATATTAAATCACAATTGAATAATAATAACAATAAACATTATTTTTGAAAACGTTCTCCTCCAACGAGATTGCGAAAGGAAACCAAATGGTTGTAGGTTCGATTAATATAACGCTCTGGTAGACGAAATGCAAATTTTAAATCTCCTAATACTTTAGTTATCATATATTTTAGATACAGATCTTTACGAATATATTTTATAATTGTAATATTAGCGTATATTTAAATAAATCATATAGAGTTCAAGTATAAACGAGATATTCATAGGTGTCAAATGTCAGAAAACGTCAGAAAACCATAAAATTTAAATAAGTGATCGTTTACAGTAACAAAATTAGAATTCCTTTTATGATATATTTAAATTTATTTACATTTATAATACTTTGTGTGTCAATATGTAAGTAATATATACCCATAATATAAAGTAAAAAAGCTGTTCTATAAGATTTTTGTGGTATAAATGCATCTATTTGTATATTTAATTATATATAGATAAAATATTTAGGTACACAAATATTAATCTAATAATCAGTGTAATGCTTGTGTTAGGTCTTGTTATCAAGCTACTTTTGACTACCTAAAATTTTCTAATCTTTATAATATTTCTTACTTTGCTTAATCAAATTCGTGTTTATATGTTTATGATAATAATTATAGATGAAAGCTATAATGGTTCTGTATTCGATTCTTACTTGGGTGTACGCTTGGATTAAAATACTCTCTTATTAGATTGGGTACGTGTGTCGAGGAACAATCGTGAAACTGTAAACGAAAATAATAATAATATATTTTATATTCGTAATTATACTCTCTGTTAACGAGGCAAAGCGTGGAATAAAGATTCAAAACGTAAAACTGTAAGGATTTAGTTTAAACTAGGGAACGAAATTGTCCTCGTGGTAACAGAATGAACACTAGGTTCGCATGTAGCATAAAGCTAAAAAAACGCCTTATTAGTCTAATTAGGCAAAACGTAGTGCTAGATTCTGCAAAGCGAAGCAACGTCTTCGTTATGTACTCCCTGACTATATATAAGATAAGATAGATCAAGTAAATAATTAAAAAGAATAAAAATATAGATATACAAAAAGAAGTCGAGATATACGGACACAAAGCAATATTGACCTTTTATATGTTATAAATAAAGGGTAAATATTTTTCATAAATAGAATAAAATGATATAAATTGTGTCATTAGTATTTTAATAAAAGAAATATAGCTATGTATACTAAGAAACAATATATATATTTAGTGGTGTAGAATAGAATTAATTAGATTTAAAACGGGTTCACTATTCATATATAAATCTTTATTATTATTTGGTCAAAAACCTCTTAAATTATATAGATTATAATATCATGCATAATATGCCTCCTATTAACATTTAGTTAACAATAATCCACGGTAAAAACTTGTTCCCGTCACTTTTATCATTCTAAACTATTATTTAAAATGTCTTAAAAAACTATACAAAAAATTATAGGTATATATCGTCAGTTCATTAAACGTCTGCTTGTTTCTTTACAAAAAATAATATGAAATTTTACATTGCGCTTTTGTGACTACTTCCTGGGGTGTTCATACAATGTCTTAAATATTATGAATATTTTTGTACATTACATACGCTATCTATGTAATGTATACAATTCCTATTAGAGTACCTGCTGCTCCATTGACATATAAGGCTTAGCTACAGAGGAATTAGTACAAAAGTATATTGTCATAAAAAAAATTATTATCATGTGTATTTATAAAATTTAAGTATGTTTTTTATAAGAAGAGAGAGGTAACAAAATTTTGTAATGCTACTATTTATTCATTTTATATCTATAGGTCTGTCATATCAAATGCGCATCGCGTAGACATCTAATAATAATGTTGTATTAATTATGTTTAGTTTATTGTTAATCATTTAGATATTTTTTGATCACTTTTGATCTTTATTTAACTATTGATTCGTTCAACCTTCAACCCAACACAGAGTGTCTAAGACGTATAAGTATAGAATAAACACAGTAATATATTAGATTTGGATATATATATTTTTTATTTTATAAAGCATGTTTTTGTATAACTATTATTGAAACGCACAATAATACTTTTCTAATAAGACCCGATAGGTCAAAAGAATGGAAATGACTAATATGAACTACTGAATAATTTTATATCAAATAATAACACATAACAAAATAATAGACATAGCTTTATTTGTCTGTAAGAACTATAATTAAACAGTAAAGATTGTGTTAGTATTAGTAAATAAAAGTGTTTTAAAAATCCTAATAATATCATATATTAATCTATCAGTTTTAAAAATTTTGGTTTCTGTTTTTGTCTGATTGACTATATTGCAATAGTTATGAGTCACTCAACAAAATTTAGTTATTAACCTTTCCTGGACACCAGTTCAATTTTTAAACTCTGAGTAGGCTTTGGCAGAATAAACTATTCAGTTATCAAATAATTGATTGTTGAAAAGCTGCTATTTGTGTTGTTGAACGCGAAAACATGAATATTTTAACAGATATTACAGTTTATGAATGTGAAAGCAAAGTAATCACGTCGAGCCTGGTAGGTGGTTCGAATAAATATTTATCAAGAAGAACTATATGTATTTAGTTACTTCCGTTCGGTTATGCGGGTTGACCCAAAAGTAAAAGTTAGTTTAAAATAACAGAAAGAAATAATATAAGATGTTTTAAAACTAAATAATACATTTCCAATAAGCCTTACAACATGTATAAGGGCAATGGACTTTATAAATCGTTTATCGAGTTCAATCTCCCTTGGGGACCGGAATATAAATATATTTATATGTTTAACTTTCCTAATTAATAAAACAAGAAAAACGACTAGACAAAATGAAATGTATGATATTTAAATCAGAGATTTACAATGTTTACTTTTAAAAATAGTTACCTATTAAATTGAGTATGTATATCGCAGGACTATATACCTTTTTTAGAACATAATAATAAATATAATGAATAATATAAATGTGGATATTAGCTTATTTTTTACGCCTTCACGCTAAAATAATATATTCTTAGGGATATTAGAAAAGACACAAAATATTTTTCATTGTACATTAAAGTAACAATATTTTATAGATATAATTTTAATTAATAATATAAGCGCATTGTAAATGTTGTCACTGTACAGCATAAGGGATACGGTATACGATCAACGGTCACAACGACCGGTAACAACTTTCTTAATTAGTGGTATCTAATCAGATAATAAAATAGACACATTCATTACAACGTTATACTAATTTGTATTTTTTTTTTGTTGGTAATAATATATATTACAATATTCACTATAAAAATGAAACATGTACAGCTTTCATGGATTCCAATTGAAGTTAGAGATTCTTAGATTTTCAGTTAGCAGAAAATTTCGTTATTGGAGTAACTGATATAAAAATTAAATATCTTGCAGATACAAAAAATATTATCCTCATACTTTCTCTACGCGTAAAAAAGTAAGAAAAAAATATTTTTATGAAACGAAACTGTTTTATTTGACAAGGCTGCTAAAATATTAACGTTGATCATTGTGTACTTTAAAGTATTAAATTATATTAATTGCTTATTTGTCATTATTGATATTTTGATTTATTAATAAAGTCTTAATAGATATTTTATATTTTAACATTGAAAAAGCGCAGCGTTGAGTTCCGCCACTCAACTCGCAATGCGGAAAGTGGGGAACTTACTTAGCTTCACACTGTATCCCGCACGAGGCAGGGTAGGCAGAAGGAACCCGGGAACCTAGTGTTAAGACACTCCGTTCCACTTCCGTTCCCCACTTTCCGCCGAATTTGAGGCATTGCGTGTTGAGTGGCGGAGCTCAACGCCGCGTTTTGCCTTATTACCAGAGCGAAGAAATGAAACATTAAATATTTAAATTGAAAATATTAAATATTTCATTTCCTCGACTGGGGATCGAACACAGAACCTGTCGGTTACAGTCACACGCTTGTGCCGCTGCGCCACGACAGGCCTCTGTCTTATTGTATTTAGCAAATTTAAGTCCTGTATTGTATTTTTTTGCTGATAGCTACTAGACGTATGGTAATTTAGTGTTTCATAATTATTTAAGATAATTAAGAATTCTAATCTCTAAAGCTAGATAAGCATAATCAATAGAATAACTTTCCTTCTGTACGTTCAAAAAGTGCGCCTACCTCCACCTTAAAGGTCGGCAACGCGCTTGTAGCTCCCCTGGTGTTACACGGTGCCGTGGTGGTGTACGTGTTACCTGGTGGTGAGTGATTACCATCGGGTAACCCGTACACCCGTTTGCCTTGTTTTTTCCATTAAAAAAAAAAGGAATATTTGTAATTGAATTACAAATATTAGATAAGGAAGGAAAGTTATTAGACGGTTATGAAACAATGCTTATGAGACATTACATCTGTCTACGTCTACCTATATTTTGTATTAATTTCGATTGCTATCGTTGAATTTAATAGTATTCATGGGAACTAAGGTCAGTCTTGGTTATTTTTCACTCACGGAACTGCTTATTCCTTTGTACGACGTTTTAGTTCAATGACCAATAAGCGATTTATTAAATTTAGAGGTGTCTATGATCAGACTTTGATTAATTAACATTTGTACCTTTTGTATATATGTATGTCTATTCATTTTAATAATATTTTGATGCTTAATATTATTTACAAATTTGTCTTAAGACTAATTCTAATTTATTTTTGTTGTATTTTTTTATAAAATAAATATATATATACATATATAGGTATATATATATATATATATATATATATATATATATATATATATATATATATATATATATATATATATATATATATATATATATATATATATATATATATATATATATATATATATATATATATATATATATATATATATATATATATATATATATATATATATATATATATATCATTAGCTGGTGCCCGCGAACCTCGTCTCACCAAGAGATGTTTATGCGCAAACAGAAGATAAAAACTATTATAATAGAGTCATTTCAGTAGGTTTTTATGTTCCAGTTAGGTAGACAGACGGACTCCAGAGCTTTAATATAATCACTGCTCATAATTATTGATCAATACACTTTTTACTCCTACTACACTAAACGTCAAAATACATCGCATATTGACGGAAATTCATAGAAACTTAGTCCCCTTTTTCACCCCTGTAAGGCAGACCAAAAATCATAATTGCGTTATTCTTAATTTCTAACCAAATAGCCAAGTTTTAATTTTAATCATTTCAAAACTTACGGAGTTTCATACATACTTACCCCCACCCCTTTTACCCCCTTAAAGAGCGAATTTCCAAAAAAAAGATAGCCTATATGTTAGCGAGGACTAATACCTATATAACAAAATAAGTTTCATAAAAATCCGTTCAGTAGTTTTTGCGTGAAAGAGTAACAAACATACACAAATCCGTACAAACTTTCACATTTATATTAGTAAGATGCAACGTTATTTGTAATTTGACCGCTACCCATGAAGTGAATGAAATTATAAAATATTTTTATTTATTACAGAATCAAGCAAACAAGCTAAAGGATTATTATGTTGTGTGTGTACGTGTTATTATAGCTGCAGTACCTATACGGTGTCGGCCTTTTGGGTCAAAATGTCCATATCCACGAAGCTAGAAAGCTCTCAAATGATAGAGTCATAGAGTCTCTTATGACTCGGTCGGTCGAGGTTCGATCTTAAAAAGAGGATCGTGGCACCAAGCTAAATAGTTCCTGGGAACGGGTATTTGCCGTAAAAAAGTATCTCCATATATTTAAATAATAAAATATGTTTATTAGTTCGTATTATCAACAATTCAAGTGGTTGTAGTTGATAATCAGGGGCGCCTACCCAAAGGTGGGAAAGTAATCAGCGCGAGGACGAACTTGAGCGCTATAAAGTGAGGCGATGTGATATTAAGTACTGCTTGAAAGCAACTCAATATTGTACGGGGCAAACTCTGTTCAATATTGAGCTGCTTTGAAGATTAGCTTTGCTATTCAAATGTCCTAAAAAATGTACTTTATTTTAAATGAAACACATACAACACTTTTAACCAGACAAATCGCGTGGTTTTTAAACATTTTTGGAAACCGGATGTTTTGAACATTTTACAGTAGTCCGTGAACATGGGTAGATTGTGGTGGCATTCGTCTTTTATTTGACATCATTATTATATCAAACTACCGCCAACGATTTCTTAGTTGCCTAACGTACTACCCTGCATTCTTGCAGAATGAACTTACTGTATCTCGCCCTCTGTATGCTGCGTTTGAGACTTTAACATTTTTAAGAGTGAGTCCCAGGTGGTGGAAAGCTTCCAAACATCTTCCCCATTGAAATTAGGATGTTTTTGTATTTCAATATCCGATCATTCTGGGGATATATCTTAGCGTGTATGTGGGGCTTATTAAATCCCACATGAACAAATCCAACTAATCTTTGCTGACCAAGAATTAGTTGGATTTGTTCGATGTATGCACACACAGCTGACTTCGATACAGGCCCATTCTTGACATCGGAGATGTGTTTCTTCACCCTCACACCGATTTTCTTTGTTTGACCTATATATGATAAGCCACAGTCACAATCAAGCTTGTATACACATTGTACACCCTGCAAAGGAATATTACATTTAACTGGTCTCAAGAATAAGCTTAGTCTCTCGTTAGGCTTGAGTATAGTTTTAATAGAAGCTCTTCTTAAGATGTTGCCGATCCTGTCTGTTACTCCCTTCACATATGGTAAAAGTGCCGGCTGCCTCTTAACTGTAGGTAGCTTGTTGGTCGTCTGACAACGCTTTCGGGGTACTGGCAGCTGGTTCTGATGAAGGGCAGTCTTCACCTGTCGAACATTGTAACCTAGGTTTTCTGAGTTGCAGATGTGGGGGGCTCTCTGAAACAAGGATTTGCCAACGGCAGATAACTACGCGACGAACATAGCGCTCCTCATAGATATAGCAGTATGTAAAACACACAATCTTTTCTCAACATATACCGAAAAAACATCCAAATACAGTAGACCTGGCAACTGATATTACAAAACAATGGCAAATGAACACAGTTCAAATAATCCCAATTTCTACGACCGGTGTCATTCCTAAAACCTTCCTTACTACTAATCTTGAACTCCTTGAAATGCCCAGATCCACCCTCATTCTTCTCTAAAAAGCAGTCTTATTAAATATTTGCTATCCATCCGTAAATTTCAAAAAATAAGAATAAGCCCCTGAAATCCAACCACACGTCCTGATCGACCATCTGATGGGTGGACCAGGGCGGTAACCCATTAAATATGGAGACAAGATTAAAAAAGAAACTGAGAGGGCCGCTTACCGAGGATAATCGTCGGGACACATCTGGAGCTGACGCTGGGTGTTTCAGAATGCGAACCGTCAGTGGTGAGAAGCTGAGCAGGCGGGCTCCCACCGTGTATTTAGTACCTGAAAAATCGACAGCTGAGCATATATATATACATACACAAGTAGTATCAATAGCCCAAGTGAACCATGCAGTCCGAGTACCGCATTGCGCAACGTTCGGTAACATCTTCGGTACGTAGTAGAGGTACACCAACACCGCTTTTGGATGTTGCACGGAAGGTAAATGCCTTTTTACCTGCGTCCCCCAAAGCTGGTAAACTCATAGTGCGTATGCAACAAAGCAAAGAAGTAAACCTATTTATCATGCGCACTTACTACCACATTACCAAACTAGAGACAGACATGACTATATACAGGAAAAAATTACACCAACAATTCACTTCATTACCCCCATATTAAAGGATCAATACAAAAAGTTTTAGACAAAAGAAGAACAATAGAAAAAAATAAATTACTATCTCAAGATGTACTATCCCAACTAAAAGAAGAAGTGAGAATTCAAATACAGGAAGAAGAAATAAATACTGCATATAATATAGATATACTAAATCGCACAAATACAGGAAGAAGGACTTCCTCACCAGTAACGTCCACATCTCCACAGTCAAATATAAAAAATTTATCTTCTGACAAAACCTACCTTATTCAAATTACCAACGAATACAAACTTCCCACGCTTTTACACAAACAGAAACAATAACACAGCTGTTAGAAATCAAAGTAAGTTCCAAAAGTACTAAAACTTTAATGTTGCCGCAAACTTTATCAACTTACAAGTTTATTTAATGAAAATATTCTTATGGACTACATATCTCTAGGTACAAAACTAATAGATTTACATATATTAATATACTGCCCTGCATTCACTGTAACTAAAGAGTTAAACTATAATATTATAAAAAACTCAAGGTTTAAAGGTAAAATAAATAAAAATAAACCAGCCTGGCAACATAGATTAGAAAAGCATATTAAAAAATTGAGGACAGTCATAGGAAGACTAACACAATTCATTAACAATAATAGATCTAAAAAAAATAGAAAAAGTAGAATTTCTTACTAAGGACAACAAAGGTACATACAAAACATGAAAAAGATAATAAAAGACCGGAAGAAATGTTAGATACTTTAAAGCAGAAATTAGTACTTAAATCGCACAGGCTCAAAAGGTGTAACAAATCACAAGAAACGAAAAAGTCAAAATAATATATGTGATAACAATGAAAAATAATTTTATAGAAATTTATTTAAATCACAAAATGTAAATCCATAAAATAATTTAGAAGTACCGACAAAAGAAGAATTGGAGAAATATTGTTCAGGCATATGAGAAGAGCAGACGCATCAATAATAATGGGAGCCTGCACAAGCCTAACACAAACAGACTACACTCATCGACATAACCAATTGGTATAAATATTTCGTCATCTTCTAGCACGTAAACACAAATTCCTACAAGACACAAATATTCCGTAACAATTCGCATAAAATATATTATGATCGCGATATACTCAATATAATTGTGTACATAATAGACGTCGCAGTCCCTAACACCCATAATATTCAAAAAATAATAGTCGAAATTATAAATAAATATTCAGATCGTAAAGAAGACGTCACTCATATTTGGAAACTAAACAAAGCATACGTCGTTCCGATAGATAGATCCACCACTGGTGTCGTACCAAAGGCTATTCATAACTATTCAAAAATAATAAATTTACAAGATAATATAATACACACTCTACAGAAAGCTGCTATTTTAAATACATGTAGGATAGTGAGGAAGTTCCTGCAACTAGGAGAAAATGGCGTAGATTTACAAAACCCAATACATCATAGTCTATAATTACTCGGCGTATACCCGAAGTTAGAGTTATACACCAGCCCAAAGCTGAGAAACTAAAATTAAAATATTAATAATAATAATAATAAAAGATATACGCTGAAACGAAAGAAGACCTGATAATCTAGCAAACGTAAGGGAAACATTTTCAAGAGATATTGATATGGAATTTGGAATAGACAAATGTAAAATTAATGGAAGTAAAGCAAGAAAAAAATATATACACGATTATTTACTGAGCAATGGAGAATATATAAAATCGAAAGTGAAACATCACAAGGAGGTCAAAACAAATTTAACTAAACATTTCAAATACAGACTTAACTCTATACTTAAATCAAAATTTAACTGAAAAAACACTATAACACAACACTATTATAGGCACCGACACGATCAATCAGTTGCTCAAATTATCGATCAGAAATTAGCATTAAAATATACACTCAGTTCAGCACCACTAGTACGATATTACAAATGTACCCCAGTGTCTTTAATGGAAAACGAGCCTTAAAAATTATATTTTGACTGAGCTATATTGACTGATAAAACTGTACCATACAATAGACCGGATATCACATTAATAGATAAAGTCAATAAAGCTGCACAAATTATAGACATTGCGATACCTAATTCTCATAATGTATAAAACAATTTTTCGGAAAAAAAATAAAGTATGAAGAATTAAAAGATGAAATTACAGAATGTGGAAATTGAAAAAAGTAAAAAAAAAAACAACAGTAATTGTCTCTACTACAGGCATTAATCCTTAGCATATTATTCTTGTCCTCGTATACATATTCCCTTCTACAAAAATCAGCGATTTTAACTACTTGTAGAATATTTAGAAGATTTTTAAGTATCCCAAATCGTTAAATTTAACTTGCTTAGGTCCGTGACTGCCAATATACCGGTATGTTTTACCATACCGAGACTATAAAGTAGAAAAATATTATTAATAATAATAATAATAATAGTAGTCTCCTTCAATAGCCCAGTTTTCGGGTTATCCAAACTACATTCCATAGGTCCAATTATGCTTTTCATAGTTTATATAGGTTCTACGCATTATCCAGAGACCATCTCTGGGCAATTGCCTCTGGTTACTCAGAGATGGATCCCGGCTAATGTGTCTCAGCAAATTATTTTAATATTCTCTAAGGGGCTTTTACGTGTTGTACCTCACTCCCCACGCAAGCCTTCAAAAGGACCGGGTCCTTTTGAACCCGAAAACTTAAAATGAGAAACATAATAATAATAATATTTCGAGGCCTGTCGTGACGCAGCGGCACAAGCGCGTGACTGTAACCGACAGGTTCTGGGTTCGATCCCCGGTCGATTTAATATTTTCAATTTAAATATTTAATGTTTCATTTCTTTGCTCTGGTAATAAGGCAAAGCGCGGCGTTGAGCTCCGCCACTCAACACGCAATGCCTCAAATACGGCGGAAATGAAACGGAGTGTCTTAACACTAGTTTCCCGGGTTCCCTCTGCCTACCCTGCCTCGTGCAGGATACAGCGTGAAGCTGAAAAAATAATAATAATGTAATAACTAATTTTAAAAGTTAATATTCTTTTAATTAAAAGGTTAATAAGGTTTTCGTTTCTTCGTTCTGGTAACAAGGCAAAGCCCGACGCACCGCCACTTACGGAGTGTCTTAACACTAGTTTCCCAAGTTCCTTCTGCTCATCCCGCCAAGTGCCGAACACAGCGTGAATCTGAAAAAAAAACACTACAAAATACATAATTTAAACTATTATAACGATTTAATCAAACGTTTGTTTTATCAATATCAACGCTCGATAGATCTGATCGATTGTTCAACTTAGTGTCCTTGGTTTTTATAAGCCTTATAGTGTTTCAAGGCGGGAGGCAGCTGAACCCACGCGGTTGTTGTATGCTCATCAAGATTCAATGATTACGCAATCCAACCGAATTTTATATAACTGGTTCTTTAAAGATTTATCTATAAGTCGACCTTATAAATCGTATAAAATCTAAAATTAATAGATACACTTCTTCGCAACACATCACGCGAAGGCTTCCTTGATTACTCGTCAAAAGTCTATATTACTAATTGAATTAGTAACGCGAATACAGTTTAATGGCCAGTCCTACGCCTAGCAAATATTCCATGTAGCTAACGATAACTTTTATTTAATTTTTATCACAGGCGCTGTCATATAAAAATATTAAAATAATTAAAAATCTAGATATAAAAAACATTTACGTACATGCATAAATGAATCATACACTTTCATAGAATAAAAAATATAATTTTTATATAATTATTATAATAACTGTAAGCTGGTGCACTCGATTTTTTATTCTAAGAAATTTAAAATTTTACGTCAGGTCACCCTAAAATGACAAAAACCAATATAAATACATATAAAAGCGATATATTTGATCGAAATCCTTTCAGCATAAGAAAATGTTTAGTTTTTTAATTGGATCGACTATATTATAATGAGTTTCGAACTAATAAAATTACTTTATAAGATGTTTAAAAATGCAAAATTATGTAAATTTCCAATACTTCGTGACTTTAAGCTTCTGTGTAATTGTGGTCATTATTATTTTGTTTATTGTTTTTTTTTTATGATATTGTTTTTTTATTTTTTTTTTATGGAAAAGACGGCAAACGAGCGCACGGGTCACCTGATGGTAAGTGATCACCGTCGCCCAAGGCCCCATGCAGCTCCAGAGGAGCTACAGGAGCGTTGCCGTCCTTTAAGGTGGATGGGCACCGGGCGGCATTACCTAATGCGAAACGCTACTTAACGCCGGTCTTAAATGCCGGGGGTGGTAATAATCCGGTCGAGTCTGCCCATGCGTGTTGCCATTGCTGGCAACGTGACTCTACCACACGCACTTTAATCGCCTCTTACGACACCATCAGTACCAGGGTGATCCTATTCTAAGCCGGGATCACACAGCAAAATGTATGTATTTAATTATAATATTATGCCCTATGCTATTTAGGCATTTCAAGTGTTTATATTAATCTAGCTTTCTTTCAGCTTCACGTTGTATCCCGCACGAGGCAGGGTAGGCAGAGGGAACCCGGGAACCTAGTTCTAAGACACTCCGTTCCACTTCCGTTACCCACTTTCCGCCGAATTTGAGGCATTGCGTGTTGAGTGGCGGAACTCAACACCGCGCTTTGCCTTATTACCGGAGCCAAGAAATGAATCATTAAATATTTAGATTGATATTAATGAAATTCAAATAAAAGAATTGAACCCAATATTTATTTTATTGGAATTCCTTCATGTGTTTACGAAGTTATATGATAAATAAGTGTAAATTCCATAATATTTTGACAATGTTATCAGACAAATAATTGTCATATTAAAAAAAATGAATAAAATAAAGCTACACATTAGCAAATTATTTTTTTATATATGTAAAACCAAAATACCTTATAACATTTTTATTTTTGCATAAAAGATGTACTGTTAAAATAATTTTTTTTTACAAGGACCTTTGATTTACCTGATAATGGTAAGATTATAGTGAAAAATTAATATTTGAAAATATAAAAGTTATCTATGTTTAAATAGGTTGTTTATTATTGACTTTAATTCCGTTTAATTATAAATATGTATCTACGTTTTTTTTAAATTCCTACATTATTAAATTATTCTCATTCTATCGATAAAATAAATGTACTTATATTAATAATATTATATAACCTTGATCGTCTGCTTCACAGCTTGGTAAAGGGACTGTTTTAAAGTTTCACCGTTCTAAAAATGTATTAATCCCAAAAGTGATTTATATAGTTTTATGTAAATGAAATAATTAGTTATTTTAATATTTATTTCTTTTCTTAGCTTGAAATCTAGTAGTATTGCAACAGAATATGACTATTACTTTTAAATCGCGTTTATTTCAAATCACGATTTTTTCCAAGTCAGATTTAACAATAATAATTCGGCAAACATTTTTTTTTGAAATTAAGAAATAAAGTCTATAAAATTTTATTTTATATATGTGAATGCACTTAGACCGTTTATCACGAGTAGGACCATCGTGAGGCACGTCCGGAATAACCTTAGCCTTTGGAACGCCATATAACACTGTTTTGTATTGTACTATCATTTTATATGACTTATGGTTATTTTGTTATCGATCTTAGAAGTAATCAATCATTCTTTTACTGTGTAGCATTAAATTTTCTAGTTCATTATTCTGGTTATCATAGGTCCGAGAGAAGTACACTGTAGGTTTTCATTACGCGGCGAATTTCATACAAAACGATGTATAAGTGGTCGTATGTTTTGATTGTACTTACTCTACTCTACTCTAGTCAGCATCCCGCTAAATCCCACACACGGCAATGTAGCTTTCTCACTCGACGCAGCATCAAGGTCGCAACGCCGGCGTCGTCCCCCAAGGTTGCTGTCCCCTACGCTGTTTCTTCTGCATATCATTGATATGTTGGAGGACTCTAACATACATTGTTATGCAGACGATAGCAGTGTGGACGCTATGTGTTATCACGGAGAGTGTTCTAGAGAGCTATTTGACTTAATTCCTGCTGCTGAATTTTCCAACCGCACAATACCATCCACACCATCTGGACACGTGGCAATCGACTACTGTCGTAGGAACTTTCTTCCACGCGCCACACATCTGTGAAACGGTTTACCCGCGGCAGTATTTCTAGGTCGATACGACATGGGTACCTTCAAAAAGCGCGTCTACCTCCACCTTGAAGGGGGGTAACGCACCTGTAGCTTCCCTGGTGTTACAGGGGGCAGTGGGCAATGGTGATCACTCGACATCCGGTGACCTGTACGGTCGTTTGCCTTGTCTTTTCCATTAAAAAAAAGGCTGAAGGAACTTGGGAACCTAGTGTTAAGATATTTCGTTTCACTTTCGTTCCCCACTTTCCGCCGAATTTGAGGCATTGCGTGTTAAATGGCGCAACTCAACGCTGCCTTTTGCCTTGTACCAGAGCAAAGAGATGAATTGAAATGAGTTGAAAATATCAAATATTTTATTTCCTTGAGTGAGGATCGAACCCACAACCTGTCGGTTACAGTCGCACGCTTGTGCCGCTGCGTAACGATTAATAAACAGTCCTCTTGATTAATTGTACATATTATGTTTACAACGTAAAATTAAACTTTTTTACTTATTTGACAGACCACTCGAGGCAAAAGAGTATAGATATTTTCTTAAAATTGATATTGTTATTAGAACAAGAAAGTTATTGAGATTAGTAAAAATATAGTGCAACTCATGTGGGCAAAGCCGCGGGCGGGTCGCTAGTATTTAATATTTTTTTAATGTAATATTTTAATTTTAATCGCTCTGGTAACAAAGCAAAGATGTACTTTGATTTCCGCCAAAACGCAATGCCCCAAATTGGACGGATAGATTGAACGGGAAACGGAACGTAGTGCTTAATTAAAACTAGGCTCTTTTATTATTTATTTATTACTTTGAAATTATTTAAAGGTATGGACTGAACTATCCTGTAGTAACAGAACAGCAAAATTTTTTGTAGTGATGTTTTTTTAGTAACATATAAGGAATTTAGAGAAAAAAACTTATTAATTTCCAAATCACAGATGCTTGTGTGTAACGAATTTAAGCATTTTTATGTATTTTTTATTTTAAATAATCTTTATTACATTTATCTTGTCATAATTACAAAATAATCAATCATCTGTGATATTATATGACTAGTAAACGAGGTTTAGGCCGTTTTATGTCCTCTACACAGAAATTCTTTACGTATTTATTTAGTACTAACGGCTTCGAACGCGTATAACACTATTTATTCCATAAAATCCACCTGAGTAAACTACGTTCAGCACTTTAATTCTCCTTCGCATATTGATGAAGAGAATGAAGATTTTTAATCCTTTAAGAATAAGTATTGTATATTAATTTATTGTATAGACGTGTTTATTATTATCCCGATTATTGTAGTTTTGTAAAGTTGAGTTTTACTAATATGACACTATTATAAATTGTAAAATTTAACGCAAATCTGATTATTGATCATGTATACTTAGATGATATATGATCATGTATACCCAAGCTACATTTTCCTTTATCCTATAGTGTTTGTTTACTTGATGATGGACTTATGTAAAATATAATGACGTTCAATACATAATACAAGACTTTATTTAAGGTAGGGTAAGTACTTTGTAGCATAATAATCGTTTAGTAGTAGAGTTAGTTTAGAAAATATTTTCCAATGTACCCAATTTTAGACATTAATTAGAAGTATCGTACAAATGAAATTATTTCTTTATAAACTATGTGGGCAATATTTCTCTCAGGGGCCAAAATATACAGAACTGAAACATTACTGACTCACGAAAAGCAAGATAAAGTTATTCACGAGTAAAAGAACCAGTCCTTAGGTTGATACCAGCGGCTTTAAGCTTTTGTTTCTGTGCCTTATTAATTATCATCGCAAAGCAAATTTTCACAGGAAATTGAGAACGTCTAAATTGGAAAGGAAAATTATTGGGTATAAGTGAATGATAAAATCACGATTTTACCAGCACCACACCCAAGGAGCTTAATTTCAGCGGAGTCAATTTTCTCATCAGCATTACCGGAACACTAATTTCAAATGTTATTTTGTGAGCAAAGAGGCTACTAGCTGTTAATTAATTGAGAAACTTAACTAAGTAGTAATCCATGACGTCATTTTCATCTACTACCTTATCAAAGGAAGTAACACATTTAAACATCGTGTGTGCCGTTTTTCCGACAGAAAGTAATGTGGTATTGCTAATACCTGAAGACGTCACTTCAAGAGCAAGAAAAAAAAATTAATTCCCTTCCAGACCGGTTTATCCAGTGAATACTCGAGCATCTAAGAAAAACAGCTTCCCTCCGTTACTTAAGGCACTTACTAAAAATTTGTCTTTGTTTCGTATTTTACATTATGCGGTGTACAACGACGGTAGTTTGCTCCAGGTCTATAGTCTTGATGTACTTAGTGATTGTTTGACTGGATTCTGCTAAAGGAATAGAAAGGCGCAAAATAATTGCCAGTGTCACGTATTGTAAAAAATACACGAATGTTATGAAGCAGTAAAGTTTTATAAATTTTGAAGAACTGGTAAAAATATGATGAAGGATGAAATGATTCAAATAGTTAAATTACAAGTGTATATAGTATAAATAGATATATTTTTGTATCAATGAGAATAAGAATGGACTAATATTTTATGAACTATAACTTAATGTAATTATCTACAATAGACTTAACCAACATTTTGTTAAAGGGACTAAAAACTAAAGCTAATATACATTTCACATTAACAGGGCGTTGGATGTTAGAAGGAAGGATGTCATAAAAAGAGTATTTGAGTTTTGGGCAATTAACAATAATGTGATCCGTAGAGCCTTCATCGAAACGACACTCGCAAATAGAGTTATCTTTCATTCTCAATTTAGCCAAATGTATGGGCGTACACGCGTGGCCTAAGCGAAGTCTACAAATAGTAGAGGTTACAGTTCTATTAGCACGCCTATAGCGAGAGAACCACGGAAAAGCTGGAATATCCTATTGGATAGTGGCATAATATTTACCTTTTACTAGTGTTGATTGATACCAAAAGGATTTCCATGTAGATTTTAAATCAAATTTCGACTTTGACTTCTTGAGAATAAATTAAATTATGACTTACATGGTTGGCAGATACTGCAGAATTGGCATAAGCATCAGCTATATCATTGTCTGTAATACCAGAGTGACATGCAACGGATATAGTTGCGTTCAGCAAATTTGCGATTTTTTATAGCAGCAGAGCACTCTTCATCCCACCAAGGGGGGGAAGACAATAATTTACCACCAATTCGCTTATGAGGAATATTAGTATCCGCCGCGGAGTAGAAAACACCAATAAACTTTTCGTAGCAACTTAAGGAATTTTCGTCATTAACAATAGGAAAATTGTGAAGACGGGAATGAACAAACAATAAAAATTCAACCAATTGTCTCTATTCAATCGGTAAGGCAATAGAGAAGTGGAAGCAGAAATTGGACATGGTTTTTTGCGTAAAGAAATAATAATGGGAAAATGATCACAACCAAATGAGGGCGAGAGAACTTCCCAATTAAGAGTAAAAGCCAAACAGGGGGTTAAAAGTGTTAAGTCAACCGCACTGATGAGGGTAAACTCTACGTGTTGGTGAACCATCATTAATAAAACATACGTTGGCATCATCAAATATGTCTGTTAACTGCAGAGCAAAACTGTCGCAGTAATGACAACCCCGAGCCGTATGGTGGGAGTTTAAGTCCCTGAGAAAGATGAGTGGCCGAGTAAGGCTAGCTAAAATGTTCTGAATATCTTCACCTAAAGAAAAATGAGGATGTGGGATATAAAATGAAATAAAAGTTATATCAAATGCTTTAACTGCTACAACATTAATATTGGGACTATGAGGGGAAAGGAATACACGCGAAAAAGATATAAGCCGATTTATCAAAAATGCACTGCCAGCATACCCGTCATTCCTGTCATCTCTCAAACAAAAGTAACCTGGAATACGAAAACGAATACCAGATTTTAATCAGGTCTCTGAGATGGCAAGAATAGCAGGTCTATATTCGTAGTAGATGAAGATGAAACATTAAAATTGATAGAAGCTGCATTGTTCGGTAGGTTATTGATATGACGAGCAGGTTTAATGGTCGTTTTTCTATACGAGGTTGTGACATGAATATGATTGTTAGAGGATTTTTAGCAGAGGGTTGGACAGAGGGAGAAGAAGCATGAGCTTTTGCCACCTTAGAATAAGGTCTGCGGGAATGAGGGAACTGGATGATGCCTGAGCAAAAGAAATGTTTTCCTGAGACATCGTATTTTTAATTAGACGCTGCCTTGTGTGTTCCGGACAAATAGGGTCTATAGCAAAATGATTGCCTGAGCAATTAAGGCAAGAAGAATTTTCAACAGGAACTACACATGATTCACCGAAATGAGGTTGGGCGCATTTATAACATCTTGGCTTTGAAAGGCAAATATTTTTAGTATGTCAAAACCTGCAGCAGTTTTAGCAACTTGTTAGTAACTTGTATAATTCGACGGTCAGTGAGTTATAAAACATATAAATGATCTCGGCAACACTTGCCCTCTACAAGTCAGGACTACCGATTGGGTAGGAATCCAACTAGTAGACCCATCCACGGTTTGTTTGCGGTTAAGTCTTCTTGCTTTAAGAATAGGGCCACAACCTAAAGGGAGTTCCAAGCTTTCCGTGAAAGCCTGTATAGACCACTCAATTGGGACCTTCCTCACTAGACCCATACGTGTGACGCTGAAAGTTGGGCTTTGTATTTATAAGCTGTTAAAAGGGAATTGATCATAAAATTATTGGCCGCAACAGCGGACACAAATTCTATACTAATTTTATTACGACCGATACTTTTAACGCCGTCTTTTTTAATATTTTCAATTTTATTTTTAAATAGGAATTCACCAAATTTAAGGGCCTTTATAGATAGTTCCGCTAAAGGTTCACTTTCTAACCTGGAAACATGAACAATATACGGACCATAATCAGTATCACAATAAAAATTAAGGAGATCGTCCAAAGAGGGGTTAAAATAAGCTGTTTGAATAGAAGGATTCGCTGAAAAAGGATTAATAATAGTTTTCTTAAGTGGGGCTTCATTATAATTATCGTTGTGTCGTTTCCTTGTAACGGGTCTTGGAGAAGGAAGATCAGAATCGGGGGTATAAAAAATCTCAAGGCGGATCTGGTTCTATATATAATTTTAATATAATTATAATATATTTATATATTTATATATATATATATATATATATATATATATATATATATATATATATATATATATATATATATATATATATATATATATATATATATATATATATATATATATATATATATATATATATATATATTTATAATTTGCCGTATGATTCCGGCTTAGAATAGGATCACCCTGGTACTGATGGTGTCGTAAGAGGCGACTAAAGTGCGTGTGGTAGAGTCACATTGCCAGTAATGGCAACATGCATGGGTAGACTCGACCGGATTATTACCAACCCCGGCATTTAACATAGGCGTTAAGTAGTGGCTTTGGCCACTGTGTTTCGCATTAGGTAATGCCAGGCCCCGGTGCCCTTCCCCATTAAAGGACGGCAACGCTCCTATAGCTCCTCTGGAGTTACTCGGGGCCGTGGGCGACGGTGATCACTTACCACCAGGTGACCCATACGCTCGTTTGCCGTCTTTTCCATAAAAAAAAAAAATAATTTACCTTAATTACTGTTTATAATACACGACAAACTATAACTAATAAATATAAAAGAAAATTTACATGAAATACAAATATTAATCAATGAAAAAATCGTTTAAAACACAGCGCTTCCAAATCGTGTGTTGACTACTTCAAACGCGATTTGACAATGAGTTAAAAACTTTACTTAAAATCTCAATGGTAGGATGGTATGGTATGGTTCTATAATTATAGCGTTCCGAGCGTGCCAGTTGCCACATATCACTTCGCCAATGTCACGTTGAAGAAGACACGAAGGAGGTTATACGGTAGAAAAAATAATATTACACAATATGTGAATGAATGCATATTAAAAAAGGAAGATCAAGTTAAAAATTGCCTTCACCTATAACAAAAAAAAATACATATATTAAAATAAATATATACATTATCTACACACAGGGTTAGTAATAAGAAATATATCATACAAAGGTGTTAGTCTACAATTTAATATTGTTATATCTAATATATTTACTTAAAAAATTACATAATGAACTAAACATAAACATTAACAAACATTGAACATTAAGGGGACGGGGAACTTTGTAGGGAAGGACATCATATATGGGATGGATTAACTTGGGGCATGTAAAAAGGATGTGAGAAAGGGAACCATCGTCTACACCACATTCAGACAGTCCCTGACCCTGATCTTAGCTAGGTGTACAGGTGTACATGCATGTCCAAGGCGCAAGCGACATATGGTCGATATTATCCTCCGTTCAATAAATTTTTGAGAATAAAACCATGACCGCCTGGGGATATTAGGTTGAATCGCAGCATAGAACTTACCTTTCTGGGATTTGACATATTCCAAAATTCAGCCCATGACACATCCAAATGAGTTAATATGCAAGGGACAACAGATCCTGGGCCGAGATAGAAAAGTGATCCAAATTGCCACACTGGATGGCTAATTTTGCGCAAGAGTCTGCAGATTCATTCCCACTGATTCCAGAATGCCCTGGAATCCATGCCAATGTAAACACGGATGATTCGGGGGGACATTTAAATTGTAGTATAATTTTGAATTTTGGTATCCAACATGCTGCACCAACACAGCTTTCCTTTGAAAGCTTTGACGCATCTGTAAAGATAAGGATGTGATTTAACCAGTTTTCATTTACTATTGCTTGAAACTTTGTGTTGGTGTCAGCAGCTCCCTTGGTCAGGTAAAGATTTGTAATGACAGAGGGATGATGTACTAAAGCTTTATAAGGCGTACAGAATAAAGGGTGAGCAGGATAGCGGGACAGAGGGTAAGGAAGGGAGATAAATTTAAGGAAGCTAACAAGCAAGTAGGGAAGCGGCTTGCCATGAGGAATAAGGTCAGCTAACTCAGATAGCTTAGACCACAAGGGATGGGAAGAAAACTGTAGCATTTTACCAACAAATCGATCAGATAAAAATTGGCGACGAATAGGAAACGGTCGATCAACACACTCCACCTGTAATGCGGTGGTAGGGGAAGATTCTCATTGCACCTAAAACAATTCGAAGGCATTTGTACTGAATTCTGTTAAGTTTATCAGTAGCAGCTTTATTAAAGGGGTCTTAAACAAATAACCCGTAGTCAATATGACTACGAATTATTGCATTGTACAGTAGTTTTTAGGTAAAAGGGTGTGCACCCCACCACACACCAGACACAGCTCTTAAAGCATTGATGCCTTTTTCACATTTTTTGCTGACATGTTCAGCATAAGCAATTCCGTTCAGTCTTTCATCAAGGACCATGCCTAAGAATTTAACACTATCTGCTAATTGTATGGAATCATTACCACAGTAAATTTCAAAATTAGGTTTTACTCTCCTTTGGAGAATACTACTACCCGACATTTCGCTACTGATAATGCCAAGCAATGGCCAAAGAGCCACTGGTCTAGATAGTGTAAAGCAGTATTTAAACGATAAGTTATGTCCTCTACAGATTTTGATCTATGATAGAAGACGATGTCATCAGCGTACTGAAGGATATTACAAAAACTACTGACAGACAATTCGAGGTCATGAGTGTATATGTTATACAACACAGGACTAATAGCCGAGCCTTGAGGTAACCCCTTCCAGACAGTCTGGAAGGTACAATGGTAGGATTACGGTATGGTTCTTTGATTATGGCGTTCCGAGCGTGCCAGTTGAGCACATATCACTTCGCCAATGTCACGTTGAATGGAGAAGACACGAAGGAGGTTGTACGGTAGAAAAAAAATATCTTACACAGTAAGATATTAAAAAGAAAATCTAGATAAAAATTTCCTTCACCTATAACAAAAAAAATAAAAATAAATTATATATGTATTAAAATAAATGTATACATTATGTACACACAAGGTTAGTAATAAGAAATATATAATTCAAAGGTATTAGTTTACAATTTAATATTGTTATATTTAATATATTTACATAAAAAATTACATAATGGACTAAACAAACATTAACAAATATTGAACATTAAGGGGACGGGGAACTTTGTGAGGAAGGACATCATATAAGGGATGGATTAACTTGGGGCATGTAAAAAGGATATGAGAAGGGGAACCGTCGTCCAGACCACATTCACACAGTGAGTGGTCCCTGACCCTGATCTTAGCTATCTTTTTAAGAAAATTATTGATGTTAAAAAAATATATTGCACGTTTAGTTTTTAGGTACTCTAATCGACTATAATAATCTCATACCAGTGTGTGTACAAATAGCACCTTAAAATGACATCAAAAAGCAAAAAGATACTCAATCAGGCAAGTAAAAAATTATTATGTCACCTAATCAAAGAAGATTTAAATCGCTTTGACGAACAAAAACCTTAAGCAATGATATCGGGACGTGTTTTTCAAAGACAGATTTCCATCAATGTGTAAAATTGACCAATAAACGCGCGTAACATAAATACGTTCAATATAAAACTAGACAAATTCGTCAGTACGAAAATATCGAATTAAAATCCCAACGGAAAAATAGTGATGGCAACACCGTACCTTCTAAACAGGCAACACAAACGTCAGTTGTTAATCTGTCAAAACAAAGTTTGGATAATCCTACCATGCCTTGGACATGCGTGCACTCCTGTACATCTAGCTAAGATCAGGGTCAGGGACCACCCACTGTGTGAATGTGGTCTGGACGACGGTTCCCCTTCTCATATCCTTTTTACATGCCCCAAGTTAATCCATCCCTTATATGATGTCCTTCCTCACAAAGTTCCCCGTCCCCTTAATGTTCAATGTTTGTTAATGTTTGTTTAGTCCATTATGTAAATTTTTATGTAAATATATTAAATATAACAATATTAAATTGTAAACTAACACCTTTGAATTATATATTTCTTATTACTAACCTTGTGTGTACATAATGTATACATTTATTTTAATACATATATAATTTATTTTTATTTTTTTTGTTATAGGTGAAGGAAATTTTTATCTAGATTTTCTTTTTAATATCTTACTGTGTAAGATATTTTTTTTCTACCGTACAACCTCCTTCGTGTCTTCTCCATTCAACGTGACATTGGCGAAAAACACGTCCCGATATCATTGCTTAAGGTTTTTGTTCGTCAAAGCGATTTAAATCTTCTTTGATTAGTTGACATAATAATTTTTTACTTGCCTGATTGAGTATCTTTTTGCTTTTTGATGTCATTTTTAGGTGCTATTTGTACACACACTGGTATGAGATTATTATAGTCGATTAGAGTACCTAAAAACTAAACGTGCAAGATATTTTTTTAACATCAATAAATTTCTTAAAAAGATGCCGCGTTAATTATATAATAATATAATAAGAAGTGGGAAGATTTATGATGGAAAAGTGAGTGGTAAGAGAGGAAGGGGGAGACCTCGGTTGACCTTTGAAAACACAGTATCGAAGATACTGGAGGAAGGTCACGTAAAAGAATGAGGACCCCCCGCAGGGGTATATATATATATATATATATATATATATATATATATATATATATATATATATATATATATATGTATATATATATATATATATATATATATATATATATATATATATATATATATATATATATATATATATATATATATATATATATATATATAATAGGTTGATAGTTTGCTTATTGCATTAGTATAGTAAATGTGATTTGTTTTTACTTTGAGTAAAAACAAAAGCAATGTTGGCAGCGTCTGAACAGTGATACATTTTATTTATTCAACATTATAACTACATTATAACTCATGAATGACATTCTCTGGGTATCCGGGTTACATCAACTTTAAATGGGTTCGAGATAGCAATAAATGTTATTTTTTTTATATAAGTAATATTTAAATTAAATAACATGTTCTTTATAGGATTCGATGTCAATGTAAAAACTTTATTAATTTTACCAAATTAATGTAGGTATAATAAGATTGATAATTTTAATAATTCTATAATTATTAGAATTATCACTTCTTCTTAATTGCGGAAGCTGTAACTAATATTTTATAAAATATTTTGATTGGTCTAATAAAGATTATTATTTAATAGAGATTAAGTTGTTAAGATTGATTATCCAATTGAGCTATTGAGATATGTAAAAATATAGCAATTATTACTACATCGTCATCGTGTTATTTTCTACATGTCAAACAGCCAGCCATAGAACAGAAATCCAAATTAATGAAATATCGACATATTTAAATATATGAATATTAATCGTTATACTTATACCTAATATAACGTTTTACACTTGTTGTGTTGTTTTGTAACCGATTACTGTCTGTACAATGAAGGAATAAAACCTTATAGGGAATGTTTATTAATGTAATAGGGCCCAAAATAGCTATTTTTACAAATTTGTCCGTTTGTCTATTTATTTGTCTGTCGGTTGGTGCGTTAATCTCAGAAACGGCTACACAGATTTTAAACCTTTTTTTATTACTATATTTTGGAAACCTTCCACATCTAGGGTTTGTTTTATGTAAATTAATAAATAAAAAAGTTACATAAATTTAAAATTTTAAGTGCGACATAGGTTACATTTTAGTTTTAAATGTATAGATATTGTCTTAAAATTGATAATGTTATTTGAACAAGAAATTAATTGAGATTAGTAAATTAAATAGTGCAACTCACGCGGACGAAGTCGCGGGCGGGTCGCTAGAATTAAATTTTTTAATTTCTTTGTTCTGGGAACAAAGCAAAGTGCAGCGTTGGGTTTCGCCGTTCAACACGCATTGCAATTTGGCAAAAAGTGGGGAACCGAACAAACTGTCTTACTTGTGCCCGTGCTCCACGACAGGCTTCTTAATAATAAGAATCCTGATGTGACGCGATAGTTTGTGAATTCGATCCCCACTAAAGGTTTTATATCCTGTATGCTTAATATTTACATTTCTTGGCTTTGAGAACGAGGCAAGGGCGGCGTTAACTTTCGCCAATATAAATTTGAAGTATTAAAATTGGCCGGTAATTGAGACACGGAACAGTAGGTTCCCAAGTTCCCCCTCTACCTGTCATGTGAACAAATATTTAAAATATATTATAGAATTACATAAATAAACACACGACAATAATTTAGTAAATAAGCAAGCAACAAGTATGAAATTTGTGTTTAAATTCTAATTTAATAATTAGCTAATAATTTTCAAATTATCCTGCCGAGTATCGCAACATTCAAGAATAAAGGCTATAAGTACATATGTATATACCTACACCTAAAGTTCATGGTGTAATATTCTTACAAATATAGTATATATCTATGGTTCATTTTTGCGGTTAAAATAAATTGAATATTTAATATTTACAAACATAAAGGACATGTGGATGCGTAAAGTGGCTGAATATGTTTTCTAACGTTAAATGTAGGTAATGTTAATGCCACACGGTCATGCCGCTCTTAGTAATCGTTAGATGGTTGTCGAAATGTCAGCGTTTTGTTAAATATCGTACATATACCTTTAGAAGATTCATCACAATGTTAATAGCAGTAAAACGTAGAATACATAAAACAGTATTTTTAATTGTTGTTATATATAAGTCATATTCATAATTATAAAATATGGTCTCTTAAACGATTAAAATATGAAAGCTCATCGCAACATACAAGAATAAAGTATCGATTTCTGCCGAATTTTTTGGCAGCGATGCTTCCGACTTGAATTACTTGTTATTACGCCGTAAATAAAATATAATTCGTTTAATTTATTTTATAAATATTTTTGTTAATAGTTTTTGATTATAATTTTAGTTAATGTTAATAATCATAATCGTTTAGATTTAATATTCTACGAGCATTCTATAAGAAATGCTATATTTCTTCTTTGTCATAAATAAAAAAAAAACATACAGTATACCTACATCATTGTTATAAATATTAATTACTCTTTATCAATCACGCAAAGAGTGTGAGGTTGGTAAATTATAAAAATCAATATTTAAGTGGATACGTAATCAATAGGAATATAAAAATTCCTCAATAAGATATTTATCTTTTTTAATCAATAGACGTGGTGAATGGATTGTGTGCAATGCGCATCCTTCTCATTAAGTCGTAGCGACAAGTATTACTAGGTTTTTTGCTGTAAATACTTGATGCCCTTTGGTTTTATGTCGTGTTTAATGATGCGTAAACTGAATTATATTATAGCTACTCGTACTAACATCCGACATTAGCATAGCAAAGATTTTTTTCAAATTCTAATGACTTAGTAGGTAATAGTTATTGACACTTAACTATATTATTTTTTTACTGGTACTATATTAGTATCATTTTTATATATCAGGTGTGTCCGTAAAATTCATTCAATGGGCTAGCGCTGGCTCGTTTCTATGCGCGACCAGGCAATAGTGTGAAATGAAGTAAAATCGGCAAAGAAAAATTCACGAAGAACTTTGTCAAGTGTATGGAGAAGAGTGTATGAGCTCCAGGATGGTGCAGATAGGTCAGGGACTTTCAAAACGGCCGAAGAGACGTTCACGACGAAGCTCGTGTAGGGCGGCCATCGGTTTTCGACGAAAAACTTCCCAAAGTTGAAGCGGTAGTGCTTCGAAGCTTCTGAAGATCGACGAGTTACAGTTTGGGAGAACCTTGGCGGAACAGATAAATAGGTGCAAAACGCGGTTGTTAATTTTCTACACGGACAGACGGCATAGTTTTATGACTCTGGTTTGAAGAAAGGAGTGTATCGAATACAGAAGGGTTACGTAGGAAAATAAAATAAAGTCTGAACTTTTCAAAAATATATGTATTCTTTTCTTTGCAAAAAAATTCGTGAAACTTATTTTACGGACGTGACCCGTAATTGCAAAATCACCGCCACAAAATTATATAATAAAAATAGCTTATATATGTATATAATATAACATTTATTTTCGTAAATAGTGCAAATATTGAATGCACAAGCTATTAGTATTAAAATATATATTGCTATAACTGCAATTGTCTCAGTTAAAGTAAATGTATATAACTTGTTGTTGTTTTTTGCCATGTTTAGCTTCTAATTAATTCGTTAACTAAATTCGTTTATGTGTCTGCTTAAAGCCTTGCCTCTATATGTCACTCATACTTAAAATATGTAGCAAGTGGCAAGATATTGCTAGATTAACACACTCAGATTTTTTTTCCAAAATTTGAGTCATTCAACTGTTTTCGTTACAGAACCAGCAGATGAGCAGACGTGCAGGCAGGTAGACAAAAAGACAGGTATATACTACTTTGTTATTATCATAAAATGATTTTCTTCTTAAATATATTAAATAGACAGACATTTCTTTAATGTTTTATTATAGTAGTATAAGCAATATAATAGTAATATAAACAATCTGTTTTTTTTTATCCAAGATATCTTTATGTCTATTATTTATTAATTGTTATGAGCTAGTTAAGATAATTATTTAATGACTGCTATTACAAAAAGTGGTGTACGAGTATGTTACAGTAAGAACGAAATTCGAGATTAGATTCTCTGCACCTTTTAAGGGAATGAATAAGAAAGGCAAGGTGTATTGAAAAAAAAATCATTGCAGCTGAGCTGAGCAAAGCATTGAAGCTGTAATTTAATTAAAATGCTTTAAATAATCACATTGAAATAACGAATGTGTTTAACCTGTGCGAAGGAATTCGCATAGAGTTTTAGTACAATTACCTTTTGTTACACGAAAACAATACATTAATAGGTTTATTGTTTAAATTTTGATCTGTTAAAGTATTAAGACAAAATCTTTGCTGGTCGACTTTTGCTTTACAATAATAATTAAAGTGGCTCCCACTATCGGAAAATGTAATATTATATTTTATCTACTAAAAGAAAAGTTTCTTAGGGGCCAAGGCCCTTTCTTGACTCGTCGACAATAAATGCAAATATCTTTTTAAAGGACAGTCAATTACAGAGTTTCATATATGATCTTTCTGTATTAAAATCCCCTACAAACTAGACAAAAGCTTGTAGGGGACTAGATAAAAGACTACCTTAGGTTTAAAAAAAAAGTAATAAAAAAAAATTATTTATGCATAAAATAACTTTGAAATGTTATAAATAAAAACAATAGAATTATAAGCTTATTACAACATTGTGATTTGACATGTTTACTACATATATGAATTTTATACGTTTTGTTTTAAAGTTGATTGGTTTTTAATATAAAATACACAAATGGACGCTGAATCCTTTTAATATTCGAATTATAATAATACGTGTATAAAAATTCAGTATGGATTTACATATAATATTTCGAATATATTCTTTTAAGCATCATCAAGATATCCATGGCCTAGTTGTGGCGTTTATTATGTAAGAACATCGTCAAAGTAAAATCATATATATTATTATTTATTTATTTCTTGCTTCATAGAAGCCAATTAAAAAATACATGGAAATTGAAATATATAAGGTATACATTATAAAATTCAGATCTATTAATGGTCAGACCCGCCTACCGAGGGTCCGTACCGATTGCAGAATTGTAGGTCAATGAGAAGTAAAACTTAAAAAAGCTGACAAACTTAAATTGGGGGTGGTGGTGATGGCTTTTTTGTATTTATTTGTTTATAAGCTTAATATAATAATAATAGTACACGTATAGTAAAACATCTTAGCCTAAGAATGTAAGCCCGGTAAATAAGTTTTATGTGGTTATGCATATTTTTATGCTACACGACACGACGAAAAAAAATCGACATTTCTTTTATTTCATATAGTAGAAATTACAATCAAGTTTGTAAATTTTAGAAAACTTCTTATAATTAACACATTTTTGTATCCCTGAGAATTTGCTTCATTTTTGTATTCCTGAGAATTTGCTTGCATGTGACGGATTTTATATAAAATGTAGATACCAAGCACAATATATATAATATATATGGGTATATTTTGATTACGTTAATTTGGAAATTTCAATGCTCCATGGGAAATTATGCTAAAATATTAATATTAAATTCAGCTTGATGCCTCCAAGTGATCTCGAGATGACAAACAAAACAGTCAGTGAAGTGAAGGGTTCCGTTATTCCTTTTTAAAAAATGAAGCCTTAAAAACTTATAAAACTTTCTATTATTTTATTTTTCTTTTCTTTGGCAGGCCTTTATCTGCTTAGTGACTCTTTAAAGTATTTTTTTCCTTAAAGAAATCCTAGAATGTATAAGCCTATAACAACCTAATGGCCCTAAAGGTAGTAGTTAGTCATCTCTTAATAGTAAGTTGCCAATTTTAATATATATTAATATATTTTGTATCAGCCAGTGTGAGATAAGCATACTACAATTAGAAAATGTATTGAAATATATTATATGAAAATTGATATTTAATTATTGAATAGGATGCAATTATATTTACTTAATAAGCTCTGGCCTCTACACAAAAAATATCCTTTCATTAACAACAAACAAAGACATCGATAGTTAGTCAAATCAGTACTACTGACACCTGTGACTTTTTCTGTAAAGGAAAGGAAATTTGAACACTTCAGTTAAATTATGATTTATCCTAGTTAATTATTATTAAACCATCATAAATGCATACACAGCAGGTTTTTTTCTGATAGTAAATTTTTTTTCTGATAGTTGTGGATTCGATGCCCACTCGATAAAAATAATGTTTTGGTTTCTTCAATCTGGTAACAAGGACAAATTAAAGATGTATAAACCGTTTCGATTAGGAATTTCTAAGACTGGACGAAAAGTGGCGAATGGAGTGTCTTAACATTATGAAGGTCTCACTAACCTCCTATAAGGGGGATACAGCGTGAAGATACAATAAAATGATACGATAGCAATATATTTATCATAAGAAATTATGTATTCCTGATTTAAATATGTCATATATTTAAATCAGGAACCTTACCACTTTTTAAATAATTAATTATTTAATATATTATTGTATGCATCTGGCGCGTTTTAGTCCAGATAAACAATAAAAAAAATTGAAATCTTAATTTTTATTATATAGGCAGTTAGCAGCAAATTATATTGTAAAAAAAGTCGGGTTTCTAAAAATGTATGAGTGCAATGTGTATGTAAATATGTACCAAATTATTATTAAAAATAGTCGAAAAACTTATCATGTTAGTAGCTTTTTGGCCATTATTCTTGATAAATATTATGTAAATATTTTTTAAATGAGTCAGCCAAGCCAAAAACCTTTTTAGATAAAGGTCTAAAAACAGTTTTAAATTGGCGAGATACCCTTAATTTCCTACAATTATTCCTACATTCAGTACATTATTTAAAACAATAATAAAAAAATATAAAGAAATAAAAAAGCCCTTTGTTATTTATATGGGATATCGAAAATGAAATGTCAAAATTAACAGACACATTTTTTCAGTATAGCTAGAAAAAAAAATAGCACAAAATGCAAAAAATATCTTATTAATCCTTTTATATGTTAGCTTTTTTTATCTGTTGCAGCGTTGAGTTCCGCCACTCAACACGCAATACCTTGAGATATTGCGTGTTGAGTGGCGGCGAAAAATGGGGAACGGAAGTGAAACGGAGTGTCTTAACACTAGGTTCCCAAGTTCCCTCTGCCTACCCTGCCTCCTGCGGGATACAGCGTGAAGCTAAATTAATTACTTATATGTTAGCAATGAAGACCATTGCGGACAGTAATGAGCTTGACATAGAAAGCGTGTAGGTACTACTTTGGGTGTATCTCATAAGTATGTACTTAACTTTACGAGCATTTTGATAGTTATTAATCAATTGTCTGCCTTATGGATTCTGCATATTGCGGTGTTTTATATTATTTATAAAAAATACTTTAACATTTCTATTTTTCTCTAATCTTCAATGTTTTAATATTATCATCTCATAGTCTTTATAACTACACAATATATAATTATATTTTCGGAACAATAAAATTAATGAGATACCTCGGCTATTAATTAATTATACAAATAGATATTATTGAAAGTATTTAAAAAAGGTTTCATTTGTTTGTAACTTTTCTTTCAAAATCAAACAATTTTTATAAAATCTTGAAATGCTATTTTAATATTAGTGGTAAATATTGTATAGGTTTGTACAGTTAAATTTACGCAATAACTTTTAAGGACGGTAAATAGTATTTCTTATTATACAGTACATGTTTCATAAATTAAATTTTTAATTTATGAAAACCTGTATAAAAACGTATTGGTTACAAAATATTAAAATTTTTATGTTAAAAAAGTTTTATGTTGATTGTTCATGTGAAATAAGTGACTGACAGATAATGATGGCTGAAACTACTGGGCATAAAAGTTTCCTCTGCCTAACCTGCCATGTTGGCTATTGGACAATTAATAAGAGGCGTGGGCTTAAATCCCTATACGTTCAATTTTTTATGGATTTTATAAGACAATAAATATAGCTTTTCTTTTAAAATAAAACTATTATATTTATGAATATTAAGAATAGAATACTATTTTGTCAAATCCTAGTTATTTAATTGAATAAAAAAAAAGAAATAATAATTGTGAAAAATGTGTGGTGTGTGTTTAGAAGAATTACATATTTTTAAGAATTGGTCAAGTAGCATGTATGTTCATTGCAATTATATTTGATTGATTTTGAGTACGGCCCTGTGTTTTTGCAGTCAATGTAAACTCCCCCTGCTTGTATGCAATGGCTAGACAAACCTGCGTCTCTATAAAAGGGACAGATGATTAGAGGCTAAGTACAATCCGGCGCATACGCCGCTATCATCACATAGGATATTTTGCACATCCTTAGTACTTGATTTGGAATCATGATGAAAATGGTAAGTAGCTTTTGTTTTTATATGATTAAAAAATCCAATAAATAAGAAATATGTAGATTTTTTATAATACGTAGTGCATGCAGATTGAAGTAAAATCTCTTAATTACATTATATTTAAATGTAAACTCAAATTGTTAAATCCAATAAATAAGAAATATGTAGATTTTTTATAATATCTAATGCATGTAGATTGAAGTAAAATTTCTTAATTACGTTATATTTAAATGTAAACTCAAATTATTAAAAAAATGCGAAACTTTTTTAAAAAATCATTAAATAATTGAAACAAATTTATACATATTATATTGATAGTCAGAACTTGGGCTTATTTATTATTGTGCATGGAGTTATGATTAATAACAATAAATAATTGCATTTTCACTATAGTATACACCTAGTGAAATATAGTTATATTATTTTTAGCAAAAAGATTTTTTGAAGAGTTTCGTAATTTAGAATATTTACTCACAAATTGAAAATGCATATTTTTATTGCACATTTACATGTGGCAAATGCACAAGGCGAGAGGTTTGTCGCGACTTATGCAACAACCACTGCATTTATTACGTCCCAGCTAACCTTTGCTAATCGCATTGTCTATTTTAATATAAGTAGCAAAAGTACCGTAGGATATTATTTTAGAAAAACAAAATAGAGTTTTAGCAAAATAAAATTGTAAAAAAACTGATTTTTTATATAATAATAATTATGCCTATTTAAGTAAGAAAAAAAATGATTTTATCTTTATAAGGCACTCATTCATTCAGGCTTTCAGAAAATAAGGACAAGTTTTTAAGTAAATAGTATTAAACTTTTTGAAACATTTTGAGCCAAAAAATCATATCCCCATACATGGAGGTTACATGGAGGATATAATAAACTAAGGAACGTAGACAACAGTACAATTAAATATGCGTTTATTAAAATTTTCGATGATATTTCAACATATGTTTAGTGTGATGCTAATGAAGATATTTTTAATTTCTTTCTTTGAATGGCGCATTTGTTGTGGCTTGTGTTCAGGTAGACTTTTTATTCCAAAACTTCTTACAAGTAAGTCAAAAAGTGCCACGCAAACGATGATATTTTAACGAAACATGTAATCTAGCAAAGTAGTAGTTTCACGAAGTGTTTGAGGAGTCATACCATATTGTTGAAACCAAAAGCCATTGTTTTAAAGTATTATCAGGAAATATTTATCAGAAATCTTATTTTCGACAAAAGATACTTTTGCTGCTTAGTTTTTATTTGCATGATAAACATAAACATCAAATAACAATGTTTACAAAACATCAATCGGGGGAAGTGTGGGAAGGATAATAAGCTTGAAAAAGAACATCAAGAGAAAAAGGGAAGAAAACAATTGTTATAGGAAAAATGAATAAAGTCAAAGGGGTCATACATTCTTACAATACGACAGAATGGTTATATTGATAAAAATCACTATTTTGGGCCCTTTTACATTAAAAAATGTTCCCCTGTACGTTTCTTTATTTAACAAATATTCCATGTATAATCCATGTATACATTTAAAATCATCTTTAAAACAAAAATAAACCATGAGAGTAACTTTCAAGTAACTTTAAACATGTACGTAAAATGTATTGTTCATATAACGTATATTATATCTGTATTTTCATATTTATGACATATGCATAAAAGGAAACTGCTTAAAAATAAATGTAGGTCAAAGTTTTAAATAGCGAAATCTCCAGCAAAGTCTCTAGCAAAATAATGAAACAAGTAACAATAGTTAAATTTGAACAGCGAATGTTAGTGGTTAACATAATAGTTTCGAATGCAAAATTTTACCTACTTAAACACCTAACAATTTAACCTAACATAAGAGTGGAATATTAGTATTTTAGCTAAATTCAGCACATTTCAACAGATTAATTTTTAAGCTGATATTTTTTTGTTTTTTGTTTTAATTTACAGATAAACTCACTCAGCTGCACGCTTTATCCCGCACATGGTAGGGTAGGCAGTGGGAACTTGGGAACCTAGTGTTAAGACACTCCGTTTCGTTGTCCACTAATGGTTTACTGAGAAATGCTAAAAAAATGAATGAAAAAATTAAAAACAAACTTGTTAAATAAATCAACATTCAGTCTCTTTTCGTAGCCGAAAATTTCAGAGTCCGTCTCTGATGCGTGTGAGCGCTTAATTAGTAGCATTCCTTTTGTTTTATCACGTAGGACATTGTGTTTTCGAGGTAACGCTTAAATTCTGTGTCATATTCCCACAACTCAATACTCTTACAAAACGCTCACTATTATGCAGACATCTGCATAAATACGGTATATAAATTCATAATTGCCTTATTAAAAACATCTAGTGATTTAATGACATGGTAATAAATCTCAGCAACGAAGGCAAATAGGTAAAGATTATATTGACAGTTTATTTAAATGTTCCTAGTAATTAATAATAGTAATAGCAAAACGTGCCAAAGCTCCTTCAAATCATCTACTGGTATTCCTTATTTGGAACGTTTATCTTTTATTTATAGTAAAACTTATGTTTTTTTTATACTTTTGTCATTTGTCCTTACAGTGAATACTACTTATAACAGTAAATAGAGAGCCCGATGTTCGCTTACTCAACGTTCTTCCTTCCTCGAAGACTAATTATACTTGTTTGTTTCCGTGACGTCTATTTCTTTAAAAAATATATATTATAAAGATACGCCTATTGGCGGAAACCAAAACGACAGCGACGCTTTATATAGCTAGAACAAAATCCCTCGATTTTCTTCATTTCAAATTTATAGATCCTTATTTTTTTATTCTATTTTAATAAGTAACTTTTATGGTAGTATTTATGCATTTATTTTTATTACTTTAATATTATATATTATAGTAATAAATTATGCTATCATCAAATGAATATCACGAGAAATCAAATATTTGTTTTTCATAATTTATCTTTTAACTTAATATTATAATTTAATTTAAAATTAGGTACTCAGATAATTATGATTTTATAAAAAATTTAACGTCGTTAATTGCATTGTCCATACTGAAAATATGTTCCGTGTAGCATTTTTCACACATGACAAAACTCTAAGAGCTAGCGTGCACTGGTAACTCTGTAAATAACTGGTCTCCGTGACTGTTGCATCGCCGTCTACATACTTCTTAATGAAGGTGCGCACGTTTCATTTCACCTATCTACGTGATATTTCGGTTACTTTATGGAAACGCAAAAGAAGAGGCAACATGCCCGTGACGCAAGTGTTGCTGTTGACTGTACTTGGTTTATCTGGATATCTGGTTGGCAAGCAAATGGAACATTCCACTTATGAACCTATCACTTTATAGCATATGAATGTGATACTTTTCACTCTTGCAGTTTTTCAAGTGACAGACAAACAAAAGTCAACAGTGCCCGCTAGCTCTTAGTCAATCTACTGGCATCCACATTGTGTGTGTAGTAGTTAGTGTAGGCTAGATAAATAATTTGCCTCTTTAGCGATCCCTGAATAAATTAAATGAAGAACTTGAAAAATACAATGCTTTCAATATAATTATGGTAGGTGTTAACTTTCAAAGATATAATTTTTTGCACTGAAACCGTTTTTCATATGAAAAAAGGAATATAGTTTCGATATAAAAATTTAAGTAATGTGATTTTTGTTATATACCGACTATTTGACATATGCTAGCAAAAAATATATATTACGTAAGTAGGTTACGGTGTCAGCGTCATTTTGTCTATGTTTACCGCTCTACTGTTTTGGTCGAGATCAATAGACAAAGCTTAATTTAAGGATATTCATATAGACATAGGTCACTGATTATTTTTTTACGTTATAATTTCTACCTCAACTACTAATTCCGCAATATACGCATGTACAGTTACAACCGCATTACAATAATTGTATAGGCTATGTTGGGGTAAGTTAGATGGAGGATCAAAAATAGATACTATTTAAGATACTTTTAATAGATACTTTTTCAAATTGGCGTTGTATATGATTCATAAATAAAACATAGCGCTAGAATCGTTTTCAAATTGTGAAAATATGATCGAATTATTTATTTAAATATTGTTGTTGTTATACGATAAACTTCATGTTATGAATTTTGTGATTCAAATTCAGGTCAATGTGAAGTACAACTTATTAATTTTAATAAGTTAACAATTTTGTTAAGCCTAAAATTGCATTTAATTTATATTCAATAAACTTCAGTTATAAATTTGTAATAGAGTTTTTTAAATACATACAATTTTTCAATGTTAGAATTTTTCCTTTACTTGTATTATAAGTACATATTTCGAGCAAAATTTCATAGCATTTATAAATAAATTAAAAAAAAACTTGTAATAAATATACCCATTTTTTTCCTTTTTCGCCTTTATAAAAATATAGCAAAGTTTCAAAAATAATATTTTTTTACGAAATTAAAATATCAATATATTTTTCTTATATTATATTTCAAAAACTTTATGATCGCTAAACAAATTAAGCACAGGAAAACATCAGTCTAAAAATTCATGCTATATTACATTGAAAAAACTTGAAGTAAGGAGCCATAAAGAAATGACAATACAAAAAGAAGTTGTGAAACGCAAAGTAATTGCAAGTCTTACAATATTAGGTTAATAAAAATGAAGCTTAGCAAGTTCCAATATTTAATATAAGTGCACAGCTCTTGCACCCAAGACTTCACAGGGTACATGGGCTCTGGTTAACATCAATCAATCTTTAAGTAGCTGTAACTTAATTTATGACAATTTTATAATTTCAGTATACCAAATTTACGTGTGTCTATGTGCCTTGGTATGGGACTAGATTTACTTGGTCATGGTTGGCTTGCCACATATTCATATTTGTATAATGGCAATTATTTATATAGCAACTTTGCTATTTTTTTAAAGGTTTTCAAAAGAATAATGAATTAATTATATTAATACACTAGCGACCCGCCCGTGGCTTGGCCCACATATATTAGACTACTTTACATATTAATTTCATTTATATACCTCTTGTTCATCATTACTTTACATTGAAAACTAAAATTTCAGCTAAATTAATAAAAACATCAGCAATATAGTCGAACTTAATATTTTATATTGATATAACTTTTTTATTTGTCAAGCGATTTAAATAAAACAAGTACTATATTTTAAAGAAAGGTTGCCAAAATATAATAATGAGAACTGAATTTAAAATATATTTTGGGCCCTATTACATTAAAAAACGTGCCCTAGGTCCTAAGACTGTTCCTGGTGGTGAACAGTAGGTACCTAAGGCGCGCAGGTTTCAGTTATAAATTATAATAACTTATTATATACATTTTGTGCCTGCAATATAACTATCAACAAGAATATTTATAAGTATTTAAACATTTTTACAGAGACTACTTTTATTTCTTGCTGTGATAGTTATAGCAGCAGCAGCGCCACAAGAAAAAGTCATAGCTATTCTGAAGCAAGAATTTGATCAACAAGCTGATGGATCTTATGTATACAGGTAGATATAATATTTCTTATTTTTCTATTTTATTTATGTATTTTTTATTATATCTCATTTAAATATTAAATATACCTTAAAAGTATATCTTTTAGGTAATACAATGTGTAGGTACAGTCACACATTTGAGCCTCTCCGCCCCTAAAAAAAAGGAAAAATCCTCTCAAAAAAATATATTTAATATTTTCAGTTTTGGTGTTATAGTAAAAACAAACTATTAATAGTATATATCAGAAATATTATAAACGGATCGTATCGTACCGCAATTACTGCAAGCGTGAATCTTGAGATCATTATAACCTCAGCCTCAATTAATTGTAATATCTATAGTTATGAAAATTAAGAAATGTATATTCATGAGTCAATTATATGTGGGTGGGCTTATAGTGGTGGACGGCATGGTGGCTTTAAAATATATTTTTGTGTGCATTTCTCATCAAAATGGAAGATAATTAAATAGCGTGTATCTGTAGCTCTAATATATAAAATTATAATATATTAAAAAGCTTATATTAACTTACGTCTTTAGGAACATGACCTATATAATTTTAGTTGGAGGAAGTAAAACATGAATAGCTTAGAAATAAAAAAAATCTTCGGTTATGAGTGTGAACGAAGTATAACTAAATATGTATAAACAAATATATCCATTGACAATTTTTATTCTAAAATGATTTTTACAGCTATGAAACTGAAAATGGTATAAAGGCGGATGAAACAGGCAGTCTGAAGAAGGCCTCAAGTCCTGACAGTAATGATGTAATAGTAGCACAAGGCGCGTTTAGTTACACGGCCCCAGATGGCACTGTAATAAACTTAAGCTACACTGCTGATGACGAAAATGGCTTCAGACCTGAGGTGAATAAAATTTAATGTAGATTTTTTTATTCACAAAAAGAAATTATTTGTATAATATGTGTAAATACATTTATTATATACTTGTTCGTATAAAAAGCTTTATACACCAACAATATACAAACTATACGTAAGAATAACTAACATATTTCATTTTTAAGAAATAATAAATTATATTTGAGTGAGGCCGTAGTGACGCAGCAGCATAGCATTTGACTGTAAACTGCGACGGCTTACGGGTTAAAATCCACTTGAGAGATTTTTTTTCAGTTTGAGTTCCGTCATAAAAAAATGGCTATTCTTTCTACTGATTCTGGTGTATATGGCATACACAGTAACTAAAATAAAATAATTTTAATAGCAGAAAAAAACGTCTTCAGAGAAACAATATATATTTTTTAACATAAGTTATATAAAAATAGATTGCAGTTTAAGTGTCGGTGTATATTGTACTTTATTCGAATACGATGTCAAGGTAGGATGTTACGACCTTACAAATTCCATGCAGGCTCATGCGAAAGTTCAGAGAATGATATTCCTTATGTATTAATATATATTTTCAAGAATATTGACGCCTGTCGTGGTGCAGACGCACTTTATAAATTTATTTGTAATTACTTTACAGGGTGCTCATTTGCCAACTCCCCCGCCCATACCTCCAGCAATTCAGAAGGCGTTGGACTATATCGCGTCACTGCCTCCTCCACCACCGTCTAGAAACTAAAGAGACACTTACCGACCCCTCGATGACCTCATGCGGACCAATCTTTTTTTGTCAAAGGCTTGCGCTTGTACCACTTTGGATATTTCCTACCAAATATACTTTAGGAATATGTATGTAAATTATAAAATGCATATAACAAAATGGTACTTGATTATCATATACTCAAAGCAGAGAAAAAAATAATAAAAATAATGCTCAATACAAGAACTGTGATAGTTAAGATTTGTATAAAAATTAAATGTTTATTGTATTTAATTTATTAAATAAACGCAATTCCAGTGCCAAAGATGCATTGCAGATGAAAATGGTCTGTTTTATTATAATTTATTTGATTTTTATTACAAGGTGGTGAATAAATTTAAGCATATGATGTAAACATTTTATTAGCATCCATGTTGACAAAACTTATGTCGTAAAGGTGTTAATTGCTGAGGTCATTTCCGACAAATCTTATAATTTAATTTGAAAACAATGCCTAGTATGACACAATAATCAAAGATAGATATGTTACCGATGAAAATCAACAAAACCTGTCCAGGATATTATACTAATAACCAGAAGAGTGACGATATCATCTTATTTGACCTCGACACACTAGATAACACTTTAACCATAAAGTGTCCAAGTTTACATATCATTTAATGCAAATTTATACACTACTTAATAGATTTGCTTAAAAATGATAAAACCAAATTTGAACTTACTGCACATACATTAAATTTATCTTCTTTAATAAGTATATTTAAAAACAACATTTAAAATATAAAACAATAATGCACATTATTTATATACATTTGGTATCTTAAATAACGACGTCTTATGTATATATGCTTACCTATATTCAGCTTCGATAATAATTATGTAATTATTAAATATACGGAAAGTGTAGGTATATATATTGTTCCAAGAAACTCCAACGCAAGTGCGAGTGGAAAGCAGAAACGACCTTAAGTTGTAAGCTTCAATTTAAGCGCCGTACACACACGCAGTAGAAGCGCAAAATTTAATAATTTATTTATATTGCTGTGAAATAATAAGTTTCAGGATAACTTGTCTGAGATTTATAATTTCTAAAGTAAGTCTTATCATAGTGCAGATCAGTTGTTGGATTTACAGAATGAATATTAATGGTGATGAAATCACTTAGTGACATCATCACCATTAAAGGGAAAGTGGGGAACGGAACGAAGGGACTTAAGAATAAGTTCCCAAGCTCTCTCTGGCTACCCTGCCATGTGCGGGACACAGTGTGAATCTGAAAAAAAAACACGGCATAAAAAAGTCTCGATCTGTTTATGTAAATTACAGAACATAGACGAAATCATATGCGCTTTAATAGTCGATTTTATTCTTGTTTATTCCTTTTTTCTTTCATTTTTAAACATAGCAAAACTAAGTAAGAAGTAAAGGGCTAACTAAATAAAGCTAAATAAAATAACAAATTTTGCTCTTATCATTTAATTTGCGTTTTATTTAAAAAAAAATCATTAATATCTTTTCAAATAAAACGCACGACAAAACTATTCATGTGACAAGATTCTTGCGTTGTGACTATGTGTGAGTAACCTGTTTGTTAAAGTGAGCGCTTCTACAAGGTCATTGATGAGAACACTAAACGGATATCAAGTGTAGAGTGTAAACGAACGACGAACAAGATATTTTTGTTTTAATTATTTTGACATATAAAACTTACGGATACGTAAGGATAGGTATTCATAATGTTTTTCTAAGAAGTTCTTTAGTATTATATAGAAAATAAAAGACTACGTCGCGCGTCGTCTGGTTCCGCGTGAAGGTGATATTTGTGGGCTTGATGCCTATTTTCCATATTGGAGGACCATTTATGCTAAAAATATTTTAATTTCCTTTTAATTAAACTAAGAGCTGCAGCCTTTAACCTTACACACAATTTCTCTCAACTCTAAAAACGTACATACGGTTAATCTGACTCGCAATTTATTTTACTCGATCCGATTACTATTATTTAATTTTGTAGGTAATATATATATTGTTAAAGAATATATTTTTTACTTACCTAAGGTCTAAAATAGATCTAGACCATCTATTTTTATTTTAACAAAAATTATACGACCTTTGCAATAGTGAAAAATAAACTGTAAAAAATGTTCATATACGCAAATAAATAATAGATAAAGCAAATAAATAAATATGAATATTTAGAAATCAGTCTTTAAATAGAAAATAATTATAATCAGAGCTGGTTAATATTTAAGGCATTCTACAGATAGATTTTTAACATTTATTGCACTCGCGTCTATGTAAAATACCTTATCTTGTGGAAACGAAGTTTAGGCACTTTATTTTCTTTCCTTTGCGAGAACTGAATAAAGTATGTTAACAAAAGAAGTTAATAATATTTTGTTTTCGAAAAATATTCTCGCATATTAATTTGCTCGATTGAAAATGATAATTCCTTCTGATATCCATATTTTTGACGACTTTTACAAGTCAGCAATAGTTTTTAACTGTAAAATGAAGATATGTTTCCATTTTCCAAATGTTAATTCTTACTTCTTGCCAAATTTCATTACGCAGCTAATAAAGCTTAGAAATTTAATTTTGCGGGAATATACACCCATTTCGTGTGAAATGAACTATAAATATAAATTTTGTAATCATTTTCGTTATCGCATAGATATTTTGATGAACAAATTTCATAGGATATACGCTGATAAACAATTTTTCAAAGAAATTTAAATGAAAGTCCATTTTCAAACATGCTAATTATTCATAAATAATTTGATTAAAATTCGGACCAACTTCTACAGATTCTATTATTAAAACAATAGAAGTGAATTCCAATTAAATCTGAACTTTCCCCTTCATTTTACGCTTACATATAATTGCTAAATTTTGAAAAATGCAACCTGCGTCTTCAACAAATGCCTTATCACAATAATTTACGATTAATATTTTGTGCGTGTTTTAGTTCGTCTGTCGGTCTGTGATATTAGTGACTGCCACTGGCCTTTACCTTCTTTATGAGGGATTTTTTCATCAAAAGCCTTGTACTTCGCGATGGTTTTGAGGTATATTTTAAAAAGAGATTAGCCTTAAAGGGTTAATCTTGTAAAAAGTTCAATTTGCCAAGTTAATGCTGCCAGTGTTGTATTTTTACTGTACCTGGCTCCCAGTGAAATATATTTCACTTTGTGACAGGTAATCACAATTATCACTCCTATGTCTGTGACAATATTAACTACGACACCCCTAGACATCTCAAAGTCCGAGATGATTAGCAACTGTATAACAAGGTATTGCGCTGTGCCATTGTCAATTTTTTAATCTTGGGATAATTATAATATTTAAAAGAAAATTTACCTAAGCATTGGATTTTATAAAAAACAAAAAATATATAGTTTTGTATCCGAAAAAAATATAAAGTAGTCGTAACAAAGTGTTAATCAGTACTATGAATACTAATTCATACATTTATCGATGTACTTCTATACATGGTACATTAAGATTTAACGTACATTTTTAAGGATCCATATCTCATAATGTAAAAACGGAACCCTTACAGATCAATTTGTTGTCCGTCTTTCAAAACCATTTATTTTGTGTTTCATTAGAGGTATGAAGCTGAAATTAAATTATCATTTTATTACTTTACGGACCCTTAGAGCACAGAATAATAATAATACTACAAATAAAGGAAAAAATAGAAATTTATGACATCAGTAGAGGCCTGTTTTGGTGCAAGGGCACAAACGGTGACTGTAAACGACAGGTTGTGTGTTTGACCCCACTTGAGGAAATGAAAAATTTAATATTTTCAATTTAAATATTTAATGTTTTCATTCCTTCGCTCCGGTAGCAAGGAAAAATATGATGTTAAGTTTTTGCCAGTCAACATGCAATGCCTCAACTTTGGCTGAAAATGGGGAACGGAAGTGAAACAGAGTGTCTTAGCACTAGGTGTTCAAGTTCCCTCTGCCTACCACCTGCCAATTGCGGGATACAGTGTGAAACTGAAAGAAAGAAAAAAATATTTAAGTTAGTTAATTTTATTTGCCGTTTAAGCAAAACTAAGGAGTATATTATTTTCCGTACTGATGTCATAAGTTTGTTTACTATTATAAAAAATGTCTAGAAGTGTGAAGAAGATAAACAAAGGCTATTACAAAGTTATAATAGCACTTTGTTTTATAAAGAATGCCTCGACATGCCTGCAAAATTTAAATTCGTGAAATTTTATTTCTTGTACTTCTCATTGATATAAAATCCTGAAATTAATACAGAACCCTTGGTGGGCGAGTCCAACTCACAGTTGACCGGCTTTTTTAATATGTACAACAACTTTTGATTATTATTTTTTATTCTTCATATCATATCACGAATAAGTGTTTATAGTAAAAATATAAAAGCTTTTTTGAATATGCATTTGGGAATGGAGATGAAGACGTTATTTTAAAACTCAAAGACGTAAAAAGATCAATATTCGTTTCATTGTAATGATTTTGTTAGTTTTGTAAATACTGAATATTGTAGGCAGGTTCATCAGAAACCTGAGCCTAATACTGGTAGGTGGGACTTTATGGAGAGCAGCTGCAAGTAATAGACACTCGCGGTATCCTAGGCTATCATCAAATCGTATCCTTCACTATAAAGTATACAATCTGTGACTCTAAGTAAGAGAAAAATAAATGTAAAAAGTTTTTTTTTTAAGTTTCTTTGCATTACTTTAATTCAGAGCCAGTTACTACACAAAATAATTGTGAGATTTTAAATTTCAAATAAGGAAAAATTGGCACTCCTCTATAAAAGAAGATTAGTAGAATAACATGATTTTCTGATAACTTAAATAAAAAGAAAGGAGCCTAATACTGCAATGCTACTTTCTCATGATTTGGTAAGTAGGCCTTGTGTAGGTTTTTGATCAAAAATATTAAGTAGAATTTTGTCTCAATAAGGATAAAAAAATTAGGTACGTTTATTTTTTTTCATTTATTTATTTTATTTCTATTCTTTGAGTGACTAAGTTTTAAGTTATGATCATACCAAAATTTATTCACTATCCAGTAGTAATGAATTATTTCTATCTGTTTTAAATTTTATCACGAAATCTATATTGAAAAAAGAATAAAAAACACTAAACTTCCCGCTCAGTAGTTACCGCGTAAATCGCAAATAAACTAATGAACTCACGACGATAGAATACCGATAAAAAATGTATAGTGCTATTACAGCTTTTTTTAACGGACCCAATTTATATTAATTTATTTTTTTAAATCGTTCATGTACAGAGTTGACTTTTTTATCCTTTATAAGACTAAGAAATGTTCTATATATTTTAATAGATTATATTAATTACCCAAAGAGGATGTTATCGAAAAGTATCTACAATTCCAACGATGTCATAAAAAGTGAGTCATCAAGATACCTAGTCTATAATCAGCTTAATAATTATTCCAAAACTAAATAATTTATACAACTTTTATAATTGTATAAATTATTATTTTTTTGTAATAATTTATACATGCTATTTTTTTTAAATCTGGATACGGAGAAGTATCCAGATTTAAAAAATTTAGCAATTTAAAATATTTAAGTACAAATGTTGGCGATATGTAAAAATTCGCTGTGATAGGCCGAAAATATTTTAATAATATTAACCTAACGTACACATATATTTCATTCATATTTCACATGTTTCATTTACCTAATGTATTTATAATCAAAGCTAATTTGAATACTAATAAATTAAATAAACAAGCAAGTATTTTTGACACCTAAACTGTGAAAAAGCGCAGTGTTGATCAAATTTACATACTCGTGTACATACGAACTTAATTACTTTGTCTCGAGACGATAGTAAATATAGAAGTCCTGTAAAATGCTATATACTAATTATAAATTAGTATTATAAACTATATTTTATGAATTAAACAACTTATAGTTATAGAATTAATCGACTAAATATTTCATTTTCTTTTCTCCCAATAGGTATATGGTATATAACAATTATAAACACATTATAATCTATTTTTTTTATTTTAAAACATGAACTTATTTCATAATGTCAATATACTCAATATAGATTAATTTCTAAAGAAAACAATAAACACAGTCTTATAAATTATATTACAAATGTAACGAATAAAATCTTAATAGGAATTATTGGCTTCGGTTCTGGTTTCAGGGATGGATTTTGTAGCCAAATATTTTAGTGCTCGTGCGATTGCAGGAGGAATGGGTGGCGGAGTTGGCAGATGAGCACCATATGGCCTGTACCCGTTCTCATCAGCAGTATATGACAAGTTGAAATCGTTACCTTCGTTATCCTGTAAAATACACAAAAAGTTAATTTAATTTGATATTGCTTATAAGTTAATGCATATACATAATTACTACTACTAACGTTACAACTCTAGATCTAAATGGACTTTACTGACAATGACTCCAAATTCTTAATATATTAATAGTAATGTTATTTATAAAACACTCTGAACTAATTATAGATAGAAAATATGTAATCATGATTAACTACTATAATAATATTTTTTTTCGTATGACTAAATTTAAATTTAAAAGATTTCAAATTAAAGTGTGTTATGTTAACATGATTAACTTAAAAATACATATTTTAACATAAAAAATCCATTAACGATGAGGATATTATGGTAACCAATTTGTGTGATTAACAATACTTGAACATTTGAATATTTTTTTTATTATAAATAAACAAATTATTATTCTAGACGACACATGTAAATATTACCTGGATAAAATTTATAGTTCAAGGGCATACGTGACTACTTTTAACCTTTAAGGCCAAGCATCATGTAGATATTTATAGCATTCCATAATTCAATTAGCAGTACTATTTGTTATATTCATTGTAATGTAAATTTCTTAAATATTTTAAAATAAACTAATATTTTTTTTTTCAGCTTCACGTTATATACAGCACATGGCAGGCAGCAACTTAGGAATTTAGTCTTAAGACACTCCATTCCGTTCCTTATTTTCCTACAAATTAGGAGATGTTACGTGTTGTATAGGAACGCATTACGTGTTGAGTGGCCAAACTCAACGCCGCGCTTTGCCTAGGTACCAGAGCGAAGATGAGAAAATATTACATTTTTCACTTCCTCGAGTGGAGATCAAACGCCACGACAGGCCTAGTAAAATTAAAAACATAATATTTTAATTATAAGATAATAAATGCTTTTCTACATAAAAATATACTCTTTTTTAAAATAACCCATTAATGTATATTATGTTGATAGACAGCAAAATAATTATTATAATATTCGAATAGATATCGTTATCTTAATTATTATCAAAACATGTCAAGCATGACTCCACTTTTCACCAATGTAAGATTAAAAATTTAATAATGATAGATTACAAAAAATCCTGCAATATGTATGTAATTATGGTGTCAAAGAAGTGAATACGGTATAATTACTTTGTAATGTACTTCTCCTGCGACTGCTTCACCAGTTTTTTTATCGTTGAATGATTTCAGTTCACCAGTGCTGGAAACTTTAGTTCCATCAGCTCCCTCGAAACTGTAACAATTAACATATTATAAATACTGTCCGAAATATATGTTTTGTACATTTATATACGAAATAACAAATATATGATTAAATATAAAACTACAAGTTAAAATACTTTCGTATTTACAAATAATTTAAATGTAACGTACCTGTAGTGAAAATTTCCATTGTGTGCAAATACGTAATTTGTTTCTTCTAGTATTTTAACCATAGGAGTGCGAGTATTTTCCCATGTCTTTTTTGGAACAGGATTAAATTGAATAGGCCGTTTTGTGAAAGTTTTTGGAACAACTGTTCTAGGGCTTGGTGAAGTGCTTACTGTTTCTGCAATACTGTCCGTACCGTCTTTTTTCACATCTAAAAAAGGAAGTGCCTGTTTCACCGTACCAGTTGCATCATCCAAAGGATTTTGTTTTCTTCTTAGTTTGCGTTTTTTAACTTTGTTATTGGCACTACTCACCTGAGAATTATTGCCAGAGTGTAATTTTGCAGCTTCTACATAAGGTTTCAAAGACTGTGAATCCAATATAGAATCTGATTCACTAATTGTTTCAGCTACTCCAAGTTGTTCATTCTTAATATTCTCATTAATTTCTACATTTCGACTTTTCCTAACTTCGAAGTCATTGGCATCTGTGATATTGTATGGCTCGATTGACGGCGGGTGATTGTGTCTATATCTCTCAGACGTAACGATTTTACTATTGAACTTATATTCCAAAGCACTACTAGTCACTGAGTTTATAAAAATTAAACACAATAGAGTACTTACTTCAAACATTATCAGTTATTACTTGTTTATTTATAATACTACAACGTATCAGTAACACGTTTGAAATCGTAATGAAGATGTGTCAGCATACAATTATAGCCACTTCTACTTTAAAATATTTATGTAGACAGTCAAACCACTAGTCAAACAAGTATAAAAACATAAAAAAATATGTAACTTCTGTTATAGCTTTAAATATATATATTTTGGTAAAGCATTAAGCAGTTTACAAAAGCATGCATTTCTTATAATCCAAATCACATTTTAGTTTTTATAAACATTCTATATCTTTATGGCTAAGGTTCATATGTCAAAATCATCAGACCCCAAGCAATACACGTAACCTACTTTATGAATTTAAAAATCAATATAACTAAGTGAAACACATCTGTAAAATCATCAATTTTTTATTGTGCCAAAAATACTTTGACAAATTTTACTGATCTCAAAAAAAAAATACATCTCGAATATCAAAATACATTCAAAATATAACAATAAATATAATCTTTTGTGTACAGTATTTTATACAGCCTTTGCGCAAAGTGTTTACTCTTAATGCATCGCTGAAAATTAAAGAACATTACGTATATTTTATTTCAGGCCTTGCTTGAAGTATTTATCAATTTAATCGCGTTTGATTGTCACCCTTCATGTCACATTATTGACACCTCGTCGATTGTGCAATTTTCCAAAGAACACCTCAGCCAACCGCTAAGGTTGAAGTATTTAGCATACGCTAAGGCTCCACCGGAAGGCGGGGGGAGGATAGTGTAAATAGATGAATCTTACATATAAGTGCTCATAAAGTCTGGAGTATCATTCATTAGTGATTTTTGGAAGTACTAAGAATTAAGTTAGAATGTATTTGAAGAACATCGTTTTGTGCCTCTGGCTCGTATCTTATGTCAGTGCTGCGCCAGCTGAGTTACCACCGCCTGAAAAGCAACAACCAACGGTGATACCAATAGTCTCTCAGTCTGAAGAATTCGAACCCAATGGAACATACAAATTCAGGTAACCTGATTTCTTTTACTTTTAATCAAAATTTATATAATACAAGTATAATTAAAATATTTGTCAATTAAAATATCTTTTTGCTTTTAAATATTCAAAATAATAATTACGCAATTATCGTCTAGAGATGTACAGTGTAGAATTTGTTTTTGCTGTGTTATTTAATCTCTTTTTAGTAAATGTCCAAATATAGCTAATTAACTAGCTAACCTGTTTCAAATGATTTCAAATAAGATACAAGCAATTATTATATCTACTAAACATTAACTTTGACTATATAATGTAATTAATCTCCAGTTCAGTGAAATAGTCACACAAATCTACGTACTACTTTACTTACTTTCTGTGTACATGGAATGTTGATACTTTTCTGCTCATTTTGAGCACCAGCGGTGGAAGGTGGATTATTATAGTTAGTATAGAGAAAACAGTGCACATAGATTTTTAAATTAAACTCTTATTTGGTTACAAAAGAAAGTTAAAGAAATAGATTTTAGTTTAATGACATTACATTATTATCAATAATCCCTGGAAATTTATAAAAATATGATACTATAATCACGGCTTTGTGTTACACAATTAATTAATACATACATTAGAGAACACGAGACCACCAACTGTGGAGAATTAATAAAAAAAAAATGTCTGATATTTTGTTATACTAATATAGTAATAAAAAAATATTTAATAGCTAATATTTACAGAAAATATTTAGAAATGGTCTTTTATAATTTATCTAGTGACCTGGCAGTCATCGTGTCTATTATTTTATTATAACTTTCAATTTAATTAACTTTCAAATATATTATAAAGTACATATGAAAATTCATTATATATTATTTTTATTTTTTTACCGATAGAAGATATTCTTATTTTTATTTGTATATTATTACAAGTATATTAACAATAGTCTGTACTTGGGGTGGGATAGTTGATAATAGCAAAATATCATTTAAATAAAATAAAAAATAGTTTTGTAATAAAATTCTAACACTTTTCCGTCATTAATAATTATATTGAAATAAAAAATGAATATTTTCCTTTATTAATAATCAATCATTAATAATTATATTGAAATTGAATATTTATATCATAATATTAAAATATTAAATACATTTAAGCTAAAGGTGCTTATGGTTTACTTATATTCTAGTTATGAAACTGGTAATGGAATCAAACGAGAAGAAATAGCCTATGAAAAGGTTTTACCTAAGAGTCGTGAGGCAAGCAGCAATGAAGCCAGCGAAAATGAAGATTACAGCGACGAGATTCATGTACAACAAGGTTCATATTCTTACACTGCTCCAGACGGCACTATTATATCTTTAAGGTAAGATTAGGTATTATTTACCAATTCAGGTATTATTTACATAACTTAATATATTTATATTTATTCTTTATCGACAAAATATACCATATTACCAAAACTTCCCGATATACAATCCTGAAATTATTACGGAATAATTGGTAGGCGAGTCCAACTTGGACTTGACTTGTTTTTATATTATAATTGAAACATATTACTAGATAAAATATAACGTTTGACAATATATATATTAAAAAATACATATTGTTTTTAAATAGATACATTGCCGACGAGAACGGGTTCCAGCCTATTGGTGACCATCTACCGAAATCTCCTTTTGCCATATCGTCGTCTTCAAATTTAGGGGAAAAATCTGGACGCGCGTTGAAATCTGACGACAGTTCAGCATCCGCCTCAGGTCTTGCTGCAAGAAAAGTTAGTGAAGCTGACGTACCTCAAGTTTTGTACAAGGCTAATGAACCCCCTGCAGACGTAGCAGTACCTGCCTCTCCTATTCAAGATCTTCCATCCCCAGCTGATGCGATTCCAGTTGAAGCAGACTCAGTAGGCGCAGCCCCGACTGATGCATCCCCAGCTAATGCAGTCCCAGGTGAAGCTAACGCAGCAGCAGCTGACGCAACCCCAGCAGATGCAGCTGCAGCTGACGCGACCTCAACTGATGCAGCCCCAGCTGATGTAAGTCCAGCAGACGCTGGCCTAGATGAAGCAGCGCCAGCTGAAGCAGGCTCAGGTGACGCAGCCTCAGCTGATGCAGTCACAGAAGGTCAAGTTCCAGCTGATGCTGCCCCAATTGATAATGCTGTTAGCCCACAAAATGCAATCCAAAGCGAAGTTCCTTTGTCTGAATCTTCTACATTAGGTGGTACAGAAAAAGACAAACTTGTATCAGAAGGTGAGCAAGCTGTTGAAGATAATAATGATCAATCTACTGAGACAACACAGCAAGGAACAGAACCGGAACCAATAAATGCCAGTAATGCATCACCAGTCAATATAGATGTGAGTAGCGAAGCAGCTTCATTGCCAGTTCCTGTTCAGCCTACTGAATCTGAACAGGGAGCAACAGCTTCAGCAGAACAGGCTTTCATTTCCACTTCTGAACCACCTGCTTCATCTGAACTTTCTGAACCATCATCTTCTACTTTAGCTCCTGAGCAATCGAGTTCAACTGAAGCCATCGGACAATCTTCTTCTACAGAAGTTGCTTATCAACCTTCTGCAGAAGAAGCTGAACAATCCACCAAATCTCCTCAGTCTGAAGAGCCAAACGCTTCAACCGTATCAGATTAATCGATCTATTACAAATTCTACAATTTTGGATAGTGTTATAATAATTTGAATATAACTTTTTAACGTTTAATACTTTTCTGTACTCCTACGGGTAATATGCGGTTGGTAAGCTTTATTATTTTATAATTTAAGAAAAAAGTGTAATAAAAATGTGATAAACTATATAAATTATGACAAAACTTCTAAGTCTTTAGTTACTAAGGTATAAATATTGTTTTCTTTATGTAAATAAATGAAATCTCAAAAACTTCTTATTTACTTACTTTTATTATAACTTGGATCGACTTTAAAAGGTCGAATTATTTTTTTGCATACTTTTCAAAAACTTACTTACATTGTTATTTTGTTCATGTTATTTATTATCTTGTTATTAGACAATGTAAACAAAATAATAATATGAAAAATAAGAAATAAATAAATTAAGAAAAAACAAGACACACAAATGATTTTGAAAACAGATGATTTATTTTTCACTTTATTTTTAGATATCTTAAAAAATATTTCTTTTACTTTGTTAGTAAATGTAAATACATTTACTAACCAAGTAAAAGTTTTGTAAATACAAAAGTATACATATTTTAGTTTTCTTAAGTATTTTTTATGGGAAAGAAAAGGCAAACAAGCAGAGGACATCTGATGGTAGTGACCGCCATTGCCTATGACCCCGTGTATCACTAAAGAGCTAAAGGTGCGTAACCGGCCTTTAAGGTGGGGTAGATGAGCTCTTTGAAGGCACGAAAGTTTTATTAATCCGAAACTACTGCTTCAGGTAGATTATTTCACAGTTGTGTACCACGTGGATTGAAGGTTCTACAGAACTGCACAGTAGTAGAATGTCACGTATCCATATTATTTATTTGACTTTATGAGATGGTACTGTGTATTCGATTAATCATCAATCGGTTCTACTCAAGCTGATACCGGCCACTAGCCCAGAGATAGGAACAGTACTAAATATGAGACCGACCCTTGGAACTATACAGATCCAATCGATATTTTGTCGTGACGCATTGTCTCATCGGCACCATGACACCGTGGGATGGTGGCGTTGTTCATCTGTCATCTATATCGAATTCAAAGCAAAGAGAGCAGCCAGGGGATCTTTCTCTTTTTCGCCGTATGGTTCAGATGATTCTCTGTTCATCATGGTGGAAGCAAAAGGCCCCCTCACCAAGTGCAGAATAAAACTGTAGAGTTTTAAACAGGTTAGCGAGTAGCTTATCACCAATATTGGCGATATGCTCGAACCCTGCTCTGGCAATTTGCCACTTGAAGTACCTAGCAGCACATTATATATATATATATATATATATATATATATATATATATATATATATATATATATATATATATATACATATATATATATATATATATATATATATATATATATATATATATATATATATATATATATATATATATATATATATATATATATATATATATATATATATATATATATATATATTATTAGTTATTGTTATTTAGTTATACTTTCTTTTTAAGATTTTCGCTTTTGCATCTTTAGTAACGAGTGCCTTAGCCCAGATGCCGAGACGAAGGCTGTGATTATTAATTTAAAAAGCAAAATATAATTTATATTCTAGTTTAAAATTTTCTTCTGAAAACTATTTATAAAATTATTCTGCGAAAGTGTATTTGTTTCATAAAAAGTCATTACGATTTGACGTCTGTAGATTCCATTCCTACTTGAGGAAATGAATAATTTATTAATTTTATTTCCTTGGTATGATAACAAGATAAATCTCGGCGTTGAGTTCTGCCACCCATAACACTGGTCAACAACAGTTTTGTTGCCCTTGATGTGAAAGTAGTTTCGAATAATTTTATGCATACTATTTATAAATCTGTGAATGGTTTTGGAATATTGGCTCTAGTTTTTTTTTTATCTTTATTTTCCTATTTTACTACAAAACACAGAATGAAACAGTTAGTATATTTTTTAATTTCATTCATTTATTAACAAAAGTGTCACTATTTTTTGTTTAAGTTTTTAATTAATTAACGTAGAAATAAAAAGAGAGAACAAACTTTTAAACTTTATTTATTATTTAAAGAAACGCCTTTTATAAGCTTTGCGTCTATAGGTAATTTGGGGACAACAATCTCTTTTTAAGGACCAGCTGTAATCTGCCATCATGTGACAATCCCATCTGTCCTGATACTTTTCTTTCATCACTTATAGTTTCTCTTATCTTGTTGGAAGCATTCTCCCTTTTTTTCACTGTAATCTCCCAGATTGTTGGGAAATCTATCCAGGTGGCTGTGGAGGAAGTGCAGCTTTATTCTCATATTTGCGCCTAAATTCTTGAAGCTTTCCAACATCTGTTGCAAAATTTCTATATAATTTGGTGCTTTATAGTTACCTTAAAAGCTTGTTACTACTAACACAACACCTTTCCATGCTTCACGTTCAGCATCAGTCATAGCTTTTGTGAAATTTTCGTCTTTTATGTTCGTATTTGAGGACCGTCGAATATTCCAGCTTTTAACTTTTCCGTACTCAGCTTAAAAAATGTTGTACAAATATATCTAAAACATTCTCCTTCCTTGTCCAACGCTTTGACAAACTGTTTTATTATACAATTTATAAACCAACTTAATGTCTAATGGCGGGAGTATGATTTTTTTCTCTACATAACAGTGGCTCATTTAATACATTGACCAACTTACGAAATTCGTTCCATGTGTCCTCCAATGTTTTCGGATAACAAAGAAAAACGCAGGAAAGCATGCGTGGTAGTAAGCAGTTTGCTTTTTGCGCATGTATACGCGAAACCAATCGCAGAAAACAATTTTTTAATAATTCGTGTTCGAAACAACCGACGTAAACTGTTAAGAGTTTTAAATTTATGATAAACCAAATTAAAAAAAACTAGAGCCAATGAAATATTTTTACTCAATAGATTCGCAAACAGTGTACTTAAAATATATAAATCTGAAGGAATATCCAGGGCAACAAAAAAAATATATTTTTTGTTGAGCTGTGTAATTAAAGGTATCCCTTGCCCAAATATTCATTATTAAAACTTCAATTAGCACTTTTGGAAGCACTTTTGAATCGTAGAATGAATATTAAACTACCATCAGCTTGAAAAGTGGTTCTGTTGAGAAGAACTCCACAGTTGCTCTTTTCAATATTGGGGTTAGAATTTCATTGTTTATATAATATAATAGTGACTATCCAACATGAAATTCAATTTATCTTAATTAAATACAATTCTATATTGTTTGCTGATTATACTTCGCTGATTTTTAAAATACAAAGAAGACAAAAAGTATATGACGAAGTAAATAATGTTCTCTCTAAAATAGTACATTGGTTTAGCGCTAATAACTTACTGTTGAATAGTAAAAAAACAAAATGTGTAATATTCAGAACACTTTTGAATGGTGAAGCCGTAGAGCCTGTTGATTCTACGGTATTTCTCGCTATCACCATTCACTCCATATTACAGTGTGGACCTCATATTGATAGATTGGCGAATAGACTGAGCTCTGAAGCTTTCACTGTGAAAAAAAATAGATTATTGACTGATGAAGAAACGGCTCGCCTTGTTTACTTTAGCTACTTCCATAGTATTATGTCTTACTTTAGCTACTTCCATATTATTATGTCTTACTTAGTACCGGCTGCATTACCCCAAAGTAAGACTTTGGGGTAATGCAGCCGGTACTAAGTCAATTTTTGTCTTGCAGAAGCGAGCTATTCGCGTAATCTATAATTTAAGCCCTAAGGATTCTTTAAGGGAAACGTTTAAAAAGATTCATATGTTGACCGTTGCATCTCAATATATTTTTAAAAATGTTATGTATGTCAAGAAAAATATTAATATGTTTACTAAAATCAGTGATGTACATAATATTAACACTAGACATACGATTAAACTTAGTGCGCCTGTAACTCGATTGCATCGAGTCCGTAATTCGTTTATGGGACAGGGTGTACGCTTTTACAAAGGGATCCCAGAAAACGTCAGAGAATTTTCTGTTTCACAATTTAAAAAAGTTGTGAAAAGACGTTTGTGTGTTAAAGGTTATTACCATAATAACGATTTTATAAATGATAACACGCCTTCGGAATAAAATGCTTGCTCCAGGATATTTCAAATGTATCATTGTCACATAAATATATAATGTAAAATTTTGACTAAAAAAAAAGACATGTTCCGCTGAGTTTCTTTCGCCAGTTCTTGTCAGGTCTGAGGCAGCAACTTTAGTGAACTGGTGGTAAATTATTTGAGTTCAAAAAACGAAGCTTGTAACTTCTTATTTTGAATAAAAATATTTGAAATCGAATTTTGAATTTATCCAAGAAATAGCGTAAAGTCATAGCGTCATGGTCAAATTGACGATAAAGATGTAGGATAGTTAATAAAACGATCAATTGAAATCGGCGTAAACCGTAATTCATAGTTATCCCTTAAGCATATCCCACCAAACCATTTTTATATTTTACAAATTATTAAACTATTTTGGAAAAAAATAATTTGATTTTTTTGAAACAATACTATCATTTATTCACTAACATGACTTCGGGAACGTATCTACGTCAGGTTTTTTATTATATAGATAAATTGTAGAATATATACAGTTTTTAAATATATACGTAGAGCCTATTTATTTTCTTTTTCTCAATATATCATTTATATTCAAATATTATAAAAATCATGATTAAGTAAAAAAGTATTGTGTGGAGCTCGGTTATCAGGGTACTTTAAAGTATTCTAATCTCAGAATTTACTGATTTGGATGGATTTTTTTGTGTGAGAGTGAGATAGTTTATTTGTAGAGGAAGGCGCTTTAATAATTTCAATGTAATCTTCAATTGTAACTGCGGTCAGAGTAAACAGAAAATTTTATCAAATATTCACTAATAGTATATATTTTTTGCTATGACACAACGATTCCTTTTACATGGTCACATTAATCTCTTTTATTTAACGTCTTTTAAATTAAATCGTTGCGCAAAGGCACAAGCGGGCAACTATTATCGCGAGCGGTTCGTTTGCAGTCATACACTTGTGCCGCTATGCTACGACAGGTCTCAAAAGTTTTTTAGGCACAATTATTTCAACTTATTTTTGAAGCTGTAAACAAGTAAGAGTTAGTTTAAAATCTAAAGCGAAACAAAGAAGGCTTAGACATTCTAAAAAGATTTAGGTACTATAACGTCGTCTGCCCTTCTATTCTTTATTCTACAGTATATAGGATACAGCGAGAAGCTAAAAAACGTGATAGTATCTTAAAAATAATTAATCTCTGAATCATTTCATCTTTCACAAACATCACAGGCAAATAACAATATATCTGTAAATTATTGAATTCTTGTGTAGGTGCCATGATATTGTTGTGTTACCTTGAAAGGAACTATGTTTTGCAAAGCTTTCATTTTAATTAAAATGAAATATTATATTTTTGAAAGTTGATTTTATCATATTATTCAAATAATGTCACTAAAAATATAACTGAGAACTTCAGAAACTTGCTTAACTAACGTTGATTCTTACGCTATAGCGAGAGAGTAGATGTTTAAGTTACTATAGAAGTCACGTACCATTAATGCTTTCTCTTTATTTTTTTCTCCGCGCTATATACCGCACATGGCAGAGTAGGTAGAAGGAACTTAGAAACGAATGTTAAGACACTACGTTTCGTTCCCCACTACTGGCAAAACTTAACGCTCCATTTCGTTTTGTGCCCAGAGCTAAGATGTGAAAATTTTAAATATTTCAAGCTTTCAAATAGGGATAAAATGCTTTTGTCTCTGCGCCAAGACAATGCTCAATGATCTTTTTATTATTAAGAAAAATATATTCATTATTATTTATATCCAATGAAGGACAGGAGTATAATTTATGTTTCGTATAAACAGTGATTGCAACTTAGATGCTCACTCGAAATAATTGATATATATTTAGTGTTGGACGTTGTCGATCAAGTGTATTATCCGATTTTTCTACTCTATACACAATGCACTGAAAATGGGTTATCCTATACAGTAATGTATCGATGAGTTCTTCCAGCCGATCAAATATGATTCACTGTGCGGTTACCGGGGTTCATCGTGAGGCAGAGAACGTAACCCCGAGTAGCCCCGGGACTTGTGCTTCCGAGTGTAGGATTAAGGGGCCACTTTGTGACGTACATCAACACTCACCTTTACTACTGATGTTCCCCTGCCTGCCTTGCCAAATTTCATAGGAGCCTGTGCCTTTTTATTGGTTTTAAAAAGATTTTGCTAATATCACTCACACACTCTTGCACTCACTTCTACTGTATATAAATTATCCGTATATACTTTATACAAATTAACCTAATAATACTATTGTATAATAAATTAACCTATTTTCGGTTAGTTCATTTACTAATTTAATAATTAATTATTATTTATTTTTATTGTGTGGTCTCTAGGAATGTTTGTTTCACATGGTAACGTAAGTTAAACAAGGCTGGTGTTGTATGTTTAATTGCTCTAGAAAATAAACATAAGTCTGGTCTAGATGACGAAACGTCAATATCTACTGAGGTTTTATAGTGTTTTTCCAACGTATCTATTTAAACAGTCCGGTTAGATGCTGGAATTATGATTGAAAGGGGCTTGCTCTTAGAGTGTACCTTCGCGCGTTATAAACTGGATGTGCCTTCTATTAGTAATCAATTATTTATGGGCTGTAGCTACTGAGAGACTTAAAGCTTCACGTATGAAGAAGCAATTTACAAACCTCCAATCAGTGCCTGACTAAACTGATGGCCTCGCAACAAGTAAAGTATGATTTTAAGGAGACTTTTCCCCATCTCATCAATTTACTCTGATCTGGTAGAGTAATCTGGAAGGCATTAAGGTGGCATTTTAAAAGGCCGAGTGACCAATCGTACAGTAAGGTGCACCACTTTGGAGCTAACGGGATACAGAACTCGCCTAAGTTCAACCACCGACTCTGCATTTCGAGGTTTATTAAGTGCATTCTATTGTTGTCATTTTGATCTTCTTGTAGAAAATATTTTAAAATATCTCAATCTTCCCTTACCCTCTGGAATCCAACCCTCCTCTATTAGTGCACTTGAAATGTTTTTTTATGAAATTGAAGTCTTGATTCGAGCTCCTTGACATTATAATACAAGTATTTGTTTTCCATATTTGTCTATATTATATTGACGGACTGACATTTTATATATATATATATATATATATATATATATATATATATATATATATATATATAAACTTGAATAAATTTCCGGGAGAGCCAAAAAACGTTTTGTAAAAATAATATATTAGAGGATAATATCAAAATTAATATAAGTGTAGGTCACAAAAAATACACTACAAAGTAGAGAATACAAATTAATTTTCGAATTATAATATTATACGATTCTATTTGACTATTATTATATATATTATATATTGAGAATATTGTGGCGCAGCGGCACAAGCGTGTGACTGTAACCGACAGGTTGTAGGTTCGATCCCCACTCGAGGAAATGAAATATTTAATATTTTCAATTTAAATATTTAATGTTTTTATTTCTTAAGGTAAAACGCGGGAAAACGCGGAGTTGAGTTCGGCCCCTCAACACTTAATTCGATCCCCACTCGAAGAAATGAAATATTTAGTATTTTCAATATAAATATTAATTGTTTTCATTTCTTCGCTCTGGTACAAGGCAAAACGCGGCGTCGAGTCCCGCCACTCAACACGCAATGCCTCAAATTTGGCGGAAAGTGGGGAACGGAAGTGCAACGGACTGTCTTAACACTAGGTTCCGAAGTTCCCCGTGCCAAGTGCGGGATATAGCGTGAAGCTGAGTAGAGTAGAGTAGAGTATTTTTATATTATACTCATAATTTTTATAAAAATTTTTTTAAGTCACTGTTACAAAACTTTTTTTGTTATTTTTAGTTAAGGGAAACGTAAATTATACCTACTCCTATCCTGCGTAGGAAATAAATAATAATGAAAATATTTTAAATAATAATAAAGAGATTGTGCTTTGTCGTGGCGCAGGGACAAAAGCGTTTTGTCCCTGCGCTAGCAGCAGCGTTAAGTTCCGCCACTCAATGAGCGAAGCTTCATATTAACAAGTAGTGGGAAACGGAACGTAGTATCTTAACATTACGTTCCCAAGTTCCTTTTATCTATTCTGCCACGTGCTGGATATAGCACAAAGGAAAAAATAAAAAGAAAGCATTGTTTGTGAATTCTGTCGTAATGTAAACATCTACAACAAGTGTCATCTTTTGTTCCTCCTCATTCTTGTTTCTCATCATTGGTATATAATTTAGATGTGCTAAATGCGCGTAACTGTGTAGAATATTCATTACTAAATTTACGGGTGTATATGAGGCATCATCTATTTTAACAAGGTACAATATCTGAAGGTTTTTATATGTCAACTAATAAAAAAATATTTTATTAAACATATACAATATATATGTATGTAAAATGATCATGTCTGACTAGTGTGGTTGTAAGTTTCTTATTTCACCCGCAATATTTCAGTTGTTAGGTAGTTTTGGTGTACTAGTACAAGTAGCTTTAGATTTTCTTTTATTGAATTATCTACGAAATATATAGTACAATAAATCAGTAGAAAAAATGAGTCTGTGCCTTGAATGACAATTTAATGATTAGAAATGTTGTGTATCTTTAAAGTATAAAAAATAATTAAATTAAAACTCCATAACAGAAGTCGAAACTGAGGGTAATTTTTAATTTTTACATTGACGTTGTCAAATGGAAAATTCCAAATCTGATGAATTATAAAAAATAGTAAAACACCGCTTTAACAAAGGTAGGTGAACGTGATGAGCATTCTTCACATGACTAAATATAAAATCGTGTGTTTCAAGTGCACATACATATTTATACGATACTAATATATGAATTAAAAATATAAAAATGTTGTCTTTCTGTTAGGAGTAGGACTTTCCACTTTAAGGAAAACTTATGTGCCATTTCCTTACACTGTAGATAATGTCGGATTCTATCTACCCTTTACTGAAATGTAATGAAGCCTCGAATATAATACATCTATCTATACTTGTAATAAATGTGTAACTGATCACTGTCTGTGCATAGAAGACAGTTAAAAAATATCTCATAGGGACTTTTTTAATGTAATTGGACCCAATATAGCGATTTATAAAAATGTTGTCTGTGCGTTTGTACTCGCTAATGTCATCATTTAAATCGGTTCACAAATAAAAAAGTTACAAATTGCCACAAAATTTATTCATTTGGGTGAAATTTAGTTTTCACTGTAAAGGTATTGTCTTAAAAGTATTATATTAATAAAACAGGAAAGAGTTGACATATTAAAAATATAGTGTAATTCAAGATGTTGAACCCGCGGTCGGGTCTCTAGTATATTATAAATAAATATATAATGTTAAAAAAGTCAAGCGTTAGAGAAACATTAGTCATTTTCAATTTTGTCGCAAGCATTTCGTGTAACAGCAGGCAAATAATGCAAATATATACGCAACATGCCACATTGAGTCATTTTGATCTACATCCGTTTACAAAAGTCACGTAAAAATAAAAACTCATAATGAAATTCATACTTAACGGATTTGGTATACGAAGTTTTATGTTAAGTTACGTCTGTCCGTTTTTGTTTAATATTTAAGGTTCTATTGGCCGCCATGTAATCACGAAAGTAATTACGGAACTCGTATATTTACAGTAATAAATATCGGCGGTAATAAAATAATAAACCAAAATGTTTATTCTTTATTTTATAACGTTTTTATATTTATATTTAACTTAAGCATGTAAACAAGAATAAATATTTAAATAAGTTAAAAATATTTTTTTTATTTTATAACTGCTTGTAAAGTCGCTGAAATTTGTCCCGGAATTGTATTTGTTTGTAAGACATTTGTACACTGTATACTATATACATACTACATTTACAGTTTACCAATGTAAATATAAGGAAAACTTATGTATATTATATATTACTTTCCATTAAAGTAATATTATATATTACTTTCCATATTAGCAGAACCAGGTACTTATATTCTGGTTCGTTCTGTAGAAGATAGAATCCAAAATTGAGATATATCTAAAGATCTTCATAGTAATATTTCAATAAAATAATTCATATTTAATCCGATAAAATGAGTTTTAAGTATAATTTATAGCAATCCACGGCTTAAGATCGATGATTCAATTGATTGCAGTCAAATATTATTAATTAGTATACAATTACGTCTGTTACAACACCAACATAGGAAATATTTTTATGAGATTTTAACTTATATCCCTCACATGTTACATATTAAAACTTCAATTATAAATAATTTAAATAAATTAAGAAAGTAATAATTAAGAAGAAAGTTTAAAAACAGACAATTAGGAAGAAGGAAATCATCATTTAAAGTGTACTAGAGCATTTCCTAGGTGCGATTAATGATGCGTAACAATGTGCACAGTCCGCTTACTCACTAGACCACGCGCAATGTCGGTAACCTTATGGTACCTTATATAACCGGTCCATCTTACTACAGCTAATAGTAATTATTTATGTAAAGATAGCGGTTAATATACAATTGAGTAAGTATTGTCTGTATTAAGTGGAAGATTTATAATGCACAAAGTCGTTGTTAAATGTTAAACTAAAAATTCTATATTTCTTGTTATCGTTCAAAAATATAACGAGGCCTGTAATATTTTAAGAAAAGTTTTAATTTGAATGAGATGAGATTTGAACTGGTTACATTTTTGCGTCTGTGAAGGTTTTTATATTATTTATAGGGTTTTGTGTACAATAAAAAGCTAACTTAACTCCAAAACAATTATATTAAATTAGGGAGTTGACCTTATTGAGTAGTAGGACACTTTTAAACCAAGTGATGGTCGTGAGTTGTGTTCTCATTCGAATTTGAATTTTATCTGTGATCTGGTGAGACACAACGCAGAATTGTGTTGTACTACTCTAAACTAGGTAAAAAGTAAAGTAAACAATAAATTATCTCTTCTCTCCTCCTATGTAATTGAGTAATGTGTTAGCGTTAAAATTAAAAAAGTAAAAAGAAAAACGATGATGAAATATTTAAACAAGTATTTACTACCTACTTGCGTGTTTATTACCAGCACGTAATAATTAAGCAAAAACAATTAAAACATAAAGTTTAAATATGAAAATGTTTCGAATATAAGAATAAAAAAGCTCTTCAAAAATTTAACTTCCTCGTAATTTAATATTTTATATCAGTAGTACAGTACTTATATAAATTGTGATGCATTAAGCTTCACGCTGTATCCTGAACGTGGCAGGGTAGGCATAGGCAGCATGGAAACCTAGTGTACCTAGCGGAACTCAACGCCGCGCTGTGCCTCGATACCACAGCAAACAAAATGAAAATCAAAGCAAATATTTAAGATATCTCTTCCTAGAGTGTGGGTATTGAACCCACAACCTGAAGCATTTACAGTCACACGCTTGTGCCCCTGCGCCTCGACAGGCCTCGTGTTGTATATTTTTGTTATTTTATTAAGTAAATAGGGTTTATAACGTGGGTAGTTACTATAGCAGTTAAAACTTCATTAGAATAATACTCCTCCGTCATCTGTAATGTAAGGCGTTGAAACGATGTCACTGCCATCTGAGTGTATTCATTGGAATTCACCTTTACTTTGCACGTTTGCTCATAGTTCTTTAACAATAACGTTAAACAAAAATATTGTATAAGTAAGGTATTATTTTGTATGAAAAAGTGTATTTAATTTTTTATCGGCAATAGTTTCTTTAAAATATATCTCCCTTAAAAAAAATATATTTTTTATATAAATCACAGACAAAAAATTCTAAGAGTAATTATGATTTCAGCAGTTATGTCAATTTACGTAGAATATCTTCAAAATTAGAAATCACTAGAATGTGGAGCAGAGCAATTAGTAATTGTATAATAATAATGTCATAATCGTAGCTATAAATGTGTTATTTAAACGATTTCATCTAAACTGAACTTTAAATTGTTTACTTCTATACTCTTTAGCGCAATTAGTTAGTGTCTTGAATGCGATACTTACTAGTTCGATTTTGAACCAGACAAATATTTTTTGACAAAAATGTTTTAATATCTTTCTAGGTCATTAGGTGTGGTGTTGTTTATTGTTATCTAACATAGTTGCTAATATACAAAAAAAGGACATAGAAATTAAGACATAAGTCTTTCGAATTTTTGAGATGTTTTTTTTAATAAAAAATGTATTTTGGTAAAATTTTCCTATAGCAAAAAAAATATATTATCTTATAGTATTTTTTATAGTAAAACGACGGAGTAATTGAGTGTAATTTGCTTATAAATCTGGAGCCATAACAGCTGAGGCAGTAATTAATTATAGATTTAAGTTAACAAAACACATTATGAAACACTAAAGCAATGTATGTATTATCATAATAGTAGGTAAGTATTGCGTGTAACTACAAAATCGACATAACATGTTCTACTCGTGAGGTTTTATACAATAGAAGTAAATTTTAATCAATTTGATTTTGTGGTGTCAGGATTCCGAATAAGTACCCTTTTTAACTTGTTTCACAAGATGAGATAAATGATACTAGGGCATTGCTACACTGATGAGCGAAAACACTACCTATTATATAACGTAACCATTGTCGTGCAGTTAAGTTACTGTACTTTTATATTAACGATCTCACGGGTTCAAATTTAGTACGATTTAATCATTTATATTTTTTAAAGACCTATCATGGTGCAGGGGCACGAACAAGAAACTGTATACCTGACGGAAATTGTGACGATCGATTCCCACTCGAGGGAATGAAAGAATTAATATTCTTGGAAATAAGAATAATAATTCTTTCATTCCACTCTGGTTTTGAGGCGAAGAGCTCAAATCGCGAAACCTCAGGAAATTGGTGAAAAGTCGAAAACGGAAGTGTTTTAATAGGAACGGTTCCTATGATATTTTGCCTGTCCTGCTGTGGGCAGGATACAGCGTTAAGTTAAAAATAAATAAATTAAAGTATTAAAATGTGTATTCTAAGTTCAGAGGTAAAGTTACTACAATTTATCTTTCTCTATAATGTGATTGTACAATATTATCCTTTGCATACAACTTGTATTTAAAAATAAATTTCATTTACTAAGGTTAACAATATCTTAACACATCTTTAAAAAATGTATAAAATAAAAGTATTTGACCTTTAAAACTATAATTATTTAATTAATAGCACTCCCTGATGTTGCTCCTATTTAAACAGGTTTTTTTATACAATCAGCGTGACTTACATATATGTATGTGTATTTAATATTCATGACATAATATAGTATTATTATAATCTAGATCGATGCTCTAGGGGGGAAATAGCGGATGTATATGATCTAATATGAATTAAGGATACTTTGGTGGCTTCGTATAGTAAGTTTAAGATAAAATAAAAACAGTCATGTTATATACGAAATGAAGATGTAAAATTTAAAATCTATATAACAAATAGGTACATTTACAAGTTTCTTCAAACCAATTCAAAATATTCTTATAAACTTGTTCAACTGACAATATTGTCTATTTTAAATAATAGATTGTCTTTACTCTCAAGATGTCGCAGACGAAAAGAAAAAAATGAGAATTAAATATTTTATCTTTCTTTTGTTCTACTTAATTAAGTACTAAAGTAACATATTTTACTTATATAATTACATATTATTTCGTTTATTTTGAATTATCACTGAAAATAATAACGACTTAGTTTTATTTTCTTTAAAATAATAATATTTGCTTTTTCAAAAACAATGATAATATCAAATAAAAATCAATTTATCAAGATCACGCACTGATGTAGCAGATTCAGCATATTGCAGCGACAAATCGGGTATGAAAGTGTGATAGCTCAGGGCAGCGCGATCGTAAGTGGCAGGGGTGAAGTATATAAGTGAGCGCTCAACTACCACTCTGACATAGTTCAGACACACCACGTGCGTCGCTGCCGCATAAAAAAAATCATAAAAATAACAATGAAAGTACTGGTAAGTTCATTAAGTTTTACTAGTTCATCTGCCATCGATACGAGCGAGAGGAAAATTTCATTTTGCCTAGTCATAGATAACCTTAAAATATGGGTCAGTGGGTGAGCGGGTTTTTACTGAAATCTTACTGTTTAAATATTTCCGCAATCATCTGTTGCAAGATGCATCTAATAGAGTCGGTAGACGAGTCGGTTGTTGAACTTTGACATAATGTTGGAATGCCTGCACCTAAGTGTGGCATTCTCTGTTTGTGCTCTGTGGGTCGCGACTTTTGTTCTCAATTCACTTTTAACATTGATCTCACTTTCGATGAACTTTCCATAGACGTTTTGTAACTTTTGCTTTCATTATGACATCAATTTACATAACTAATAGAATTTGACTACAAGTAGTATTTTGTATGAATATCCTTAAACTTGTGACTAACGCATACTATTATATCATTATTATCGTAATATTTTCGTAACAATCTTCCGTGATACTTATAATTGTCTTATATATCATTTTAGCGAGTAAAACGTATTAATAAAAAAATATATAGCTACACGATAAATCAATTTAGATTTGATTTCACCTAAAATTACTTTAAATATCTTGAATAACCTTCTTTTTATATAGCTTCTTGCTTTTTTTTGTATTTCACTAAATATGTGACCGCTTGTTAGTTCTGTTATACAAACGATTACGACTTCTTTATCTTGTCTTATTGCATAATATATTGTACTTCGTATATTATATTCTTTGATATTATATTATATTGATTTAATTAATTATTATTATTATTATTATAAGGATATTTTGTTTAAATTAGTAAAATATATTTGTATCTTTATTGTAATTTGTAATTAACAGAACTCAAATATAGAAGAACTTTTCTAAGATGTCAGCTAGTAAAATATTTTTTTGTCATATAAAATACACGATATTTCATAATATATTTTAAGAAATCGGTTTCATCATGGATAAAATTAATTATGCCTACACAGAAATAAATATGCCAAATACATTAAAAATCTATTTGTGACCTTGACATATAAGCCTTTGTCCCTTTCTTAATATTCAATCTGTACTGTATTTTTATGAGATCTTTATTTAAATAAGCTATGATGACAATAATGTACGAAATTTCTGCTTTAATTTTTATCTACTTGATTTTATAAACGAATCCAAATGACTTGGTTAGGCCATATCGGTCACGTTTTTATTCTTAACCCGTTTATTGTGTAATTGTAAAATATGCATGACGATCTTCAATGTTAAGCGTAGCTAAAGTTGAACTCGTCTGAAAGAAAACAATATATGCAGAACAAGTGCCGATTCTCTCTTTACGTATTGGGACCTGCTTTCGCCCAAGCGATGTAACGAACGAAGCTATGTCGAAACTTGTACCTATTGTATCCGGCCACGAGATAAGGTATCTTACGACATCAAGAATATGATTAAGCTCCTCACTGGCTGACATCATTGCAACTTATTATTCCTCGCGATAGTCATACATCATTTTCTGTAATGATCTGACTGACATCTTGTATCATTTGTTTCTAATTGTCTGTATTAGTGGTCGGTCTAGATGAATAATTATTCAGCTTGTAATATCTTTTTGAAAAAAATAAAATTTTAAATTAATATTATAGGAAAACATAATTGATATTTCCAGGTGGTGTTATCCGCTGCTCTAGCGCTTACGGCCGCTCTTCCTCAAAGAAGAGTATCTCTGAAGCCTGACGGCTCAGAAGACCAACAGGCTGCAGAGCAAAACTACAATAACTATCAACAACAACAAGATTACAGACAGCAACCACAGGAATACAGACAGGCTAAGCCAATTGAGGACTTCAGACCAAAAGTTCAAATCGACACCACAACCTTCATTCCTATCATCCGTTTTGACAAGGAACAAGAAACTGATGGCAGCTACAGAACAGCGTAAGTTTTCTATACTATCTGTTTGTTAGAAATAAACATTTATGACTTTAAATAAATTAGAATTTATGAGATATTTCAGATCATTTCGTATAAAAGAGGTACACATGGCCACAAATTTATTCCATTTATTGACCGCGTAATAATTATGTAATTTGTTCAAAAGTGATACCTTACTTGCAATTCAAATAAGGGAAAAAGTCCGAAAATTGGAAAAATATATTCATATTAATTATTAAATTACTACAGTGTTTTAATTGTAGTTAATTTCTTACAAGCGTATACGCTCGGAAACTAGAATATGTCAGCGTTTAAGAGTTTTACTACCCGTTGATTTACGGAAGCCTCGAGAAGTCCTCAAGAGACCTTATAGTTTTTATTACACGGCGAATTTCATAGATAAAGAGGCAAACTAAAAAAGTAATATCTTTATGTTGTAGAGACTTAGAACTAAACTTTGGAACTTTAATTATTTCTGCGCTTCGGGAAATTTTAATCCTCGGTAGAAATTAGGACATATATACTATTTTTTATATAAATAGATAGCCAGGTGGAGACACAGAAAGACAATAAACTTATCGTATAAATATTTCCATTTTAAAATTTCGTACCAATCAATCTTATAGGTTTACGTTGTTTTCGTTAACAATTTTAAAATTTAGAACCATCAAGTTTCATAAGCTTGAAAATATTGTAAAATTTAGTATAACATTAATAAAGCCTGTTAGTAATATGATTAATATATTATATAAATATTGCTTCATTACGAGTTTCACTTTCGTCTATTATGTTCAATATTGGACACGAAAAAACGATTTTAAATCCGGTTATATTTTTTCATTCACACGGTTGTTCGTACAAGTAACAGGTAGCTGATTTCGTTACTTTGAATTTTATTATGAAAAGAAATATATTCATTGTGTCTAAGGTTTATATTTCGCTTTTTTATATTAAGACTTAAGCCTATGAGAGACTGTGTAATCTTATTTTAAATGTCATTAATGACAGTTCCTTGGAATATAAGTAAAATTTTATTTTTTAAACATTTTCCTACAATTGAATACGATTTTTTTTTAAATATAATAATATACTATACGATAATTTCAAAGCCAAGCCACTTAAATAAAACTTAGTAATAAATGATATTAACATTACAGGTATGAAACTGGAAACAATATTCAAGCTCAAGAAGAAGGTTACTTGAAATCTGTTGGAGAAAATGAAGACAAAGTGCCAGCTTTGGTACAACATGGCTCCTACACATACACCGCACCAGATGGTCAAATCATCACTGTAGAGTACACCGCTGACGAACTAGGCTTCAGAGTAAAGGGCGATCACATCCCAACCCCCCCACCAGTCTCTCCTGAAATCCAAAAAGGTCTTGATTTGATCTATGCTGGAATTAAAGCTAACCAGGTAATTATTTGCATGTATTTTGTTGGAATATGTATTGGAATAAAATCACTATTTTTTTTTATTTGCTTTCTGTACCTATGCAAACTTCAACGTAGTATAAACATAATTGAATTCATTTATGTAAAAATCTGTATAAAATAACCATAGTGAAATCTTTTCTAATAAAATATTTTTCTTGAAATTCCAGGAGCGTGCCGCCTTAGAACTGAAGAACAACCCAGAATCCGCTCGGTTACTCGAAGATAAGGCAGCTCTTGACTACAAAGGTCTTTACTACCAGCAGTAAACTATAATGAACGTTGATAATAAAGCTAAAACGTTATAAATATCAAGCAATAGCGTAAAGAAGTGTCATAGAATATGACTAGTAACCCGCAAGTGCTCTGTGAGCATGATCAAAGTCATTCGTTTATAGTATAATTAATACAAAACAATATCTCTAGAATCTAATTGGGTTCGCACTTACTTATGTTATTTTAATATTGATCAGACTGTAGTGCAAATGCCATTTAAACCTTATCTTCTATTTTAAATGTAAGTAGTATTAAGAACATTCCTTTTATAAACAGTAAGAAAACATGACTTCTTTCTTTGTAATAATACTCATTTTATATGTCAGGTCAAAGGTATTGTTGATTTTTGTTTAATGTTATACTCGCTTGGTAAAAGCCAGTTTTAATATCAACATACTTTACTATTGTACATATTGTTATGTAACTTATGACTAATTTGATATTAAAATGTTTAAATATAACATTTCTTTTTATTTACATTTAGTTCTCATACAGATAAGAATGTGAAATAGTGTTACTCAAATTTTAAATTCATAAAAATGGATTCTACATATCTGGACAATATCGCATCAACGTGGTAGTTCTACTAGGTTTTGAAAATAAATTGTAACTTTTACAATTTTTAAGTATATATGAAATGTGCGCTTTTTTAGATTCAATTAATACTATCAAATAAAATACATTCAGGTAATGTTTTTTTCTCAAATGTTATAGAATTTTTAATATTCATAAATTATTGACTTGTCGTTACGTTTCGCATGCACCCTATGATAGAGCCATAGTAACTGGACGTGACTTTCTGTGCATTAGCCACAGATATTTTTACTACTATTTAAATCCACGTGTAATAAAAAATATTTATTAAAAATAATTATTCAAATTCAACCTAGTTACATTTTTATAAATATGTACGTACAGATATTTCTAATTTTAAATTTTACACTAAAAGAACACCCTGAACATTAGATTAATGAGGGTTTTACCCTTTTTACTTCATAATATTACTTTTTACATAATTTTTGATGTTTACTACTAAAAATTTCGTACTAGATACTATCAATAATGCCTTTCTAATCATTTGTCCTTTATTTGAGTTTTATTAATAATAACATCATAAACATGATTTACCACCGGATATGAATAAATTGTTTAATAATATAGTAATCAGCAAATGTGTAAGTAATTACATATTTAATTCCTTAGGCATTGTGGCATCTAAGAAATTGAAAAGGAATGTTATCCTGTGGACAAAAAATGTGAGATCAGAATGTTAACAATATGATCATTCAGTTAGAATGATGATTAATTATTTTTTTTTATCAAATCGTTAGTATCTATAAAACTTATTTTTTTAGCTTTACTAGGCATCACAGGTTGAATATTTGAACTCAATGTGACACTTTGCTTCATTCTAGTTCGTTATCACCATTATTAAGGTAGATAGATACATTTATATTTTATATATATATATATATATTTTCTGATTCTCTAAGAAGCTCATCTTTCATATGTGTTTTAAAAACCTTCAGGCAGATGAAAAGTATTTAAGAAATATAAAATTTTATGTACACTAAAAACAAGTCTGTATTAAAAATGGGCATAGACTCTATGCCCATTCTTAAATACATGTCATTTTAGTCTATGCCATAGACTAAAATGACATAGGCTTATGCTTTGCTACGAATATATAAATGTCTAAAAAAAAATTTACAATACTTGTATTAAGCACGCCTTACAAAAAAATATAATACTTTACTCTATTTTGAAAGACTTTTTTATAAGGAGTAATCATATTATTTGAGCCGGTAAAATGTATTTAAAATTTCATTAAGAATGTGTAATTGCCCTTATATAGAACTTTTGGACTAAGATACTGTTAATAATGTCGCAACTGACAATAACTACTCGTACACTGCCACCAAAGAATAGTACAGCTAATAATATAAGTACACGTACAATAATGTAATTAGATTTAGGCACAAAAAATAACGTTTAATGAATTATTTGGCAGATTCTACGCTACACTAAATGCTAGATTTTTATACGGTAGAATGCTTTACTAGACACAGTTGCGCGGAGAATTGTAATTAAAAATTTATTATTTTATGATTGATTTAAGTAAAAGACAACATATATATATATATATATATATATATATATATATATATATATATATATATATATATATATATATATATATATATATATATATATATATATATATATATATATATATATATATATATATATATATATATATATATATATATATATATATATATATATATATATATATGTTGTCTTTTACTTAAATCAATCATAAAAATAATAAATTTTTAATTACAATTCTCCACAACCTTTTCTATATTAATGAGAAAAATATCTGTACGAAATATATACGTGCATATATATGATTATTTAAATTATTTAAACGATATATGAAATTCTTATAAGGCAAGAATGAAGGAAAATAATAACAACAATAACAATAAATCTAATAGAAATTGAACGTAATTATCAGTATTTTACTAAAATGTAAATTTATTCTTGTTATGGTTACTGTATTTATTTTATTAGTGTCATCAAATACCAAACGTGAAACAGGATTGAATAAGCACATATGGACATTCAGTTGGCTTGTACAGTATTTCTAAATATATCCATGGCCTTAACGGACCATAACTATATGTTGCTTGATGCGTTTGAGAAATAAGATAATGAGTACACTTCAATTGAGAAAACATTTGATTAAACTGTCATCACACGTTAAATTCATTCGCTAATATTAGGACTGTGCAATAACCGTAATCCGCCGATACTACCTTAGCTATTATATATTAAACAATCATCTATATTAATAATATACAATTTGTTATGAAATGAATATTATATAGCATATAAATTTAATATCAATTATACTTTAATAGGAATGCCTACTATTATTAGCAAATGTCGGCAAAAGTATGGTATATACTTAACTTAACTTAGCTTCACGCACGAGGCAGGGTAGGCAGAGGGAACCCGGGAACCTAGTGTTAAGACACTCCCGCCGCGCTTTGCCTTATTACCAGAACGAAGAAATGAAACATTAAATATTTAAATTGAAAATATTAAATATTTCATTTCCTCGACTGGGGATCGAACCCAGATCCTGTCGGTTACAATCACACGCTTGTGCCGCTGCGCCACGACAGGTCTCAATATACTTAACTGCTGCACATATATGAATATATATATTTATTTGGCTTATAAAATGTTTGTATAATTAAAACAAAATGGATATAAGTAATTTAATTATAATATTTGTACGCTAGTCAAGTTAGTATCAATAAAGGTATAATATAATAATAATTTTATAAGATGTCATATTGTAAAATGTAATTAAGAATAATCTTGGTCTTTATAGTATACCGGTCTCTATTTTGACCCACATAATGGCAATTCATCTCTACATTGATGTGAAGTATGTGAAAGAATTTAAGTGTCGTCATTTAATATAAGATAAGATTTATTTATACATGTCCAGAGTAAATTCTGGAAGAGGCCAAAGTCCTGGAAACGTAAATACGTATGTTTCTCTTTAACTTCTATCCAAGGTATCTCAAAAGATTATTGAATGAACAATTAGATGCTTCCGCTTTGGCCATACGAAAATGTATACTTATGCATCTTGCGAAGATCAGGGTAAGGCACTACAAGACTACATAACCGATATGTACTGACTTTATGTATATGTTGTGTATTTAAATAATGTTTCTTTTATTTATTGCTTTATCTATAATCAAAGATATCGCTATTATAATTATTCACTTATGCCGATGTAGTTGTAGGTTCGATCCCCATGTGGAAGAATAATTAAATTAAACTAATTAAGTGGGGAACAGAATGGAGTGTCTTAACACTTAGGTTCCCAAGTTCCCTCTGCCTACCGTGCCATGTGCGGGATACAGCGTGAAGCTGAGTATGTGAGAGTATAATTTAATTTCTTCACTCTATTGAGACAAAGCGCAGCACTAAGTTTCTGCTCAACAGAAAAAGTCTCGTATTCGGGCAAAAATCGAAAAACGTAATATAGTACTAAGTCCTGTGTAGCTCGCGTCTAATATAGAAACGTGAAGATAAAGAAAAAGAAAAAAATATATATTAAAAAAAAACGCATAGTTCTTCAAAATATAATTATACCTACATTAGACTATTTAAAATATATGTTAAACATGTAGGTAACTCCAACTTACTTTGGAGAGTAAGCATGTACATAGTATCTGACTTTTACTACTTGCATTTTAATAATGTAACTATTAGGCGGAAAAAATAGTAGTTATATATTATATAGGAACGTCTTGATTAGCTTATAATAGTGAACTTGACATAGTATTTGAGTTCTTCATGAGCCATTAATACATGTAAATAATAACTTATAACATATATAACACATATTTAAATGCCATCAAAGTAATAAATATGTATATAAGTAATATGAATAATTAACAGCTAATATAAATACAAGTGCAAAATACAAATATTTAACACTATATTAAATGTACGCAATAAAAAGATAATTAAATGATAGAAAATATACTCTCGTTCAGCATTGTAATATAGGTACCTCCAAATATTTTTTTTTCAAAATACACCGTTTTAGCTTGAATTCATTTTGATTCCACTTTAATTTCAAAGTTGAACGGAGTGTCCAGACACTCCGTTTCACTTCCGTTCCCCACTTTGACATTGTTATTTGTAAAATTCGTTTAACGCATAAAATATAAAAAAGAATAATCGGATACATTAAAAGGCAATAAAATCTAATTGGCAATAGTGTGTACAAGGAAGTAATATTATCTTCAATACGTAAATATAACTGAATCAGCATCATGCTCGCTAGCCCTTCTAATAAGCTGGAAATTCTTACGTGTACTTAAAAGCTCGTGCGCTTTGTGTCTTCTTCCATGATCTGGTTGATTTATAAGTCTCGAATGACGCCAAGTAATTTATTAATATGCATATTTAATGACAAGAATGTTTGTATGTACAAACACATGTACAATACAGAAGGTCTATATCACACATTCATAGATGTATGTTTTTTCAAAAGCGCTAAAATAACGAAAAACTGCTGCTGCTTTTGATAAACCAATACACTAACATTTCAATATAAATAAACTATCAAATCGTATCTTAAATAATTTAATAAATTAAAGCCTATTCGTCATGTTTTCTGTATATATAACAATTACAGTAATCTTGTTCAGTTAGTCAGAATTTTGTGAAAAATTGTTTAATTATTTCTGCTAATTTGTTTATTATTTTTTTCTGAAGTAATAAAAAAAGATTATATAGTTGGACACCGAAAAAACTGGTTCTGATTGGATCAATATAAGCTTCATTAAAAGCATAAATTCTAATAAAACAATTATATACTTTAAAATCATACTCATTATTTATATAAAGGCAAGCTCTGCGCATCTAAATTAAAATAATAAAAAAAGAAACACTCTACCTTCATTAACCCATTGTAAATCTTGTTGGATCGGTTAAAATTATTTTGAAGGATTCTTTGTTTTGTGAAACAATAATTGCCCATAATGGGCTTCCATTGGTTACTTATTGTTTAACTTGTATTTGTTATGTGTGCGTTCAATAAATATATTCATAGATTGGTTTACGAGTATGTACGTTCGGTTAGATGAAACATCGGGATGCGCTCAGGTCGTTCTAAGTTCAGAGGTAAAGAAGCTACTATATAAACCTAAGCCAGTGTCACTGTTCACATACCTGTGGTGCATCTTATACTATCCAGACCTGGCTTCGTCCATTTTCCTACTGATATAATAATGGTGAGCCTTATTTTCTTTCATTTTTAAAACAATAGTAAAAATATTTACAAATGAGTAAATAATATTTTTTATATATAATAAATAGTGTTTGTTATTTAAAGTAATTTTATATAATATCCAAATTTATACATTTTAAAGTTAGTGTTGTTTAAATTAATGTTTATTTGTATTTAACAATTACATTTTTGTGATTTTAAGATATTGCAGCTTTTCTTTATTAAAATTAATATTCAGTTATTAGAAAGTGCAAGTACCTATTTAATGAAAAATATAACTTGCTTACTTACTGTATTTAGAAAATAAATAACTGGTACGTGATATAAAAATTATATCACGTACCTGTTATAGTTATATTTCATTTTTTTTTAAATAATATTTGATTCTTTTTCTTAAGTAAGAAGAGATATTTTATTTTTGGCTTCTTATAGAATTTTCCCTATTTTTTTCATATTGAACCTTATTTGTTTCTTAAATATTTTCTTTGTACACATTAACGCTTTACCGTTTATCTAAGAAATAGAAATAGAATAACAAGATTAGGCTATAGATTCTTAGATTCGTAATTTATATTTTTTTAAGGCTTGTCGTAGCATAGGGGTTCAAGGGTGCAAATGTACAAGCGATATGATGTGGGTTCTATCTCCATTCGAGGAAATAAAATATTTAGTATTGTTGCTTGTTGCATTGAATGAACCGTTGGGGAACGGAAACGTTTTAATGAGAACGGAGTGTCTATACACTAGATTTTCAAGTTTTCCCCGCCAGCTTGAAATTAAAAAGAGTATTATATATTTGTTATGTCAATAAAAAATCTATGTGCCTGAATTAGAGACATCTTAAATACGCGGAACTTTGTCTTACTAAATTAAATAATAAATAATAAAACACAGTGTCTGAAATCTACATTCCCTTTGTTTATCGTACTATATGCGGAATATAGCGCGAAACTAATATAAAAAGGCTCTTTAAGTACATAATTATTAAATTATAATAAATATAAAATTTACATTTATCTTCAACACCACTTTATAAGGCTAACGCCTAAGCATGCAATTTTTTAATTACGCCATTCTACGTTTTTGCTCTGTAATCGTAATAGGTATTGCCTATGTTTTTATATGAATTGTGATCGGTAATGCTGTTAGTATGGTGGAAGAAAATAATTGTATAATTTTAATTTTAGTACTACTTCTCAATATTCGTTGTATAAGAATGTAAATTTAATTGTGTTAAATTATTAAAGCTTAAGTAAATTTTCAGGTTAAAATTTACTTAATCTCCGTTTCTTGGCAATAAATTGTACTTAAGTTTATCTTTGTGTACGGGTATTGTTTAATTTCATTGTTAAATTACATTCTTAACTTACAATTTGTAAAAGATTAAACAAATATTTTTATTAATTTGAAATTTTCAATCCACACTAAGGAACGAAAAAACAAATCAATCAGTAAAATATTAATATTATATTTTTAAATTACAGATCTCTGTAGTGTTCATTTGTCTGGTGGCATGTTGTTTCACAACGCAGGCGCAAAAACTAAATGAACCTATACCGATACTAAAGTATGAATCCGATGGACCAAACGTAGACGGCTCTTACCGATGGGCGTGAGTAAATGATAAATTAACTAACAGCAAAAACTAGCATTGATTGAGTAATGAATATAACAATTTTTGTTGTAAATGAAAGGTTGTGTTTGCGGTGCCTATTATACATTATTTTTATAATTTGCATGCATTCCTTAATTTAAATATATATTTTGAATTTGAATTGTGTAATACACTTATTGTAAGTTAACAAAAATATATGAACTACTGTTGTAGCTATTACTATTAATTAGGTTTTTTTCTAGATTTTATTAAACACAGTCAATTAATTATGTCATATATATAAATCGTAATGAAGCATCTTTTTTTAATCTTTCCCAACATTTAAAAGTTACGTATGCTATTAGACACATAAATATTTTATCAAGTTGTCAAATCAATAAAAGTTAAGCAAGTATTTACAAACCCGGATACGAGTAGGCGTTAAGATAAATTACGCATACAAGTTAAATGTAAAAAAATAACCCAATAAAAGTATATAGAATTTTATTCACGTTGTGTAAATTGATAAAAAATGTAATTATATAAATAAATATTTAACTTCTTTATCATATTATCTATTATCAACGGTATTGGCAAACAGACGGCGTATACAATGGTCGATGACAATGTTAAGATTTTATGCGGCTATTAAAGCTCTATGTAAAATTTAATCTCATTGCACTTAATCATATCAACGAAATGAATAATATTTTATAGAACTAATAATAAAAATATAGTTTGAAAAATTTTATTGTATATAAAATAAAATATTTACTTTTTTTTTCAAATATTGGTGAATTATTTCAATACGAGTTCTTTCTTTATTTAGATTTGAAACTGGTAATGAAATCTCTGCTCAGGAGAAAGGATATGTTAAAAATTTCGGCAAAGGTGAAGGGCAAGAGATACAAGTAGCTGAAGGCAGTGTCAGCTACAAAGCACCTGACGGTACACCTATATCGTTGTCATATGTAGCTGATGAAAATGGTTTCCAACCACAGGTGAGGTCTCGCTTATTGTTTAGTACGAAACTACGTTTTGAAAGAACTTGCAATAGCTTACTTGAATATATAATACTTTAGTCACGACCGTTAATATAATTTATTTGTATACATAATACATGCATATGTGATTATAATAATTAATATTCAATACAGAATAATAATATTATTTGAAATTCGTTATAGATACTATCTAATTATTTATTTTAAAAAAATATAAAATACACTGAAAGTGAGATATGGAAAATTTAATTACTATAAAATAATACCAATTAATCTCTACATTATACTACGTTGTAAACTTAATACATTGTAAACTTATTACAATGTTAAAGGTATTTTCTTCTTGTTAAACATTTATAAATTGATCATGGCTTGTGAATGGCTGAAGAGAGTCCGAAAGCAGAGAGTAGTTTAACTGATTTGGACCATGGTTGTGACTAGGATTTCTTTATTACTAATTAGAAATTATGCAAAACAAACTAATACCATATTCATAGAAGGACAATTAAATAATACAAAAAAATAACAATGAAGCAAGGTAAAAAATTGTTCGCTATTAATTATAGATATAAAAACATAGCAATATGGTTATTGCGCATTAATGTAATAAACCTTTAATATCAACTAAAACGTTACTCATCTGCCCTATGCCGGTATATAAAATCCTTGACATCTTAGTTGTAATCGCAATGGTCTGACAGATGTGTCGCGGAATCCAGCATAATAAAACACCTTACAACATTACTTTATGCTGATGAAAAAGAAAAAAGTTAAATACAATATATAAATTGTTTTTTTTTTTCGGAGGTGATAAATAAAAATTTATTAACCTATGCGGACTATAAAATTCGCAATACGTCTATATTTCTATAATACATATATCACTATGAATAGCTCACTCCAAATTTACAATATATTTTTCGTAATCAACATTGACCCACTGAACGGTAAGAATCTGTAGATTTTTATTTATGTAGCATAAAGTTATTAAATTAAAGGGATCATAAAATTTGTTCAGTGAGGCCGATAAAACGTCTGCTCTATGGTATGTCTCAAGCTGTATATCTACGAGCAATAAATTCATCCATTTGACAATAATATGTCATTGTTTCGAAAACTGATTGACCACCAAACTATTAGTAACCGACTCAAAGGACTTACATAAGGTGACCTTTCTTGGTTTTACGAATTTCTATGAGTAATAAAATCTGAAATTTTCTCAATGGTGGTAATTCGTGTTAAATAGAAATCATCGTCTAGTACAAAATGAGTGGTAAACTACCACTAACTAGATATTTATGGTCATATCAAAGTACTGGGAGTGGTCCTAGAGTACATAACACAAATTGTTTGGAAAGTACTAGTAACTTGTGTGTCTGAATCATCATTGCGTAAAGACCTATGAAGACGAGGACTATGTGAAACAGGCGCGGGTGTTAGTTAGCTAATATATGTGCAAATGTCGCCTCAAAATATCAAACATTGACCCGTGACCCGTCTTAAGAAATGGGAAACGTTTTACCAGTAAACGTATATATGAATTTCTTTATTTTATTGAAACCTTGAGCCGTCAGACTAAGTCATTCATAGTTTATACTTATAGCCTACGCAACTATGATCAGCACGGAGGTGCAGTCGATAACGAAAGAATCGCACTAATTTGAATTTTTAAGGCATAAATTTAATTTATTACATATATTATTACATATTTTATAACACTGTTGAAATATTTTAACGTAATATATTATATTAATTAATGTTGAACAATTACTACATATTTATTTGTAAATGATGTACACATGTTAATATTATATACATTTTTCTTCCTTATTCATATAAAAATTAGGTCATTATTATGCACTCAATGTACTTACATATAAGTATACTTAGACGACTCGTAAAACAAGTTTAGAAACAAGAGCAATCCTTTGCATAAAATTACCATATCCTTTACCAAAATACACAGTTTCTAGGACAGGTATTGTCTCGCGAATGCATTATTATCATGTAATATCCCGTCACTTGCGTACATCTTGTTAACATTTCTGCTTAGCATTTAAGCAATTACCTATATATTTTCGTAATCTGTTGAACACTTTATAATTATTATTATGTTCGTTCATTATAATTAGTTACTCTAAAATTCAAGTCAAGATGGTGATCTAACTTTAACATATGATTATAGTCTTAATTATGCATTGATATTTTTCACGTTTTAATTTGATAAAAATTTTTATAAATAAATATTTCAGGGCGCCCATCTGCCGACTCCACCGCCCATTCCACCAGCGATCCAAAGAGCACTGGAATACATTGCTGCTAATCCTCAACCACAAAATCAGCAACAGCAACAACCCTTCAGGGGAAGACGTTAAAATATTTAAATATAAACCAAGAAATGATTCTTGCCACTGCCAGTTAAAATGCCTCTAGCCATGTATAATTGTATAACCTAACCTTTACTGTATAACCTCATCATCTCTTAAATCCATTAGTATTCCCTAACCTTGTAGAAGCGGGTACTAATGATAAAAATGTAGATTGTAAGTTTATGATTGGATATGTACACTGAAATTAAATTAATGATATGTTTTATTGCCAAAATTTCGTTATTATTACGTACCCGCTGGATATTTTAATAAATATAGTGTTATGGTAACAAAATATTTTTCTAACTTAATTTAATTTGTACGGTTAATTTATAATATATAGAACATAAATTCATTAGATAAACATTTTCATCATACACTTCGACGAATTCTTCCTAAATATTCTTACCTTTTGGTTATGCATTATCATAAATAATATTAGTATATAAGACACTTTGTCTAAGACATTAAAAATATGCTCATCTCCTGTGATCACGAACGTCATTTAGATTATATGCTATTTTTAATAAAATGAATATAATAATTTTGGTATCAAATATATTGTGTGAATTCAAAAGGAAGTTTATTTTATAAAGTTTATTTTATAATTGTTTAATTACTACCCGTCGTTGGATAAATGTTTTAATATTTGAAGTTATTTAATTAATTGACCACAATATAATAGCTTGATCTCTACAAATTTAAATATTTAAAATAAGAAGTTGCATGCTCCATTTTCGTCAACCATCTACCACTAGTTCACTAAAGTTACTGCCTCAGACCTGAGTAAAACCGGCGCAAAACACTCAGCGAGACATATATGTTTATTAAATAAAATATTTGCATGTTCATATTATTTATTAGTGACAATGATACATTTGAAATAGACTTGATCCAGCATTTCATTCCCAAGGCGCGTCATCATTTATAAAATCATTAATTTGAAACTGCTATTATTCTCATTACTTGAAATATTTAAAAATATGGAAAGAGGCTAATGGCCATCGAGTAGTGCGACTTTCTGTAAACGAAATGTTGTTGTAGGTTTGAAATGAAACACTTTTAACCTGATTAATCGTGTATATTGTTTGTTTAACATGTTTTTTGGAAACACGACGTTTCGAACACTTTATACCTTTCCGTGGTCACAGGTAGACTGAGGTGGCATTTATCTGTCATTTGATATATTTATTATATCAAACTTCCGCCAACGATTCCTTAATTGCCTCGCGTACTGCCCTGGATTCTTGCAAAATAAGCTAACTGTATCTGGTGCTCTAGTGTGGTGTACTTGAGACTTTAAATCTTTTAAGAGTGGGTCCCAGGTGGTAGAAAGTTTCCAACTACTTCTCTATTGAAATTAGGATGTTTTTGTATCAATAGCCTCGCGTCTATCTATTCTAATCTATTCGAGCGAGTATGTGGGGTTTATCAAACCTGACGTAGTGGTTGGATTTGTTAGATGTATGCTCACACACAGCTGACTTCGATTCATGCCCATTCTTGACGTCGGAGATGTGTTCCTTCACCCTAACACCGATGGTTCTCTTTGTTTGACCTATTTATGATAAGCCACAGTGACAATCAAATTTGTAGACACCTGTACACTGCAAAGGAATTTTAGGTACTCTTCACTGGTCTCAAGAATTGGCTCGCTTTCTTATTAGGCTTGAATATAGTTTCAACAGAAGCTCTTCTTAAGATGTTGCCAATCCTGTCTAAAACACCCTTCACATATGGTAAAAGTGCTGGTTGCCTCTCAACTGTGAGTGGCTTGTTGGTCTTCTGACAACGCTGGCGGGGAACTGGCAGCTTGTTCTAGTGAAGGGCAGTCTTCACCTGTCGAAGCTCGTCCCCTAGGTGTTAAACATCGCAGAGGTAGTGGGCTCTCTGAAACAAAGATTTGCTAACGGTAGATAACTGTGTAGGGTGGTGATGAGATTCACCATTGAGATATCTATTGGTATGTGTGGGTTTCCTATGTACTGTGTGGCCAATTGTGCCATTAGAATTCTTTATTACTAAAACATCAAGAAAATCTAAAGAATTATTTGCCTGTAATTCCATTGTAAACTGAATATTATTATTAATAGAATTAAGGTGATCTAAGAATATATAAATATTGTCCGTAGGTAAAATTGTGAAGGTGTCATCTACGTACCGCTTATATATCCTAGGTAGACATGGTGCAGAGCTAAGAGCCATCTCCTCGAAGTCCTCCATGTATATATCTGCTATTACCGGGGACACAGGCGAACCCATAGCAATACCATCTATTTGTAAATAGAATTCTTGATTGAACACTAAATATCCAGATGTAAGGCAGTGTTCTAAGAGTTCAAGATATTCTATAGGCATGTTATTCTCCTCTAGCTTTCACTTGACAATCCTGATGCAGTCTTTAATAGGTATACTGGTGAACAGCGACTGGACATCAAAACTGACCATAGTTACATTGCTAGCTAACTTAATGTCTTTCAGTGCGCTAACAAAATGGTAAGAATCCCTGACATAAGATGTTGTGTGGCCACGCAGTGGAGAGAGTTCTTTCGCGACGTGTTGTGCCAGTTTATACGTCGGTGTATCGATTTGGCTCACTATTGGACGAAAATGTACATCTTTTTTGTGTATTTTTGGTAACCCATACAACTTTGGAGGTTTTACACAGCCAAAACGATACACCGACGTATAAACTGGCTCAAAACATCGCGAGGCAATTAAGGAATCGTTGGCGGTAGTTTGATATAATAATTATATCAAATGACAGAAAAATGCCACCTCAGTCTAAGTACAAACAATATACGCGATTAATCCAGTTAAATTGTTTCGTTTAAAATGTGTAACAATCGCGAAAATCAGAGACATTATTATTGTTGTAGGTTCTATCAGCACTCATGAACGGGGGAATGACTATAATTCCTTTAGTCCCATTTTCTATCTTTGGTCATAGTGTGTGGAACTATGTTTATAAGGTCCACTATTAAACATACAATATTTAAAAACAATACGAAAAATAGAAAACAGTGTCTTATAGTAGATTTCCTTTTTAAAAAATATAATTATTTTCGTCACTACGGATCACTTAATTTGAAAGTGAATCTCACGTTTTTTATAAACAGTGTTTTTTTTTATTTACACCGACTGTCATGTATAAACAAAATTTCAATATTGAAACGAAATTATATTTTAACCTTTATACATTCGTAGAATCAAGTTACAAAATATGAAACATCGAAATATATGTTAAAGCATGCAGTATTTTATCTGGCCTTGTTTTCGTTTTATATGGTAATATAGCGTGAAATAGATATATGTTGTGTATATAGGTCTGTCATGGAGCTGGGTCAGGTCGTGGGTTCGATCCCCACTTGAGGAAATAACGTGCGACATACAGCGGAATGTTAAAAAAAATGTTACCGCCAATTTGTGTAATTCTGGTATTCTATACAATACCTAGGCAATACATAAAATATGTGCGGGATCCCGGCAATGCATGATATACTGTGAATATTAGTATAAAATATTACAGTTTTAATAGGTAATATATAAAATTCTTAAGGATTGTCTTCTATTCCTCTGACAACGTGTTGTATAAAAAGATCTTGGTTTATTTTTTAACTTTAAAATTTTCTGACCTTCTCTTATCGCTGAGAAATGTATTTACGCAAACATCCGCAAACGCAACATAAGGCAAGTTTCTTACGGACAGGTGGTGCTGTTTATCTCACTGTTGAATCTGATCCGACCCACTAATACCCAGTGGAAACCTTTTCCACCTATATAAGACGCCGCAGGATCACTCGTGCACACCACTCCACACTGACGCGTCGGTGTAGGACCCGCCTATTGTAGGCCACTGTTACCTTTCCTGTATACCTTGAAGCGTATTGTCCTTGGCGGTCGAGCGGATTTGTATTCCCGCTTCATTCGCGTACCCGTTCTGCAGTCTCCTTTAGAGTGATAATAGATTTGCAGAAGGAGAATACTGCCTATCAGTTTCTCACACTATCCAGCATTTCTCTCTCCACACTCACACACAGTGATAGGTTTTTACCGATTACATCTAGCAAGCGATTTATGTTGTAGGGCTCAAGCGAGGAACTCTACAAGAGTGTGATGCGCCGAATCTAATAAAGTATCACCTAACTGGCAATTTCGAATAAAATTCGTCAAATCTATAGCTGCAGTGGCGTTAGAACATAAGTATAAATAAAAACTTGCATGAAATACAAGCAACTAAACAAATCGCAAGATGTTTGTTGCCTGCCTGCCCTACCGCACATCTTCCCCTCGCCCATTCTTGCTCTCGTTTCTAGATCAAACATTTTAGGTATTCTATTCATTACCTATTAACTATTGTATAGAATTCCGGTTTATACATATTCCCGGCAAAATATACTTTAAAATAGCGTACTATATATGGAAGACAGTAATGCCCATACCATCATAATTTTTTTTTTTGTTAGCTAGCTATAATTTATCTTAAATTAATCCCTTTTAGAAATAAAAAGTGTTTAGTTTAAAAAGATGACTTATAAGAATTTATTTACTTCAGTATTATTAACCATAAAAATAAAAAAAATGTTTCAATAATGCGCATAGCCTCAAGTAAAAATTGTGCATAACTAAACCAAGAACTGGTAAATTCTTAATATCAGAGAATGGTGGATATCTTAAGACGATATCATAACACAGTAGTGCATGATAACATCTTAAGATGTTATTTGATAATTATAAAATCTGCTCAATACATATTATTTATCAAATAAAAAAAAAACTTAAAGCCTTTAAAGTCTATTTAATTTTGTTGTTAGCAATACCTACTATTTTTGTTAAAAATAATCATTTTTTTTTCAGCTTTACACTGTATCCTGCACATGGCAGAGTACGCATAAGAAACTTAAGAATCTAGTGTTGAGACGCACAAATTTTAGAATATATCTTTTTAGATTCAACAGAATCTAGGATGTAATAACATTGGTTGTTTTTTTTCTATCAGCTTTTAGCTTCACGCTATATCCTGAACATGGCAGAGCTTCCGTTCCCCACGTTCCGCCACATTTGAGGCATTGCATGTTGAGTGGCGGAATTCAACGCCACGCTTTGCCCTTTCACCAGATCGAAGACATGAAAATATTAAATATTTAATTAGAAAAATATTAAACAATTCACTTCCTTGTATGAGGATCGAACCAAGAACCTATCACGTTAACAGTTGCACGCTTGTGCCCCTGCGCCACGACAGGCCTCAAGCACCATAGGAATTGAAATATCAAATAACATCTTACACATTTTATTCTTTGTCTGTATAATGGAGGTTGTCGATGCATCACGAATTCACGTCAGATGTCACGGTTCGTGACATTTGTGCAGGTGCATTTTTAAACTCTGTAAAAATAATTTTACATTCTTAATAATGTTATGTAAGTTAAACGTCAAATTAGGTAAATGTTTTATTTAAAGGATTTTTGTGTAAGTAGTCGCAAAAATGTCACATTAATTTTAAAGCCCCTTACCATTTGACTTCAGATGCTTTTTGTATAGTGCAAAAGAGCTTTCATAGCTAACTATAAACAGTTAAAAAACACTTGCTTGCTTGACACAAGCTTTAATTTATGGTTCAAATCCAAATCATTAGGTCAGATGAATTTAAATAGACGCTTATATAAAAACTTGTATTACTTGCTGAGTGAGTTAGATAAAGTTATAATTATATGATTATGATAAAGTTATAACTTGTATAAATTAAAGATAATTAAATTACTTGTACAAAATATACAAAAGTCGTAACTAATTAATATTTTATAATATTAAGGCGACTGTATTTGTATAAAGGCGCTATATAAATACAGGCTCAGTGATCTTCAAGCAAATATATTGTAAAAATTGAACACATATTCACCATGAAAATTCTTAATTACCTCAATAACTTACAAAACCGATCACTAATGGGGTCAATTATTATTATAAGTCAATTATAGGATGTCGATCGCCTGTAGGTATACTATACATAATACACAGAAACTCATCAATCTTAAAATGATTCTTGCACGCAAATATTTTGACATTCTGGTATATTAAAGCTTAATGTCATATGTGACTTTACACTTCGAGTTTGGTATATACCATCATCACATACGTTACGAAAATAAAATTACCTGAAAGTTTATTAGTATATCAGTTCATAAAATTATCTTGTATTATATTTACAACAATTACAAGATGCAAATATATTATATATAGATATTATATTTATAAACGGAACAATATACTTTTATTATTCGGAAAGTAAGTAAAAATATATTTAATAGGTATTTATTGTATTCATTTAGCTTGACGCTGTATCCTGCGTATGCCAAGGTAGAAGGAAGGAACTTGGGATCCTATTGTTAAGATACTCCGTTCTCATTAAGACGCTTTCATTCCCCATGCCCCACCTTCCTTTCATTTTGAGACATTATGTGTTGAGTGGTGGATCTCAGCGTCGCCTTCTTGACTCTGATAAGAAGGCAAAGAGTTGAGTTCCGACACTCAGCTTGCAACAAGACAAATAGTTGAGTTCTGACGCTTAGCTTCACGCAGTATCCCGCACGAGGCAGGGTAGGCAAAGGAAACCCGGGAACCCAGTGTCAAGACACTCCATTCCACTTCCGTTCCCCACTTTCCGCCGAATTTGAGGCATTGCGTGCTGAGTGGCGGAACTCAACGCCGCGCTTTGCCTTATTACGAGAGCGAAGAAATGAAACATTAAATATTTAAATAAAAAATATTAATTATTTCATTTCCACGACTGGGGATCGAACCCAGAACCTGTCGGTTACAGTCACACGCTTGCGCCGCTGCGCCACGGCAGGCCTCAGAATGCTTATGTATATATATACATAAGGCAATGTTTATGTATATATACATAAACATTGCCATAATAAATCTAATTGGGCTATTAAAATATATTCCGCCGAATAATCCTTCAAAATATTTATAATCTGCAATTTATTATTATTATCTACGAATGTATGCTTCATTGTGACCTTTTTATTATAATAGACGATCCATCTTGAGAATTATCGGATGAACTTTTTAACACGTTACATGAAGCTTTAAGATCTTCTAAATATTCCTTATAAAGTATATCTTTAAAAATTAATCACAGTTTTTTATGTTGTGTTAAAATTCGATAAAAAAATGTATTAAATATATTTTTATAATTAAAAAAATTACATCATACTATGAAATATCTATGTATTTCAAGAGGGTGATAACGATTACAAGAGATACTGAACAATACTATTAAGTTCCATTTCCTTATATCTTAAGAGATCTTTAAACTAATTATATAAAATAACTGGTGCAGCTGCTTTAAAGTCAGGTGCTGGCGTATGCTGCCAGCACCTGACTACTATAAAAAGAATAATATTTTTTGTAAAATTAGCAATAGTTTATTGGAGTTTCCTCACCTTTTTTCTTCTGAGAATTCTACACTTTTAATAGAAAACACTCATCGGTAATATATTCTTTATAGGCCTACTATAGTTCTTCCCAAGATATTCCAGTTCTCAAAGTCAATTTTTCAAAAAATTTAAAACTAAGCTACGAGTAAGTAAGCTTTTAAAAGCTTTTTCTTTTTAGGTCTGTCGTAGCGCAGGACACAAGCGTGTCACTGTTCAAGCGAAAGTCTGTGAGTTCAAGCCCCAATCGAAGAAATTAAATATTTAATGTTCATTTCTTGGTTCTGGTAACAAGGTAAAGGGCGGCGTTGAATTTCACCACTCAACGCGCAATGTTCGGCGGAAAGTGGGCCACGGGGAATGAAAGCGTTTTAACTCGTTCTTTTTACGTGACCCTCTAGTATTCTATGACCTTGTGTTTCCGAAGGTTGCTCCAAGTGCTCGAACCACTTAAGCACATTCTTTTTCATTCTCACTGTCACATCTAGTAACGAGGACCCGCCGGGGGTCAAAAATAATGACGTTAATGACAGTCGATGAAGCGACAGAGGTATGCCGAGACTGTAGCGTTTGGCGCTTCGTTTTCTCTAACCATGATTTTCGGAACTCTTTTCTGAGAATTTGCTTTTCAAACTCAAGTCTGAATTGAGCTAACGAAAATTCTCTATTAATTTAATATTTGGCCTTTGCACGTTAACAATCAAAAATATCATGTTACAGCGTAATGGCAAGTTATTGTAATCGCCTTGTTGTGAAGGAACGTTAAATTAACCGCTCCAGGCATACATTTGATAATTTACGTTTGATTGTTTACGCTAACTATATTCCTGACCTACTTAATGCCAAAGTGGTCGCCAGGGGTCTACAAAATATTAAAATCACACACTGTAATGTACATCAAGGTATATAAGGCAAAAATATTTAAATTGAATTTCATAAATATATTTGCAAGGGCTATTCAAAATATTTGTTGTTGGAATAAATGAAACAAAAAGATCTTCTATAAAAATTAGCGTTGTGATCAAATTAGCATGCACGACATTCTGTTTAAGCAAAACCTTAGTATTACTTTGCCAATAATTATGTCTTATTCTTATTATAATAATGATATGGACATATGTCGCTCTCTATACATTTAGCAATAGTTCCGTCTTTACAATTTGAGGTATAAAATCTTATTTTATTACTTTACTCAACACGTTAGTTTAAGAGAATTGTCTTAATATTAAGTTTCGAAAATGAGTCACTGCTGTTAGCCTTCGCAGGGAAGAGGGTGCTGTGTCCCTGAGAAATATACAAGCACTATTTAGCTGCTTGGGAAGGCCCGCCCTGTGGGACTTGATCGCCTTGAACGTCTTGTGGCCGTGGATCGAACTGGGAATAATAAGTTCCCCGTGCCTACTTTTATTCACGACGAAAAAATACGTGAAATTGCTTTTTATTTGTGGTGTATTCATATTTTTTTAGCTTCACGCTGTATCTCGCACATTGCGAAGTAGGTGGAAGAAACTTAAAAATCTAGTAGCACTCTATTCTCATTAAGATATTTCGTTCCCCACTTTTCGCCGAATTTAAGGCATTGCTTGTTGAGGTAAAAGCCGCCTTTTACCTCGTTACCAGAACAAAGACATGAAAATATTTAATATTTAATTTCTGAGTGAGTATTAAACCGATAACTGCCCAATAATTATCATTATCTGATTTATATAAATACGTCAATTAATTTATTATATTTTTCAATATTATAAACATAACCTTATAAAACTACATATTTAGAAATATTTTTTATTGTGAACATATACAACGATAAACTTCTTTTGAATTAAAGCTCATACGGGCTGCTCATGGTGCAACATTTCTTATTAGGTCTATGATCGTAAATAGTTTTAATTCTCAAAGTAAAAGAACAAGCTGCCTTTACTTTTCAATACTATAAACGTCTTGGTGACTATTTAAATTTTAAAGCACTTAATTTACATAATACTTAACATAATCTATAAATCAATAGGTAACCTAATTGATAAAAATGACTACACGCAGGGCTCATGTTAATCACCATAAATATTAAACAAAAATAACATAAATTTAATTATATACATACATCAATAAGCAAGACACGTTTTAAATTGCAAAAAATATTTCAGTTATGTGATTCATAAATTTTAAAGTGTAAAATATGAAGCGATCACTAACATGTCGGCACTTTGATGTACACAAGTCTTACCTGCACCTCCGCATCGCTATACTCCAATTTCACGCACTGCGCTGACACTGCTTCGTATAAAAGCCACAGCGTCGATCTGAAAAATCATTCCAGCCTTACACATCAACGGAGGATCATCATATCTTGTCTTTTTTAAGTAAACCATATTAAAAATGAAATCGGTGAGTTTATATTTTGAGATACGAAGATCATAGAAAGATTTTTAAATATTGTTATTTTTTTTTATTAAATATAAATTAATTAAAAATGTTCTAGATTTTCTATATAATTTAATCTCTCAAAAAATATAAATCTAAAAAAATATATTGATAAGACTTTATGATCAAAATGAATGTAATGGTTAGGCCATTAAAAACCAATGAAAAATAACTAAAATATTATTATTTTACTCACCAATACGAAATTATAGCCAATAAAAAATAATTAAAATATTATTGTGTTCAGTCTAGGCATTCTGTATTTAAAGGAAAATCCTCTTTATAGAAACTGTTAAAACTTTAGCCTTGAAATCCATTAATTTAATTCGTAAAAAGTAGTCTTTGATTGCGTGTGGTACAATTACGTAAATAGATGCATCAGTTTTATCTACACATAAATGGTAATATAAAAGCCTATAAAAATTCAAATGACTGTTATGGCACCTGTTATTAATGGCAACTATGTTTGCAATCGCGTACATTTCTTTACACATAAATATTTTGTTCTATAATTTTAGATCCTCGCCCTTTCAGCCCTTGTGGCCATCGCTTACGCAGCACCGCAATTCCAGTATCAAAACCAGCCTCAGTATCCAGCCCAGATCATCCCTATTATCAGGCAATCGCAAGAAATTAACCCAGATGGATCCTACCAATACAGGTATAATTTAAAAACTTTGACTGTAAAGCTAAATATATGTTTAATTTAAATTAAAGGCAAAGCGCGGCGTTGAGTTCCGCCACTCAACACGCAATGTCTCAAATTCGGCGGATAGTGGGGAACGGAAGTGGAACGGAGTGTCATAACACTAGGTTTCACTTCCGTTCCCTCTGCCTACCCTGCCTAGTGCGGCATACATCGTGAAGCTGAAAAAAAAATTAAATTTAAAAAGCTATGAATAGCTTTTAAGCTTTTTAAGCTAGTATTAAGGCATTCCGTTTAGACTCCAATCCCTAAATCGCGCAATTTGGTATTGTGGTGGCCTAACTCAACACCGTGTGTTTCCTCGTTATCCAAGCGAAACAAACATATTAAATATTTAATTTCCTGGAGTGGGGATCGAACCCTGAATTTGTCGCGTTTACAGTCGCACGCTTGTGCTCCTGCGCATCTTGAGATTGCAAGCATGTTGATAAGCTTTTAAGCTCTTAGAGATGCTATAGCTATATAATTTTCAAATAATAAAATAATTTAACAATATTCCTCGTCTCTGACGAGCACTAAGAAACTACTACGAGTATAAGGATAGAAATTTATGATGTGTTTTGTAACTTTATATTATGTATTAATGCTTAAGCATAGTAAGTTCAATCGTTACGCCTACTTATTTCTATCTAATGCACTTACCTCAGAACATTTTGTTACAAAACTAAAAGGAAAGTTATATGAGTTTCTTATAATGCCAAAACGGATTAGTAAGCTTTAAATTTGTGGGAATCCTGATATTATAAGGAACGTATGAAGGCAAACCTTTATGATGAAACAGTAATATATATCTATGTATCTCGGTCGCTATAAATATAAATTTTAAGCGGCCATTTTTTGCTGAAATATTTTAATAATATAAAATAATAAATCAAAGTCTTGTAACATACACTATTGAAAGAAAAGAGGCACGATGGAATATTACTACTGGTTTAAAATAACATTGTTTTCGTATAAGTTGCATTTATATATACTTGCGATCATTATCAATTCCAGCAATGTGACATGATAAGGTACTTGTGAGGAACATTAAGATGACATATTTGGACAGCGATGAAACTGTTCCGCAAAATCAGGATAACATCTTTGTTTGTAGTCTTTATAATATGATCCTTAAGGTCATCGATAGGCCTCCCATGTTTACTTTATATTATTTACATAGTAAAACATTTAAAGGATTTTTCTTTATTATTTCGTTAGCTGTATCAAGCCTAGCATATAAATATACATACACTTATATACGTATTATAAGAATGTGTATCAAAAATATATAGATATACAACTGTATATTCTTAATACATATTATTATAGAGGTTTTACATTGTGGAAGAAGAATTTAAACTATTAGCACTAAGTAAATAAATAATAATTTGATAAAAAATCAAATTTAATTTTTAATATATAATTATAGTTATGAAACTGGAAACGGAATCCAGGCACAGGAGCAAGGCTACTTGAAGAATCCCGGTATCAAGGACGCAGAAGCACAAGTAGCCCAAGGTTCTTTCAGCTACACATCCCCTGAAGGCATTCCCATCTCTGTAAGCTACATTGCTGATGAGAACGGTAAGTTATTATATATTGACTTGTATTATACACGAGACTTTAATTCATCGTAAAGAAATGACTTATTAAAATATACACATCACAAAACAAAATAACAAAATATAATATTAAATGCATTTAAACAACTAATAGAATGTTTTATATTACAAAATGAACCAAATGTTTTTATATTATGTTAATTTTAAATACTCATAGTTTCTATAATTTTTGTTTATTCAAAGAGAAGACTAATAAATGTTCTATACTAAAATTGCCCAAAAAATTATATATGTGCTTCTATAGTATCGTATTAAGATATAATGATATTAATTTAAACATCCATTCTATTGTATTGTTGTGTTAAAAAATTGTCATTTTTTTTTTAAGGATTCCGCGCTGAAGGAGCTCATTTGCCCACTTCTCCTCCCATCCCTGAAGCTATTGCCCGTGCTCTTCAATACATTCAATCTCAACCCGCTCAACCTCAAAACCAATACCAGCAAGTGTACCGCGGTTGATCCATTGATTGAATGTAACGCTGCAGAACAATTCTACGGATTTACGCCTGTTGGACAAATGAGACTCATACCTAGTTATAATAATACTACTGTGATGTATTTTATTTCATAAGATTTACAAAATACAAAATAAATAAATAAAATATAACAAAGTTTTTTATTTGGTTTCAGATTTTATAAAATAAATCTAAACATGTATTTTAAATATACTTTATAAAGTCATATAAAGTATAGCTGTGGTGGAACCCACACCTATACTGTATAATATAATATCTTATGAATATTAGAATTATTTTAATTTTCATTGTATATTTTAATTATTTTCATTTTCGTGCTTTTGAGCGCCTCCATTAAACATGCAATGTCTCGAATTATAGTGGATAGAAGAGAATAAGTATCTTGGCACTGAATTTTTTCACTTAACATATTAACTGATTAATTTTGATATTTGATAAAATCTTTTGATTTTTTTTAGTACATAATAAAATACTCTTTGAATAATTATTTATAGTTTTGGTGTGTTCTTGTTTTTGAAATCAAGAACACACCAAAATAAAGAGATTTAATGCTGTTGGTCTTGTAGCCTAGTTTTTAATTGTTTTTGCTTCTTTACGAAAAACGTAGCAGAATAAATAGAGGAAGTGTTTGAACTCCGTTCCTTGTTTACTTTTTGAGACGCGTTGCGTAGCGTTATCACAGCAAAGAAACAAAAGTAATTCATTTCTCAAGTGACATTCGAACCAAAAGCTGTTACTTATAGTCAGCCTCTGTGCCTCTGCGCTACGACGGTGTTGCGTTTGTTAAAAGCTAATTCAAAATTTATGCACAAATATAAATAGCGCCTATAATTCGTTACTACATTTAATTACTTGATTATATGTGTGGTGATGGCACCGCAAGGATTTTATTATTTATACGTCGCTTCGTTAAATTGCTCCATCCTTTACAGGTGTGGTCAAATTTACCACAAGCATTTTTTACTTTTATACGGTTAAAAAGTAGCCAGAGGACACTAGTGTTTGAAATTGAGGGATTCCCCGTTTAGTGCCGGAACTCAACACTGCGTTTTACTTCGTTACCAGAACGAAGAAATTAAAATATTAAATATTTAATTTCTTCGTGTAGGGATCGAACCCATAGCCTGTCGCGTTTACCGTCACACGCATGTGCACCTGCGTCATGGCAGGCCTCTAAAAAAATACAAGGCAGTATTATGATATTTGTTCTTCATTTCTCGCACTTATTGTCTTAGGTACGTGTATAATATATAAGTGGGTATAAGAAATAATTCTTTGAGTTTCTTTCCAAATTTAAGTGACATCGTACCCACAATCATCGTGATAAGAGCATTTTAAATTATTATTATATACATAGGGGGTTAAAGTAATAGTTTTACAGAATATTATGAAGTAAACCCCATCTAAAGCAAATATCTTTCAATATTTTTAGCTTCTACTGAAATTTGATCTTCCGGTCTTCTAAGTCGATAAACATTAAATTGAAAATATACTTTAAAATAGAAAAAAAACATTGACATTTGTTCAGACCCGTTTAGTGAAAATAACAGAATAAAATTGATAAAATTAAATTAATCTAACTATATTATACGAAAAATAAATTGACATTTGTATGAATAATGTTTAACCTATTATTTTCTTTTATATTCTAATTATATAACCGTAACCTTGACATATTTATTACTAAAAATAACTGACTAAATTAAGAAATACAGATCTGTACACAATAAAAAAAGTATTCATAATATATTAAAAAATAATCACAACGCCATCTCGACGAAAAAAAGTGAACAATTTTGTGCAGAAATATACAATCGTATCAATCGCACAAATCGATTGGTATATCTGTATTAGATACTTATGGATTTCACAACAGATGTCACTATTCAGTAAACATTTAACTTATAGTACGAAGTACATGGAAAATGTTTAAAGAAATTGTGAAATTAAAACATGCACGCCGAAAACTCAAACTCAATACCTGCAACACCGGGAGCATTGCTGTACCAGCAATGCTCCCGGTGTTGCAGGTATTCATAGGCGGCGGTGACCACTTACCATCAGGCGGGCCGCTTGCCTAATTGCCTACAATAATATAAAAAAAAAAAAAAAAAAAAAAAAAAAAAACTGACGCCAATGTGCTCAAAAATTAATATAAATTGATGATTAAAATTTATTTTTTAAACTTAAAACTGTCTATAAGCATATTTTCTTTTTAAATCTTGATAATTTTATTACTAAAAATGCAAGAAACTATAATAAGCAAAATAAAATGTGTGCACTTCATACAATATTGAAAATTCGAATACAGGCCCGCGAGGCTAAAGCTGGGCTTTGCATTAGATTTAACGTCATCATTAATGTAGGTGCTTGGCCTAAGCCGGGTTAAACTGCTTTTTGACAACTGGCTGAAATTAATTTCAGTTCTACGGACCTTTAAAATACTTCAATATATATAATAATTCAATATCTCAAGATTCTTAGTTAAAGCAATCAAAAGATAGTAGCATTTATACATTGTTTTTGCTGTATTTTGTCATGAAATCGGCCACGTAATTAAAATTTGTAAAGTACTTCCCATTACAGAAGTAAAATTTGGCACGATATATATAACGTATACAAAAATAAAAAAATCGGAAAGTGAACATTTTTACGTATATCTTAGAAAAAAACCATAACGTGTTTGTAAGTTGTAGTTAATTTCATACAAATTAATGGATTTTGAGATAGAGAACTATAAAAAGGAAACTAGGAACCCAGTTTAATGTCTCATGTTAGATTTGTTCAGCTTATATTTCATTATAAAAGATATATGAATATTTCATTTAAATTTTATTATTGGTATCAGTATTCCTTTTAGAACTTCTTAATCACTATATTATGTCATAAAATCCACACAAACGAAGGCGGCGACTTGTAAATTATATAAGAGTTGTCCTAACCAAATAACTTTTCTCAACATAATGTATTATACATGTGATAAGCTCATCATACCCATTTGTCCCTATAACAGCTGGTATTTCGATAGCAGGCAACAAAACTTATGTAACGTAACTTTTGTTAATCAGAATCATGTATGCAAAATGTTATAGCTGATGAGCATTTCTATTCAGTGTCGTTTATAATAAGAAAGAATATACAATCAGTAGACTCTATGCAAATTGATAGCTTGTCCATTTAAAGATAGTACATACATTAGGAAATTGCGGTAAATGTCAACACTCAGTATTTCAAAATATCATAAATCATCGGTCTGTAAGTTACCCCAAAGCCAACGCTAAACTTTAAATTATGTAATATTTAACAATATATTAATATGCTATTATATGAAAATTATATCATGTTTAATTTAATAATTTCAAATTTAAATAAGAAACTTGTTTAAGGCTGTTGGCTCTCTAATTTAAAGAAAAGAAACCCAAAAAATACTGCTACCAAAATACTTTTACGAAGCTCTTGTAGATATTTTTTTAAGTTAATGAAGTTTTATTTTTCGTCAGCTGTCTAGAAAATCTGGAAACTTTTATTTTTTTAGAAAATTAGAAACTTTTAGACAGTCATGGTATTTTTTCGGCATTATATAGCACGTTTGAAAATCTTTTGATAATAATATGAAAGTGCAAATGACGAAAAGTCATTGAGATTTTTATGAAACGGACACGAACTAGCACTATATAAAGTTCCCATCATAGTGTATTATTAAACATATTAGCCTTCAACAGTCAGTATATATAGTTGTCTATGAACAAATCTAAGTTGCTGAATAGTTATACAATTATATCTTATAATCTATACATAAAATGCGTCGCCTACTTGGTTTATCCATTATAATTGCAATATCACATAGTGCACCAATACAAAATGACAAAGAAGCGGAAATTCTTCAATATGAATATAATACTGACGGCAAAGGCAACTATAATTTTAGGTATAGTTACAAAAGCTTAAACTTTTATACTTAGGCTGCAATTTAGAGTGGAAGCAATCCAGCGCAATTTTGGCAAACTCCAAAGAAAAAGTGCACATTATATTGAGTGTAAATTTTGCGACAACAGATTGCATACATGACATATTCATCTAAATAAGTCATGAAATTCGTAAAATCTTAACAAAAGTGCAGTAATTGAGTAGGAAGGAAGACCCCGACAAAAAAAACTGAGAATAATACAATGGCTGGTATTAACTCTGGATAAATTAATTTATTGAGATAAAATAATTGTATTGAGATAAGATATTAAAAATAACTCAAAATGGTTTTTATAACTATATGTTTCTTTAAAACTTAATTACACTGAAAATATTAAAATATAATTATTTTAACTATTATTAATATGTTTTTAATTTTGATTTGTTAAGGTCACATGTATAAGTTTATGATCATCCGCCATATACAATAAAAGAACTTATACAATTGAAATATATTTAGTTTGTTCTGTATAAGGTAGGATCATAGAAAAATTGCACAGTTGTAAAATTTACCATAAGTTCAAAGTTCATAAGTTCAAAGTGGCTTATCGTGCATGATGGATGACGAAAACTACTCATTTTTAATCATCCATCATGCGCAAAAATTTGTAGTAAAAATAAAAACTTTTAGTTAATGTTTGTACTACCTAAAGAAAAAAAATGACTGTTGTAAGATGTATAGACATATTATAATTATTAAAGAGCATAACTTATAAAACTATACATTTTCAGTTATAAGACTTCAAATGGTATAACAAGATCAGAAACAGGAACCGTAACAGATGAGGGTCTTCCCAGTCAATACATATCGGTAGAAGGAACAGTTACATATCAAAAGCCTGATGGAAATGAGGAAGAATGGACTTATACAGCAGATAAAAATGGATTTCATCAACAGCGTGTGACAAGTCTTCCAGAAGCAGGCATTCCAGTAAGTATATTAATGTACTAAGCATAAAAATGTATTACAATGTATTTTATTATTATTTTTATAGTAATTATGTTAATTTTTATTACAGCAGAATGCACTACCGTCAGCTGTTGTGGCATCTTTACTCGGCAAATAAATACCGTTCACTATTACTGCAGATTGTACCTTTAATGTGGAACATATACTGTTTTTTCTAGATGCCTCTCTAAGTGTTCTGAGTGTCTTCACAATTATAGTTTACAACAAATAGTAAATCACTCATGAAATTTCATTTTCTTCCCGTTGAAGCAAAACCTAAACAAATTCAATAAAAATGTTTGTATCATAACGTCCTTTTATTTTTCTTTAAGAACCAATACTTTACTTATAATTTTCTATTATTATTTAAAAATAACAGTTTCGTACTGTTTATAAATAACAATTTAGATTTACAAATAAATTAATACGAAAACAGTACGATTCATATAAACATGACTTGATTAGATTCAGCAATATCGGGTATGCCAGGTGACAGTGTAAAATGAGGAAAATAAAGTGAATGAAGAGAATAAAGGAAGTATCGATGGTACACCTCTAGAAGTTGTAGAAAAATTTACAATGTTTGTTGCTTCGCCCGTTTAAAGTACACGATTTTATTTATAAATTATAATAGTTTTTGTGCTGATAACATTATCACTTTTAAGACATTATCTATAGGTACATTGAATACTAAACTTTCAGGGAAAGGAATTTGTAGCATTATTTTAAACTTAACGTCCTTTAAATTGACGTAACGTTTTTTATATTTTTGTGGTTTTTAGTATTTAAATCTAATTAGCCGTTTCTGAGATTAGAGCGTAAAAACCTATAGACTAACACAAAATTTACAAAAATCACTATTTTGTGCCCTATTACATTGATACACGATAAGATAAGATTTTTTATATATATATATTCTATTTACAGACTGTAATCGGCTACAGATTTATGATAAGAATTGATGTTAATAGGCTGAGGTTGTGTTATATAAGGAATCCGTCTAAAATATTGTACAAAGCTTTATGTCTCTACATCCCCATTAGTCTCTACATACCCCTCATTCACATTTAAAAAACTTTGATCAACTACAAAATTAAAATTCTGACTTTTCTAAGCAGAGCTGTCTTCGGATCCGGCTACAAGTTAAAGTTTAATACTCATTCGATGGTTCAAAACTGTTTAAAGTGAGTAGTAGTAGTTTTTTTTTTGTGATGATTATATTATTGATATGGTTATATACTTAACTGAACATAGAATTTAGCATTATTACTACAGAAATAAAAGTAAAAGTGGATATAATTGTTTATTGAATAACATTTTTGTTGATTTTATTTCTATTTTGAGCTTGTTCTGGTGAGTCTTATTTTCCAAGTAAAGATGCAACGACTCCTGGTGGTAATCCTGACTGTTAAAGATAAATATTATTTTAAATATCAATATAATTACTATCATTATTTTATTTTAGTTAAAATAAAGGAAAATAATGAGAAAGTTATTCATTTCTTTTACTTTCAGTGCAAATATAGTTATAAACTATATTTATATTATATAGTTTATAACTATATTTATGGTCATACTTTATATAATATTTACATATATACTAATATGCTTTACGCTGTGCCCCTCTTATAGTAAGGTAGGTTGACGAAAACTTTCCCAAGTTGTCAGTGTTAAGACATTCCGTTCCCATTAAGACACTTTAGAGACTTCTAAGGCATGTTGAGTGACGGAACTCAACCCCGTGCTTTGTCTTTTCTTCACTCTATTAGAAAATATTAAATTACTTCGAGTGAAGATTTAAACTTAAGCCTACCGTTAACGAGACATTGTTGATGAGAGAACGACGCGCTACGAAGACTTCAAAATAAACAAGGTTACATTTTAACATGTAAAATCAAAATAACACACACATAAATTGTAAAAGAAACATATATGGTAAGCTATTAAATAATTGACATATTACGCAGCCCCATGGTAAAGCATTCAGTGACATAAATATTTAAAAATATTAATATATTTATAAAATTTGGTACTAATATAATAGTAGTTACATCTATTCTAAATATATCAAGAAGGGGTTCTTGATGATATCCATTCTTATCAGCTGTGTACGTCCATGCTTCTTTCTTTCCATCAGGTGTGTAATAAGTATACTCTCCTGTAACCAATATATACTGGCTGGGAAGGCCATAATCCACAACAGTTCCAGTTTCTTCTCTCATTATGTTATTCGATGTTGTAAAACTGGAAATATATATTATAACATCTATGAATATATTAAAGTATTGTTATGTAAATAAATTGAATCTCAATAACAATATAAAAACATCTTTCAAACTTTAATTTATCTCCTGAGAGAATAAGGAGAAGAAAAGTCAATATTTAATAATTTAATAATATAATATTTATTATATAAATAATTTAATAATCTATTATTTTTAAATAATATACCTGAATTTATAATTGCCTTTTCCATCGTTATTATATTGATATTGTATCACTTTCGCTTCATTATCATTTTGACAGATCGAACTGTTTATTAACATTAACAAAGTAACAAAAACTATCAAACGACGCATATCTGATAGAGTTCTAGTAAAACAAGCCTATTCTTGGATTCGTGTAGAAATATATAAGACGTGTAACAGTAATTATCCTCAATCAAAGCGTGATATTTTACGATGAGTCCTTCCTGCTATTCACTGATATTATGAGTTTTTATATGATGAAATATTTATATTAAGTCAGAATTTAATCTTAAACTTTTGTAAGACACACCTTCATGACAATTTGGTTGTACATTGTGTGGGTAAATTATCAGAAATTGGGTAGAAAAGCCAGCCTTTTTTTTTTGTGAGAGTAGTTATCACACATATGGCCACTGGTGTTCTTGACGATGCTAGACCCAAAATTCAAATATTGAAATTTTCTTGACTAAATATATATATCTATATATATTTAGTCAAAAACTTTGATTTAAATGTACACACATATCTCAAAAATTTATTAAATTCACATTCGGCAAGAGATTACTAGTATTAATAAAGCAAACGTTTAATTAAGACCTTGGGGTTCAAATTAAATGTATTAAATATTTAAATTTTCCATATTTCATTTATTCCAAATTATATTTTGACGTATATATTGATAATGAAGATATTGGAATTGCTTTTTATGATACACAAGCGGAAGTTAACATCAAATTTATCCGCCGAAATAAATTACCGTATCTTGTTCAATAGAGACAATTACTTTAGATAAATTCATAATTTTTACTGATTCTAAAAGTGTTATTCCACACTTAGGACAGAAAATACTAAACTAAATCAGTAAAAATTCATAATTTTTACTGATTCTAAAAGTTTATAACAAAAATTGACTCAACTTTAAAAATAAACTTTTTTAATTAAATACTATTTAGCGTCCAAACGATTTGGAGATATGAAAATTTATAAGGAAATAATTTTATTTTTTTTTCTTTCGAATGAATTTTAATCAATAATGGAGACAAAAATTGCTTTACGAGTACTAAGTAATGAAAATATTCCGGCGATCTCACTGAGTCAGCAGAATTATTACGCTTAGCCTAATATCGAGGGTTTGGGTGCGTGCATAACTACCTCGACAAATCGAAAAACACCGAAAGGTGTTATTAAATTATGTTTTATTTGAGATCTTTAAACAAAAAGGTTTTGCTGTTAAGGATTCCTACATAGGAAACATTAGCAATAAGAAGGTACATAGATATACATGTATGCCAAAGCCTGCATGAATAGAAATGTGATTTATAAACATATTGACTTTATTTTATAAAAGAGCAATGTACAAAAACTAAAAAAAATACTTTCGTAAAAAACCTACGAAAAAAAAGTATAAAACAATTTAATCACACGCTATTATCGTTGGATGTATAATTGAATCGAGATAATATTATAACTTTATTCTAAATATATTCAGTGAAATAAATTAATAAAGAATCAAATTCAAATTTGGCTAAATTGTTATATGGTACATAATAATGAAAAAAACGTGAATAATATGTAATTGTAAACTAGTGTAAAGTTTAAAATCATTTGTAACACTAACAAGCAACATAATTACTTTAGTGGCTCAGTTCTTAAAATGAAAATAAAAATAAATTAGAAAAATAAATATATGAGTCTTGCTTCTGACGTCGTAAAGAGGATCTCTACATTATATTATGCCCAATTTTTGACAATTCACCGACTATTTACTGATACCTTGACATGAAGTCTTACCAAAGTTGAAGATTAAATTCTGACTTAATATAAATATTTTATCATAATAACACTCATAATATTAGTGAATAGTAGGAAGGACTCATCGTAAAATATCGCGTTTTGATGGAGGATAATTACTATTGGACGTCTTATATATTTCTACACGAATTCAAGAATAGGCTTGTTTTATTAGAACTCTATCAGACATGTGTCGTTTGACTGTTGTTTTTACTTTGTTAATGTTAATATACAGCTCTACGTCTCAAAATGATAATGAAGCGAAAGTGCTACAATATCAATATAATATCGATGAAATAGGCAATTATAAATTCAGGTATATTATTTAAAAATATTATATTGTTAAATTAATTATATTTTATCTGCGTTAATCACAGATAAAAAAATATTTTTACTTAAATTAGGGGAAGAACCCCTAATTTAACTAAAATTTTCGTCTGATCATTATTAAAGAAATCAAAGTTTGTAGGATTTTTTTTATGTTATAATATCTTTCCAGTTTTACAACATCAAATAATATAACAAGAGAAGAAACTGGAACTGTTGTGGACTATGGTCTTATCAGCCAACATATATTGGTTAGAGGAGAGTATACTTATTACACACCTGATGGAAAGAAAGAAGCATGGACGTACACAGCTGATAAGAATGGATATCATCAAGAGCCCCTTCTTGATGTATTTAAAGTAGATATTACAGTAAGTACTGGTATATTAATACCTAATTGCATTGCATACATTAATATTTTTGAATATTTATGACACTTAATGTTTTACCGTAGGACTGCGTAATGTATCTATTGTTTAATAGCTTTTTATATATACGTTTAATTTAAACCTTATGTGAGTGTTATGTTAAAATGTAATCTTGTTTATTTTGAAGTTTTGATAGCGCAGCCGTTGTCTTATTAATACTGCACGCGGAGGTTGTAGGTTGGAGTCTTACTAAATAAGGATATTCCACTCATATCGAGTGGCTGAAATAATGCTTATTGTGAAGTAAATATGCAATTTGACGATAGGTTTAGGCCTATCGGTTGGATCCCCACTCAAAAAAAATATTTTCATTTGCGCTCTGGTAATGAGGCAAAGCGCAAGATTGAGTTCCGTCACTCAACACGTAATGTCCCAAATTCAGCGGAAAATATGAAAATGAAGTGTCTTAATGAGAACGGAGTGTTCTAACACTAGTCTAGCACTGAGAACTTGGGAAAAGTTCCCTTTACTGGTAAATTGATTGACGCTCAAAAATGAAGCTTGTAATTTCTTATTCTGAATAAAATATTTGGATTTCAATTTGAGAGACACAGCGTAAGGTTTAATAATAGATGTAAAAATGATATAAAATGTGACCATAAATGTATAAACTATGGTTGCACTGAAGGTAACTAAAATGATAACTTTTTATGTTTTAATTTACTATGACTTTGAAAAAAAGTAAATATAGTAATTATATAACAATTAAAATAATATATACCTTTAACAGGGATCATTACCACCAGGAGTCGTTGCATCTTTACTTGGGAAATAAGACACACCAATTAATACTAACTTGATAAATAAATATATTTTGTAATTGTACTTCGAGCCACTTTCTACTAGAAAAGAGAATAAAATCAAGCTCAAAAATAAAAACAAAAAATTAAATAAAACAATTATATCCACTTTTACTTTTATTTCTGTCATAATAATGTTAAATGTTATGTTCAGTATCGATACAAAAATATGTACATCAGTAATACCTATATTTTTATTTCAAGAAAAAAGGTTAGGTTATTAATATAACCATCATACCTTATTCGAATAGACTATATTATAGTAAGCACTTTTGAACTGTTAAATGAAAATACAACTTGTAGCTGGTAGCCGGATTTGAAGACAATTCTGCTGAGAGAGCCAAAATAATATCAGTTGCTCTTTTTAAGAACAATGTTAATTATGAAATAAACTGGCGGATATCTTGCCTAAAATTCAATAGATATTAATTTTATATATTTTATCCTTCCCATACATTTTTATCCTTGAACAGAATGTGTAATAAGCTTTATTCCTCACTTAAATCTTTTTCAAGCATTCGGATTCAACTGAGTATTTATTTTTTACATGTAACGAATGTCAAGACGTAGTAATTAACGAATTACTATTCTGCATATCATTCACAACGTAACACCATTTACATCTTTAGATAATTTTTCAATTATAATAGAATATATTATGAAACACATATTTATTCTACAATAATAAAAAAAATCAGTATAGTATATAGTACTTGAATAATATATATTAAATAATACCAAGGAATTGAATTTAACGTTAAAAAATAGATAAAATAAGAAAAAATAAATAAAAAAAAAATAATTTAAAATAAATATTTAATCTCCTTCGGCGTAATTGTCAACCTAATAAGCTCATAGTTAAATATGTAATCACGGCAACTGGTTTATATAACTTTATCCAGTAAAGGACATTACACTGAGACTTTAGTCTTATAAAATTAGTTTTAACCATATTTAATAAAAATGATTAAAACTAATTTTATAAGATTTACTAATTAAACTATAATACAAGTAAAGAAAAAAACCCAATTAATTTCGAGGTTGTTATTACCCACATATTTAAAATAACGTGCGGTACTGTTTCCAATACAACAGCATAAGAAATCAAATATTTTTTAAAGCATTAAACTAGAAAAATATTTTAAATAACAAAATCCTATAATTAGTACAGTTGTAGTATTAAGTATATAACGACATGAGCAGGTTTACTACAAGTTTTTGTTAGTAATTTGTAACAGCCATTTCTGTATTTACATAAGAAATATATTGATGTCAATGACTTGATAGAGTCCTTGAAGTCGCATTGTTTGTAAGGAATGAGGTCCAGACCTGTCATTCTTGAGGAACTGGATATAAAGTGTGGGCAGATGAACTAATGTCGCAGTTACTTAAATCCACAGTGGGAAAAACAAATTCGAATATGGTAAGTAGCATATTTTATCTGTTGTAATACCGTACCAATTTACGTTAATTCCTTTGGAAAACAGGTAACAACCAACCAAAATCCAAATAACAGTAACAGGTATATAGATTCATCACTTTTGTTGATTAAAGTGTTTTGTTTTAATTTTATTGATAATTTTGTGATACTTTATCACATCAAAATTCCTTATCGATCAGAGATCACGATCTCGGATTGGTCACGCACCGTCCGTATTATAACAATAAAATTAAAATGTACATCCGTATGTAGAACTTGATACTTTGTGTTTTTTGTTCTTTGAAATTCCAGTAAAGTGATGTCCGTTTATGGCCCGTTGGCCTTGACATATTGTATATGTTACGCAGGTAAAAGGTGTGCGCGTCTGTCTCGGAGTCATCTTCTATGCGGCAATTATTGTCAAGCTTTCTGCGACCAACGGCCTTGAAAAACAAATTAAAAAGCTTACTTTCAATAGTAATGGATTAGGAACCTACAGTTTTGAGTACGTATGGTGAAATATTTCTAAAATTTTTATGTGTTTAATATGTGCTTGTAGTAAATAATATGAAAAATTGTAAAATGGTATTCAAGGCAAGAGATTGATCATAAATATCAAATAATCATAAATAATATATCAAATTTTAATGAACCAATCAATATTTAAATCAAATTATGTATTAAGCAAATTTTAATATTAATTTAAGACAGTTTAAGGAAAATCGTTGCTAACGTTGCTAACTTAACATTAATCGTTGCTAAGTTAACGTAGGACGCTCATCTCCACTGAGTGCTGGCTAATGAGATTTCATACATTCAAATTGTTGAAATAAGCTAAACATATAAACAATTTACAATCTATATGATTAGATAACTGAAGTAAATTCAATTTAATGTTAAGAATTTTAATAATTATCCTATAAATCTTAAATTATTTTTAGATTTCAAAATGTAGACGGGACATTTCGAAAGGAAGATGGTGGGCTTATTTCTCAGTTTAAAGGAGGTCAAAGTATGGTTGTTCGTGGTGAATACGGTTATCTAGATCCTGATGGAGTTTACCATTATGTTAAATATATAGCAGACGCTAAAGGATACCAGCCCCTGACAGATGACAGTGGCATAAGATATAACGATAGACGAATATTTTAAATAAGTTTCCTTAGATATTTCTTTAGTAGCAATTACTGTTATGCTATTGTACATTATGTAATGAAACTATAAAGAATTAAAAAACGCTTTTAATTAATAGCCTGTTTTTTTCTGAGAATTGAAAATTACTAAAAAATAATTATAACCCGCGCCTTTTGGAAACCGTCCAAGGCTCTGACTACTCCACAGTCATCATCAATCATCAAGCCACGTCGAAATTCTTATGCGCTTGTTACAACTTATTTATGTTGTTAGCATGTGTGCAGAAAGCTCTATTCAAATTTTCGATACCCAAAGACAATTTGTTAGATTAATTGTGATCAAGAGTCGTGGGTTCAAATCCCGCTTCGTTCAAATTTATATACGTTTTCTGAGTAAGTATTTTTTTGTCCAAAGTGTGGAGACTATTTAAAAATTGTGAAAATACCGAAAGATAACATGCAGAACCTAGTAGGTAATAATGAAAAATTGTTTTCAAATTTTATTCAAGTTGACTCCAGAAAATTGAATTTATGGTCGTAAAATTTTACAATCTACATATGATCGAATAATATGGTACAAATACAATATACACTAAAGTCAAAACATTGTAATCTCAAATAATTATGTTACGCTTTGTATTTTGTTTTATATTTTACTTTGTAAGTTTTTATTTAGTTCTGCCTAAAAGGAATATTGATTACAATGGCTAATAATAATAATGCCTATATCTTGAGCTATTTTGTAGATCCTCTACCACATTATTGAGCAAAGCCAAGGCGCAATTTATACATAGTGAGTGATTTACATACATTATTATGAACATTTATGAGATCTGCAATTAAACTTTTAATATGTTATATAGCGAAGATGTGGAATTGAGAAGAATATTTCCAAATGATTTCCCACAAGACACAGTCAGAAAGAGTGGTATCGTTGATCCAGAAGTATAATATTTTATTATTTAATATTTTTTTATTTTAAATTTTATTTTCAATGGTATGTCGTGAAGCAGGGGCACAATCGTCTGACTATAAACGAAAGGTTGTGGGATCGATCCCAACTCAAAGAATATATTGAGTATATCACATACTAATTATTATCAAATGAAATATTTAATATTTTTATTTATTCGCCCTGTTAACAAGGAAAAGCGCCGCTTTGAGTTTCGCCACTCAACATGCAATGTCCTAAATTAAGCGAAAAAGGAAGAACGGAACAGAGAGATATCTTAAAACTTGGTTCCTAAGTTCCCCCTGTCTTTACTGCCATGTGCGGAATACAGCGTGAAACTGACCAAAAAAAAAAAAATAAATATTAGAAAATAAAAGAATAAATAAAAGGCTAGGAAGTGTTAAATGTAAACTACCGTCCTGAAATATTTGAACACATAAAAACTTCTATTTTAAATTAAAAAAAAAAGCATAATTAGTTATATAAATGAATTGATTCTTATATATTTGATTTCGTAAAAAACCTAGAGCAAAGGCACAAATGCGTGTCTTCATCTATAAACGTGACAATTTCCACTGGGGAGACTGTAATTAACATATATTTTCATTTCTCAATAAAGAGGCGGCGTTCAGTTCTGCCGCTCAACACCCAATGGCCTAAGCCATTAGGCTTACAACACGAACTTAGGCGTTTAAACATGTTGTGTCATTAGACACAACATGTTTTAAAATATTTACAATAGTTCGTGTTGTACGCGTACCCCACATTCACATTATAACATATTTAAGCCATAGTTATCAAGCCTCATCTGTATACATAAATTTCTTTCACAAATTCGTTTTTGTTATTTTTTCATACAATATTTAGAAAAATCTTAAGAATTCAGTAGAATGTGCCCGATGTGTGTAAGGAAATATTAGGCTATTTTAAAACTTTCAACAAGTACGCTAAGACAAAACCTAGTCATATTACTTCTGGTGAATATTAAATCTTCATAAAGAAAGGTTATGCAGCAAAATTTTATTTGTACCGCAACTGGGCTGGAATAAAGAGATGCATAGCGGTAGAGGCACTTTAGTGTTTTCTTTCAACAAAAAAGAGATTGCATTAGACTTGAAAATCGGTCTTGAAAATAAGACAGATGATGACTAAAACAAGTTCTCTAGAGCTGTTTAAATTATAAATTTTCAGTTTAAAGAAAATAGTATTTCTTCATATGAGCCAAAGATATGATTGTATTATATACCTAAGATTTAAATTCAAATAAATCATAACTATATAGTCATTTTCTATTTCATAATAATCATCAACTTCGTTGTTTTAGTGTGATCAAATGTTCAAAAAACCTTTTCGACGGTAGTGTACGAGTTTGTCCCGAAAACATTACTTACTTACCCACTTACTTAGTTTCACGCTATATCCCTAGCGGGGTAGGCAGAGAGAACGAAGCGCCAAACGCTACGGTCTCGGTATACCCCTTTCGCCTCGTCCACTGTCATCGACCTCTTCATACAGGCCCTCCAGGGGGGTCCTCATGCTTTTTACGTGACCGTCCCCCAGTATCATCGATACTGTGTTTTCGAAGGTCAACCGAGGTCTCCCCCTCCCTCTCTTATCACTCACTTTTCCTTCATAAATCTTTTTTACAATTCTTTCTTCACTCATTTGCTCGACCTGCCCAAACTACCTGAGCACGGTCTTCTTCATTCTCACTGTGATATCCATGCTAGTACCTGCCTGCAATGCCGATACCAACACTGCATTGTGTACGGCCAAACGCGCAGCTATGCTGACGTTTCGCCGTCTCAACAATGCAGCTAAGGCACCGTTAACTCTGTTACCGGCAGCAATACGCCTTTCCACATCCATTTCGTATCTACCGTCTCTGCTAAACATACTTCCCAGATATACTACCTCATTCACTTGTTCTAATATCTTATCATTTACACTGACCTTGCAAACTGTTCTTTCTTCATTTCTTTCAAATACCAGAACCTTCGTCTTATTCGCATTCAGGCTTAGACCATTATTCGCGCATTCTTCTTTCAGATTGGTAACCAATGCCTGTAACTCGCTTTCTGATGATGCAATAAGCACTGCATCATCTGCGTACAGCAGGCAATTTATATTTTATATTATACTTTCACTCCCATGTCACTTTGTCTCACTCCATGAAGACAGCTGTCCAAATACAAATTGAACAACCAAGCTGACATGGCGCAACCTTGTTTAACACCCGATTGGATGTCAAACCAAGGCGACATGCCAGCTCCTACTTGCACGCAGGCTGAGTGATCTCTGTAAAGAGACTTTACAGCCTGCAGCAAGGGTCCGCTCACATTGTACCGGGGCAGTATCCATAATCTCTTTCTTACAACCCTGTCAAACAACTTTTCTAAGTCCACAAAAGCACAGAAAACGTTTTGGTTTACTGCCAAAAATTTTTTCGTAATCATGCGGAAGGAAAATATCTGATCCATACAACCTCTTCCAGGTCTAAAGCCTCCCTGGGCCTCCCACAACAGCCTTTCAGATCTATCTTGCATTCTTCTCGCTAATATTTTAGCATACACGTTACTACCTAAGCTAATCAAACTGATAGCTTGCGCAATCTATCTGTGAACCTTTGCCTTTATACAAAGACACGATGACTGCACCTCGCCAATCGTCTGGGATCTCCCCCGATTTCCAGCATAAATTGCACAAAAACCAGAACAGGTCCAAGACGCGTGGCCCACCATATTTGATCATCTCGGCAGTAACTACATCTGCTCCCGCTGCCTTACCACATTTCAAACTTCGTATGGCACTCTCAACTTCTTTTATACTGATTTCGCCATCCGCTACATCAAGACTCAGCGTTTCGCTGTTACTTGAGGCAGAGGCGTCATCACATTCATACATCTCCTTGTAAAATTCCGCCCATCGCTGCTAAACCTGTTGTTGTTCTGTTAAAAGTTAAAGAAAATATTACTATTAATTAATGTTGCTTTAATATGAAATATGCTGCAACTATTAAACAATACTAATAAGCTCAAAGTTTATGGAAAATATAAATAATAAAATAATATAATAGATATTATTTAACTTCATTTATAATTTATTAGCATTTAGGTCGGTACGCTGAGTTAAGAAGCTATTTCCAATACCCCAAAGCAAAGCTGAACAATCATTTTGAAGAATTATCTTGTTATAACAAAAAAAATAAGAAAGTAAGTTTTTATTCTATTTTTTAAGTAACAAAATAACCTTATCTGTTTGTAATATTTTTAAATATAAACCCGCATTTAGGAAAGAAAAATGTTTATTTAGAAAACGTATAATAATTTGGACGTAGCAGGATTTGAACGCGCGCCTCTTACACTGATTACAAGAGACGCGGGTTCTATTCCCGCTAGTTATTTTTTTTATACGGTTTTGAAATAAATATTAATCTAATATATAAAAGATAAATTTTTACATTTAACTGGAATTTTATACGTCATTCACTTAGACTACCTTATATTATGCTAATCATACTATGATATACAAGTATTATTTGTGGGTGGGAACACAAGACTGCAATTGACCCTTACGGAGTTCAACGTAGTTCTTAGTAGGGCCACTTCGCTCACAATGGATACTGGGTTAAAGGGAAAAAATCTATAAAAATGCTTTCGATATCGGATGTGACTTATTGAAAATAACTGAGCTTTGCATAATATAGTATATACATATATACGAGTATATAAAAAGGAAGTCATTACTTCTTTTTTATCCTTAATATTAGATTATGTATTGTTAATAATATTTTATCTTGATTATTTCCCTTATCTGATTAGATTAAATTGGACACGTATAGAACAGAACGTCGGTACACTAGAAAAGTGCTTAAATAATTCTTTGTTTTGTTTTTGTTTCACTTTATATCCTGTGCATAGCAGGATAGGCAAGTTCTCAAGTTTTCTGACAAGTGCTATAAAACACTCTCCGCTCCCCACTACCATCGATTTCTTAAGGAATTGCGGAAATCAGCGCCGCGCTTTGCCTGTTAGGCAGAACGCGGAAATGAAAATATTTCATATTATTTTACTTCAAATACTCAACTGTCTATACTTATAAACAAATCTTACTTTATTTAATATTTCAAATTATCATAAGGTACTTAGCTTGTGTAGTTTAATGAGTTGTTATTAATTTTTTCAAGGTATGTGCTATTGATAACGACCGCTACGCACCTGAAGAAGAAGATTATATGAGGTCAGATACACCTAACCACGTCGACCGTCGACGAGTATACTGTGTTATGTTACTTTGCTTTACTGAAGATGAACTGGACAGAGTCGTCGCTTCTTTTTAAAATATATGACTAAAATCAGTATATATAAAAATAAAAAAAGTATTAAAAATTATCTATTCTTAAAACTTAGCCATATTATTTGGTTTTGAGGTCATTTAGCATATGTACTAACAATAGTAAGATACGTACTAAGAAATTAAATTTAATAAGAATTACGTTCTCTTCAGCCTAATTAGGGCAAAATCACGTCGAGGCTTAATCTTTACTATCTCATACGAAAATGATCTGACAAAAAATCTCTGTCAAATAAAACTGAAATGAAAAAAATATTTGCAATAATATGTCTGGAAAAAAACTTGAACAATATAACCCATCAAAATTAAAAAAAAAAACTGATCCTACTAATATTACCATCGCCTTCAATTATTCTTTCAAATACAATTTAACAGCGCCACTATGACCCCATAACCATATAAATATTAAATTATGAAGATAAAGATTTACTCAGTAGCTAACTGATATGATGTCACTCTTAAATTACTTACAAAAATAAAATGTGATAATAACTATGTATTTAAGATATAGGCAAGTAATTACGTCATATTAACTTGAATTCATTAGATAAATATAAGACACATGACTGGCAAAATTACAGTAACAACATAGTTTATTTAATGTTCTCTTTAATTACTATCCGTAACACACCGACGACGAAATTTATATTTGAATTTTAAAGTTTAAAGTAGTGTTTTCTGCTTTGCGGTGCCCTGTTATTGTACAGGGAAAATGTAATCCCAACTAATATTTATAATTGTCCCCAGAAAAATCGTGGGAAATATCAATCAATACATTTAACAAAGATTTAACTAATTTTAATGCAGTAATTTTCCATAACGTTCAGTGAATGCTTTATTTCAATTAATTCATATCAATAAAACAAGTATAGTGCCAACTTTCTTATTCACTATTAAAGCCTTGTATAAGTGTATGATTTAAAATTAACTCGGCACTACAAAACCTAAGTAAAGTAAGTTTATCTTGAGTGCCATAAATATAATTATACATAGTTTTATTTAAAAGCTTTATCTCAATTGGATTAATATCTCTATATTGATATATATTTGCTTAAAAATATGAGACGACAGTAATCCAGCTTTCAAGCGTAGCCGCGAGCGAGTCGCATAACATATTATACATACTATATAACATGTTATTGGCTTATGTTGTATAAAGTTTGTTGTTATTCTGACATAAACAAAGAAACAACTTTTGTGCGTGTCAAATACTCCCATTATTTTAGTCTTAAAGTTCACGAGCACTGTTACTCAAACAAAATTCACATTATGTAACCAGTTATCGGTCTAAGAAATATGCACTTTCGTTTTTAGATGATCTGATTGAATTGAGAACAATCCGTTGATATTTTTCTCATGACCATAGATCACTGTTATATCCTCACAATTACTAAGTGAAGCAATACAAAAAAATATTAAAATGGAACATTTGAATCTTTTTTTTCATTTAAGCCAAAAGATAAATATTATGAATTATTTTTAAAATATTGCAGTTACTTTTCATTTTACCTTTCAGTAATTATATTTATATTTTTTTTTTGATGATTGGACCTTTAATATCTACTCATATATTAATAATTCTGTTTAACTGAAAAAATGGCGTCACATTCCTCGAGCTCTACGAAAAATGAAGACACGCAAGAAGATGACAATTGTATATTTACAGACTAAGAAAAGTACATTTATTAAAATATTTGAAGATCTCATGTAATAGTTGTCAAGATAAACTTCAAAAGTTGCATTAAGGAAGGTAGAGCGCGTGTCGGAGGTCAGGCCTACGTCGTGGGTTCAATACTCTATGATGTAACACGACCGGTTACACAGACGGGCTCATCATTTACAATTTTCTATTAATTTTGCAACCATATCATTTAAAAGTCACCTGGCCAATAAAATTTCTGCGTTAAATGGTTTTATTTATGAAACAATGGCCGCTTCGTCAATCAACATTAGATAAGCAATTTACACGCAGAGGCAGATCTATCTTTAATACGGTTGAACTTCTGCAACGTACACATTATAATAATTATACACACCTAAACTTTATTTTATTATTTTAATATATTTAGTTGATCAGAATATCTGATAAATAGGTATGCTCGCCAGATCCATCTTAAAGTATATTCAGTTATAGGAAATGCATTGTTTTTTATCTTATTTCTCAGCATATCCCGCTTTTCTTTTAAAAGCACAGAAACTGTTTTTATGAGTACATAAAATAATAGTACATAAACTAGGAATTATGGTTTTATGTTTAATTCTATAATAGAAATATATTTTCCAGGAGGGATTTTCCCTCCTAGGGGAGGGAGGGAATCAAAACCTAAGCCAACACTTATCAACTAAATCAATTAATTAAATTATCATTATCCATAGAATACTACATAGCGAAGTAATGAAAAATTCTTTTAATTTCATATTAGACAAAAAAACGTTTAAGTAAACGAATTTGTGAAGCTCTTTAAACCACATTAGCAAATATTTTCTCACGTCCTACAAAGACGTTCTTTTATTTAAGGCTCATCAGAAACCAATTGGACACAAATTATTATTCAGCGCTAAATAAAACCTTGGCCTTTTGTTCATTATAATCAACACGAAATAGCTATATGAACTTTTATTACAGTACGACATTATACATTTTGCGTGAACTTTACTATTATTTAAAAAACAATTGTTTTTATTATATGTATATGTATGTTTTAAATTCAATGTCGAGATATTACAATAACTCAGGCCACTATCTTAACATTCGGCCTTTAGACAGATATATTAGACTGGATTAATAAAAATTCTCATAACCTTTACTTCGAACGACAGCTAGTCTACTCCAATTATTTTATTCTTTTGCTTAAAAATGATTTAATCAGTAATATATTAGTAATATAATGAGAGTTTAACTAATTACTTATAATTATATTGACTAATTGACTCCGTTGTTCCATTGTTATTATAAGACAAAGTACCTATGATTTCTTTTAATATTATTCCAAACCAGAACCCTGCCCGCGACTTCACTCGCTTGGATTGTACTATTTGATTAGCTAATCTAAATTACTTTTTTTTGTTTTAATAACATTATCAAGTCAATTACGACAATATGTATTCATTCAAAAGTAAAATTTCAGCCAAATGAATAAAAAACGTTGTATCAATTTAGCAAAAAGTATTCAAAATTGACGCACATTTTTTATTTTTTTTTTTTTTTTAGCTTCACGCTGTATCGCGCACGAGGCAGGGTAAGCAGAAGGAACCCGGGAACCTAGTGTCAAGACACTCCTTTCCACTTCCGTTTCCAACGGAAATCAACGCCGCGCTTTGCCTTATTACCAGAGCGAAGTATATATTTTTATTTAAATTATTTAAATTGAAAATATTAAATATTTCATTTCCTCGACTGGGGATCGAACCCAGAACCTGTCGGTTACAGTCACACGCTTGTGCCGCTGCGCCACGACAGGCCTCAAGTACGGATAGTGATTAGTAACAGATTTATTACAAGTAGATCGTTTAAATAGCTTGCTCGTTAATTTACTCAAAATCTCTAATCGAAAAGTGTTTTTTATTTAAGAACAAGTTATTTAAAACCAATATTTGTCACTATATTACATAAAAATATTATACAAATCAAACAGCCTAAAAAGTGGATCGTGCCGCTTTAAAATCAATGTTGCATTCGCAATTATGCATATTAATGTGTTTTTTCGCTCCAATTTACATTCATTATGTTTACGAGTATCCATCACACAGCCCGCTAATTAATGAATAAGTTTGTACGTGTTTGAACACCTTCCGCATAAACACTAGGTCAAATTAACCTAATTTTTTACGTAAAATCATATTTAACATAGAAATTTAGCCGTACTTTGTACTACAACATATTTAATTGAATATATATACATTTAGATATACGTATATATGAGGCCTTTTGTGGCGCAGGAGTGCAAGCGTCCGATTGTAAACGCGACAGGTTGCGAGTTCAATACCCACTGGAATAAATTATATATTCGATGTTTTCATTTTTTTGGTCTGATTTTGAGCGCGGCGTTGGGTTCCGTCGAGTTGACCTGGAGAAAAAAAAATGTTTATAAAGCTAATAAACTGTATAAAAATTATAGTCGTTTCAAAATATTATATTTGTGATCATGTCAAATTAGTGATAAGCTTGCGCACAATTAGTGATAAGCGTGAGCACATACTAATACATTTTATGACATTGGTTTAAACAACACTATTCCTGCATCTTTGATCTACAAATCCTGAAGTTACATAACATAGGACATAGGTCATATTAATTGTTCTGTAACATATGTCAATAGTTTATATCACAATTCGCATTATAATAGGCGTCGGGACGGTCAAAAGGCTGTGTTGCAATTTAGTAACAGAAGAAATACTTACATATATAAGAGAGACGTTTGGATACGTAATCATCCCACATTCTAAGTATACTTTGAAGAAGATAGCCGACTAAAACAATACAAAATGAAACTGGTTCGTTGCATTTCAACTTAGTATTTAATTAAGATAATTAAATTAGAAACATTAGTGATGTGAAAAATATTTTTTTTATTTCAGTTCATAGTTCTTGCTCTCGTAACTGTTATATCAGCTGCTCCCCAAAACCTTCAGGATGTGCAAATTCTACGCTACGACGTTAATAACTCCGGCTTGGGATCGTATAATTTCGTGTAAGTATTCATTAGTGCGTTTGATAGTATAAATATCTTCAATTATATTTATACTATATTTGATTTTTATATAATATTTAATAGTATAAATATCTTCAATTCTATTAAATATTTTTTTTACACTTACAGATGGGAATTGTCTGATGGCAGCAAACATGAAGAGCAAGGGCAATTGAAAAACGAAGGCACTGAAAATGAAGGAATTGCAGTTCAAGGACAATACGCTTGGGTTGGACCCGACGGTGTTACATACACTGTTAGTTACATAGCCGACGAAAACGGTTTCCAACCTCAAATTCAACAAGGGCCTGGCGGGTCCGTACCGTCCGCTGTTATAGCATCTCTACTTGGTTGAATCCTTAACATAACATAATTTAATGTATATAGCTAAATACTCACGAACTGTATATAATATTTATGTACTTTCTTTAGATTAAATTTAATATAGTAAAATTGTTTATTATTGTATATTCATCAATATATACATGTTCCAATTACAAAGATTAATAATGTTTTGACATGGTTGGATTGTTATTTGGTAATGGCGTGCCAGTTGAGCACATATCACTTCGCCAATGTCTTGTTGTGTAGAGAAGACACGAAGGAGGTTGTATAGATTTTGACGTAATAAATTCTAATATATTGATGAACGAAAAAGCATGACTCATTGTCATGTTCCAACTAAGCCGAACGTGGGAGAGCGCGGTACAGGCGATAGAGATGCTAATAACACATCGTTACTTGTAATTAATCTGTATTATTCAGTTATTAACAAGTACAAATTAATATCATATAAATTAATAATTATTAAGTAAAATAAGATAGTGCAATTTATACAAGTATGTATATTTACACTAAGTTTTCTTGGGACGTAAAATTAACATATTTTATTATTTTTTTATTATTTTTTTCTTTTTTATAATATATTATCATATATATATATATTTATTTCGAAAACAAAAAAAATGTCCAAAGATGCTTTAACTCTGATGAGTGAACAAATTGAAAAACCGCTAAAGGTTAACAAATTATTAGTTGAAATCATATACACATAGAGAAAGATGCTGCAATATTACAATTTTATACTGAGGTCAGGCAACCAAAATACAAGTTTTGAGCTTAGAATGAAATACAACATTATTATTTATGAATATTATAATATTTAAGGTAAATATTATTGGTTTATAACAAATTCATAGATTAACTTTAAATTTACATTTTTGTTTATTTTAAGAATTTAAATGATTTTAAAATCATACTAGAAATGATTATAAGTATAATATATAAAAATATGTTGGATTTGAGATCAATAAGAAATTGTAATATTTATACACAATTGAATATGTAGGACATTTGAAAACAATGTTTTTTGATTGACTCAATTCCAAAAGTACCATTGCATTACAAACATCATTGCAAAACAAACTTTAAAAGAAATTGAAATTAATATGCAGTTTGATTTATACAGATTTTGCTTAAATAACGCTGCTTACTCCTTTTTTCCCGCTTTCAGAATATGAAATGAAATATTACTGATAAGCATATAAAAGAATAAATGTGGATAAATATGATATTATGGTGAACTTCTCTGACGCTGCTGCAGACAAAATAATAGATAAAAATAAATCATCATTTTCTAAAAAAAATAACATTTTTTTTTTGATACACTTGTGGCGTGGATCTTCACGATCTGACACACGTGTTGCAAAGAAATGGAGAACGGTGCGCCTTAACAGTATGTTTTTTTTTATGGATAAATGGGTACGGGTCACCTCATGGTAAGTGATCACCGCCACCCACGGCCCCGTATAACTCCAGAGAAGCTACAGGAGCGTTGCCGGTCCTTAAGATGGATGGGCACCGGGGCCCGGCATTACTCAATGCAAAACGCAGTGGCCGAAGCTACTACTTAACGCCGGTTTTAAATGCCGGGGGTAGTAATAACCCGGTCGAGTCTGTCCATGCGTTGCGTTGCCATTGGTGACAACGTGACTCTCCCATACGTACTTTAGTCGCCTCTTATAACACCATCATTAACAGGGTGATTCATGAATCACCCTGTAAACGGAACAGACTAGCCGTGTGATTCCGGCTTAGAATTCTAAGCCGGAATCACACGGCTATTCTGTTCCGTCTGTATATCCGACTCTAAGATAGTAGCGAATCTAATGAAAAAAAGATATTTTGTCTTTAAGTATCAATTTCATAAGTTTTTAATTTTATAATATTTAAATAATATATTTATGTTAAAAGAAAAAAATGGTTCTTTACTTCTAAAGGTAAAAATGAATCCATTGATCTTACCATTTTGCTGTTCAACTGCCTGTTTGTGAAGACTATTCTTAAGAAATCTCAATGTCATAGAGATATTAATATATAAAGAGATTATGGAAATAGAGTCAAATATTCAGATATGTGAGTCAACATAGTCAAAACAATATGAATTGTTTTGCAGTATGTTATATGAAAATCGCCGCGTACTCGAAACCTTTAAGGTAATTTCTGTGGACCATTCATTACGAAATTTGAGAAGAGTAGAGAGCTTGCAATACAAATAAAGGTAGTATTTGTAGTTAATTTATGTGTAAATGTTTTTTTTTACTTTAGCCGAAAAAAATCACTAATCACATTACCTTAATTAAATTTCAAACTTCATCTTCCCTCCCTATAAAAAATACGAAATGTTAAAAATTATAGGTAATTTATATAAAAAAATAGATCATAAATTAATTTACGCTTGTATTTCATATTAATAAATTTACTATAAGTTGCACTTCTGGTTGACGTTTAATCCTGAAATTAGTTCACAACTCCCGGTGAGAGATTCTGACTAGCACTTGAGAGATTTTTTTAAATATTTGTATTAACATCACTTTTCGGCAAAACAAAACCAAGGTCATCTCTTTAAAGTGATCTTTTAATATATTGCTTTCTTTATTTTTACATCAGTTTCTCAAAATTCGATCATTTCGTATATAACAATAAAATATACAAATATCGTAAAATAACAAAATATACGTGCAATAACTTACAATACAGCTATCATACATGTAATAAAGAAGAAGAGCTAAAATAGAAAACTTTAGTTATGTCTTTCGTAGATTTGTCCAATAGGCAGTTATATGTTAGTTATATTATTAATATATAACTATTTTTTGAACAAATCTATTATAAAACTTAAATATTTATCTAATTAATTATTTTGTTAATAATAAAATTCATCATGATATTAAAAGATAAACAAATAATTTTAAAATATATCTCCGTCCGTCTTTCTCTCTGTATTGGTAAATCTCAGGAATAGCTGAACTATTTTTTATAAAAATAAAATTTAGACACAGAGCAGATTCTGGAGCAAAAGATAAGCTACTTTTTACCCTGGAATTTCCGCGCAATCGGGGAAATAAATTTTACAAAAAATCGCGTTTGTATTGCACGCATGCCTACAATATATCCATAAAAATATAAAAAAGACAAAATTAAAGTCCAAAAACGATCTACATATTATATCTATGCATATAAATAAAATTGAAAAGATTTTCTTTCACTCTTTTCTTCCAAATATCTGGTTGTCCCCCTGTTTGGCCGGGTTTATCTTCAGAATATCTGAACTAATTTTTATGGGACTAACAATAAAAGACAAGATATAATCTACGATTACTGGAGTGCCTAACAGTATAGATATCCATATATACAAATATTTTAGTCATATTAAGTAAAATTTCGTATTATTCAAGCGAGTGAAGCAGCGCAGGTCCTTGTATCAGTAATATAATTTGGGAACCTAGATGCAAAAGCTTCCTACTTTTATAAATTCTTAAAAATGTTGTATTAAAATGAAAACACGTTATTATACGACGAAGATTGGCTTGTTTACAGAGATTTTAAATAACACTAAAATTTAATCAAATGGCAAGAACTATGTAAGTGTGTAAATTACTGTATACTACTTTAATGAACTACTAATTTAATAACAAGTTAAAAAAGGGTATTTACAAATTCTATATTACTCAAGAGCTATTACGATTACTAAACGTTGCAACGTTGCACCCACGCCTTTTTTTTATACGATAATTTATTTACATAACAAGTATTAGTATAATATATATATATATATATATATATATATATATATATATATATATATATATATATATATATATATATATATATATATATATATGTGTGTATATATATATATATATATATATATATATATATATATATATATATATATATATATATATATATATATATATATATATATATATATATATATATATCAGTGTTACTTTTAAGTTCACGATGTACATTGCAGGGTATGCAGAGAGATTTTAGGAACTCGACCGCTCCTTTCCCCACTTTCCGCCGATTGTGGAATATGACGTGTTGTTAAATATTTCATTGTAGTTGTAATATAATTCAGATACTCTTTACAAATATAGCGTCTAGCGTACCAAAATATCAATTTTAGCAATTATAATTACTATTTATAAGAATTATTACCATGCCCACAAAATCACAGGGACAATTTATGAAATACTTACTATAAATTTTTTCATGGTTTTTTCAACGATTAAGACAAAAAGTGTTTAAATAAATTACTTATTCCAAGGATAAATTATTCTTGAAACTATAACATATTGTCAATATCAAGGCAAAATATTTTCGCGAATCATTTTAATATTTAAATGTACATTTTTCGGAAATACTGACATTTTGCCGTTTCAAGAAGCCAAGGTGTTGGTAATTTAGTTTCTATTACATTTCATTTTTACTAATAAACATGCATCCCACGAATATCACTTTGTTTGCTTTTTCATATTTTTTTTTATTTTTGCTAATCTTACACACCGTCCTTACACTCTTCCTCTCTTTCAAATACCAATATTACTCGCATTCAGGCTTAGTGCTTTATTTCCTTAGAGTTGTGATGAATATCTGCAGTTTTGATGATACAATGAACACTTCACCACCTGAGTACAAAAAGCAATTTAACTTAGTTCACTTTTATGTTCCTTTTTTTACGTTTGACGTGATCACGTGGAGTGAAAAAATTGAATCCATACACTCTCTTTCAGATCAAAGATTACCCTAAGCCGCTTTCTGCCTTTAAATTTTTTTCATAAATTTTATTACCGTATAACGTACTCATTCTATACCGGAACTTCTGTCTTTATATAAAGACACGATAGTGTATCACCAATAGTCTGGATGTTTTCCTGTTTTACTACATAACTTGCACAAGTCTTTATATTATCTATTTTATATTACTTCTGTTTAAAGAAAACATTTTTGACTCAAAGAACGTGTAAAATTAAAAGAAATATGAAAATTACTACTAAACGTAATATGTTAATTAGAAACAAATAAAATTTATATATCAATCGTTTTTTTAATTCAGCACCTACGAATTTATATAAAATTCTTATTCTAAAGTAATTAAATACTTTCTTTTAGGACACTCGCCTTAGATATAACATTAGCTACAAGATATTTCTTTGCACTAAATGTTTAAATTAAACTCAATTGTAAGTTTGTTTTATAACATGATTCTGGGTCTTAGCGTTTTTTTTAAACAAAAGATATGTTATCATAGGATGCATCCAATCGGCGGCGAGCGTATCAAAATTATTTTTGTCACGTTTTGTTTGAATTATATACATATATAAAAAAACAAAGTAGTTTACCTTCACCGAAGAACTGTGATTTACATATTGGTCAAGTTATTTGGAGTATTATAAATAAGCCATCTGCTACAGATATAAAGGTGGATTACATATTAGAACCAATCATTAGTCCCTCGCTGTCGTTAGAACTACCTCAATCATGAAACTGGTTAGCATTTTTGTTTGTTTTTGAAATTTATCAAAGTGATGCAGTCGTGTTATATATAATAAACAAAATTAAGTGTACAATTTTAAAATATTTTGGGAATTAAAAAAAGGGTTGCGAATGTTTTTTTTGAAATTAATAGACAATATAAGTGATTTTATATATTATTTTTTTAAGTCGTCATCATAAGTTTTGTATCTTCTATATAAATACGTGAATATTGAAATTATATTTACAGATTATTGTACTATGCCTTGTGGCTTTAACTACCAGCGCTCCTTCTCCACCCCCAAGGGTAAACTATCCGTCATACGATGTTCAACTTCTGCGATATGACAATGATAACGTGGGTCTTGGAAACTACAGATACTAGTAAGTATAATATATCACATTACTTAAAAGATTAAAACTTTATTTTTATATTATATTTTAGCTTTATTCATAAAGTTTTATGGTATTCATTAATAATTTTATATCATGAAAAGAAAAGTTTATATTGAAAGTTATAAGAAGTTGGATTGGTACCTGTTGGATTGAGATGTATGTGAAAGTATATTCCTTAACTTTTGCAGTGTTTTATTATACGTAGAAAGAAAGATACTTTTATAGAAAACGATCAAAAAATTTAACGTAGCGAAATTTGAACCAGCGCAGCGCTTAGAAACCCCTAAGAACTGAACCACTAAGATCATAAGGAAGTTCAAGTTCGCTATATAATTATATAAACTACCTAAGGCACAAAAATATATATTCATAAAAATGTTAAAACATAAATTAAAATAAATATAAATTACTACCAGCCACTCGCGGCTTCAACGGCTTAAACTTATTGTTTATTTGTAGAAATATAATATAATAGAAATATATATGTATATATATATAGATATATATATATATATATATATATATATATATATATATATATATATATATATATATATATATATATATATATATATACATATATATATATATATATATATATATATATATATATATATATATATATATATATATATATATATATATATATATATATATATATATATATATATATATATATATATATATATATATATATATATATATATATATATATATATATATATATATATATATATATATATATATATATATATATATATATATATATATATATATATATATATATATATATATATATATATATATATATATATATATATATATATATATATATATATATATATATATATATATATATATATATATATATATATATATATATATATCTTTGGCGGTCAGCTGTTCCGACACAAAAATAGGCTGATCTTGGTTGGTAGCCAGCCCTAGATGTTTGGCTTGGAGTCTGGCTTTGTTTTTAAAGTTGAATTCTTTAAGTTTTTTTAAGAAATCACTTCTTATTATAGATGAACGCAGCTCGACCACAACAGAGGAGTTCTTCTTAGATTCTCTCCTGCTTCTTATTCGAAAAATGTCGTTTATGTCGCGGTCGTGCATTTCAAATTGAATAATACGGGAAATGTTCATTGTCATATTTATTAAATCCTGCCGAGATTCTTGAGTCTTTTTTGGAACATTTTTTATAACAATATTGGTTTTATGTGATTGTCGTTGAAAATCCTCTATTTTATCCTCTAGAATACAAATGTATTCTCTATCCTTCTTTAATTGTTCTTCGAGAAAAGAAATTTTCTTTTAAACTCTTCATTTTGCGAAGTTAGGAGCAGAATACAGCTTTCAATATTAGAGTTACATTCTTTCATCGTCTGGAGGCTATCACTAATACTGTTCAAATCTTTCTTTTGTTCCATAGTTAGTGAAATAATTAACTATATATATATATATATATATATATATATATATATATATATATATATATATATATATATATATATATATATACATATATATATATATATATATATATATATATATATATATATATATAAATATATATATATATATATATATATATATATATATATATATATATATATATATATATATATATATATATATATATATATATATATATATATATATATATATATATATATAAAATGTTCGGATAAGTTGTAGTGTAAATAACACATAGGCAAATGTTATTTAATTATAAATAACCTACTGTATATCTACTGCAAAGTTTCATACAAATCTGTACAGTAGTTTTCATGTAAAAGTGGAACAAATATCAACACACAAACTTTGATAACTAATTTGATAAGATACGTTATAAAATTTAAATATTTTATTATTACATGTATTCAGTGTATCAGTCACTAAGGGTTATAAAACGATGAAACTAAAATGCAGTAAGTTGAATATGAAATGATGTCATTTTATATACATTATTGTTAATATTTCCATTAAAATATATTTGTTTTGTGCTTGATTCTATTACACTATAATTAGTTATCCCTGCAGTAAACACGTAACATATACGATTTTTTTAAAGTTTAACTATAATTTTGCTTCAAGCAAAGGAAACGTAAATACTTTGCATACCTTAATTTATGTTAAAAGTAAATAATGTTATATTGCCTCATACTTACGTCACGAAATCAGTAATTTATGTGCCAGTTGAGGTTTTTTTATTACCTTATATCTTTTCTATTATGAAACAAAAATATAAAGCTAAAGGTCACTCTAGAACCTTTGGCGAGTGCAATTAATATGTAAGAATTATTTTTAAGTAAAAATATTTTGATTTAAGATTCTGTCAACCGCTTTACTCGGAAGAAGGCGTAAAGGTAATTGAAATATTTTAGGGCATATTATTAAATTACATTTAACAATATTTTTATATATTTCCCTAACAGTTTCGAGCAGAGCGATGGCCAAAAGCAAGAACAGCAAGGGGAATTAAAGAATGAAGGTCGTGAAGATGAATCTATCGCAGTCAAGGGTTTCTACTCATGGATCGGGCCAGACGGTGTAGAGTATGTTGTCAAATATATAGCTGATGAGAACGGCTTCCAACCTGAAATCGAAGAAGGCCCTGGTGGCGCTGTACCAGATGCAGTGTTAGCCAGTCTTCTTGGATAAAAATATATCTTTCACCTAGTCTGCTTAGTATTTAAAGTATTATTTTAGGTTAGGAACAATTAAAAATGTTAAAAAAATATGTCTCTCATTTTTAATTAAACTAGAATTATAATTATAAAACTCTCCTTTTTAATTAAACTTTTTATATATTTGTATTATTTATATAAAGAGATTTTAGAATTTTCAGGCTCACTAACCTATTTTTTTTAAATAAGAATATGTATGAGCAACAATTAAAGTTTTAAATTTTCCTTTTTTAAATAATTTTGATGTTGTACAATAATATTTTAAGGAATCTTAATCAACCAAATTCGTATTGTGAACATTGGACAATAACAACAGTCCATCTCTAATCGGGGCCAATAAACTATTTTCATATAAAATAACTCAAATTCGGGCGGCAAGTAGAGAGAGTCAAATGTTGCAATATTGCGTCACAAAAGGGCATTTATTTGCATAAATTATTCTTAAATACAAGAATATTCTATGAGCTGGTATTAATACTAACTACTACTCTATACTCGATACTAGATACTCTTCTTACCTATAATAGACTAAAGCTTACAAAAATGTTTAAAATTATAATACATATTTATAAATTGATGCCTGTCGTGGCACAGCGGCACAAGCGTGTGACTGTAACCGAGAGGTTCTGGGTTCGATCCCCGCTCGAGGAAATGATATATTTAATATTTTCAATTTAAATATTTAATGTTTCATTTCTTTCTTTGGTAATAAGATAAAGCGCGGCGTTGAGTTCCGCCACTCAACACGCAATGCCTCAATTTCGGCGGAAAGTGGGCAACGAAAGTGGAACGGAGTGTCTTAACACTAGGTTCCCGGGTTCCTTCTGTCTATCCTGCCTCGTGCGGGATACAGCGTGAAGGTAAAAAAAAATTATAAAACTAACTCATTCCATCTTTCTATCATCATTATTGAAGATATAATTGAAGAGTTGATAGAGCGTATATTATAATATTAGTTAATACGTTGAAACATAAAAAAAAACAATCAAAATATTTTACTCTTAAATTCTGCCAGTGTGTGTTCCCACATCAGAGAAAGAGCGAAATAAGATAAAGAGTGAAATAAGATTGCACAGTAATATCTCTACAAAAATATTTTAGAGGGACTCATAAGCTTGATTCCAATATGACAAAGAGGGAATATTTCTATGATTATATTACTGCAACGTCTAACCTTTTAAAATACTATTCGTACACGCGTTACCTTATTAATGTTAGTATAAATGTTTTTAATTAGTGACTAGCACTACCATATTTAATATTCAAGTATTTAAAAATAATTTATTTGCAGGCCTTTTGTGATGCAATATTGCAAGCTTTAACGTTTACAAAATTTGACTGTTCTCGCGCTTATAGTTTTGATACTGTCTCGGGCAAGTGATTTATTCTTTTCCCTGCTCCCATGGAGCGTATAATAGAACTTAAATTGTCTAAATTATTATAACAATACATTTATAAATAAAATCAACTTACTTATAAAGAACTTTACTATATTTAAAAACCTAATATTTAAAGAAAGCACACTTTAAACATAGTAAAATATTTAATAAATAGTATTCTCTTTGCTAAACGATAATTGTAACGATTTGTCTTTGGGTAGGGGAAATTTGAAAAATTCTCCCTACAGAGAAAAAAAACAATTTCGACGTTGCTTAATGATTACGTATGGCTTAGTTGATCAGAACGCCTGGACGGTTTCTAAGAAGCGCGGGTTTCTGCTACGATAAAAAGTTTATACGTTTCTTCCTATTTTTAAAGTGTTATTCCACACTAAGGAAAGAAAATACTAAATTTTTAAGAACGTACATAAATTTGAACGATGCAGGATTTGAACCTGCGCTTCTTTGAAGCCGTCAGAGCGCTCGGACGGTTTCCAAGAGGCGCGGGTTTCAAATCTTGCTTCGTTCAATTTTTTCTACATTTTAAAAATTTAGTATTTTGGTTCCTAAGTGTAGAATAACACTTTAAAAATAGTAAAAAATATTAAATAAATAGTATTTTCTCTTGCCAAACGATAATTCCCACTAATAGTCTTTTAGTAGCGGAAATTTGTAAAACTATCTGCCAACTAGATGCTAACAATATAAATAAGTATAAGAATTTCGTAAGCGTGGTGAGAACGGATGGTTTCTAAGAGGCGCGGGTTCAAATATTGCTTCGTTCAATTTTTTCTACATTTTTAAAAATTTTGTATTTTTATACGTTTTTAAATTTAGTGTATTAAAAATTTTCAATTTAAATACTTAATATTTTCATTATATCGATATGATATCAAGTCAAAGTGCGGCGTTAAGTTCCGCCACTCAACACGGAATGCCTTCAATTTAGTGGAAAGTGGAGGACGGAACGGAGTGTCCTAACACTAAGTTCCCAAGTTCCCTCTGCCTACCTTGCCATGTGCGGGATGCAGCGTGAAGTTGAAAAAACATGCAATATGTATCATAAAAACTCCTCGTACGCTTTTTAACATTCCAGGAATATACAACAAAAAGGAAAGATATCAAAACACCACATAAACTTTTTATTTATTTTCATATTATAATACAGCAATCTAGATCATTTGATTTTTCATAGATCAAGCGCGAGCTACGTAACCTACGATATTTTCCTTTTCTATATTTGCTCGGTATCCTAATTCATCGGCAGTGTAAGTCACTATATACCTGAAGCCATCTGGAGCATTCCAAGAGTAAGATCCTTTTACTTGGGATGACTCACCTCCCTGAACCGCGGTCTTCAGCTCTCCTACCGCCTCTTGTTTGGTGCCGTCAGACTGTTCAAGTCTAGAGCAAGAATAATAGTAATATTATGCACAATATTTTTTTAAGCTTCACATTTTATCTGGCGGGGTAAACCAAAGTCAACGGGGCGTCAAAAACAGCGGGGCGTTAAAATAAAATATAGAAGTAAAACATAAAATTCTTTTGTTTTTTAAAACGGAAATAAATAAAATACAATTAATTACAAATATTAATATTGTTGTTAAGTGATACTTACGCATATCTGAAATCTCCGATTCCAATATTGTCGTTATCATAACGTAATATTTCAGCATCATAAGGTGGAGCGGCACTCACAGCGGCCGCCAAACATAGGACGATAAACTGAAAACGACGTCACTCATTCAGTTTGATGCTGTATCCTGCACTTGGCAGGGTAGGCAGAGGGAACTTGAGAACCCAGTGTTAAGACACTCCGTTCCCCTCTTTCCAACGACTTTGAAGCATTGCGTGTTGAGTGGCGTAATACAACGCCACGCTTTTGCCTTTTTACCAAAGCAAAGAAATGATAACAGAAATATTTAATTTGAAAATATTAAATATTTTATTTCCCCGAATGGATATTGAACTCACAACCTGTCGTTTACAGTCACACGCTTGTGCCGCTGCGCCAAGACAGGTCTCAAATGAAAACGACATTTTATAGCAATATAATATAAGTGATATTTTTCTATATCAATTTTATTAAATTGTTTTTTTAAATATAGCTCTTACCAGTTTCATTTCGAGTCGTGCCGGTCACTTGTATTATACAAAGTAAATTAATATTATCAAATCGCTTTATTTATATGTCTCATCAGGTCATTTACAAAATTTAATAAATAATACTAAACTGAATTTATTGCTGTAAAATGTCAAAGGATGCCTGATTATAACTTGGGCAAATAAAATAAACATGTTTAACAAGTTCAGGAGGTTGCTGCGGGATAAAAACAATAATAATTTTGATTTGTAGCTAATTTTGTTAAAATATATAAATGTAGTTATCGCATGTTTAATAAATATATGAAACATCCCTTTATACATGGTGGAATGTGTAAAAATAAAATACATTTTCAAGTGAACATGACGATTTATATTTACTTTATTGATATGAGTTAGAATTTAAAATCTTTAAGAAATGTTTGTCAATTCTTTAAGTATTAATAAAATGGCATATTAAGTGATTAATGCTTACTAGTACCTCCGGAACGCTATAATCAAAGAACACAACAGAGGAGAGTGGTAAAGTATAAGTTTTGAATTGTAGTATGTTCATTTTCGTATAATACAAAAAACATCATATAATTATTTTAAATGAAACACTCGAGGAAATTAAATATTTAATATTTTCAATTTAAATCATTAATGTTTTCATTTCCTCGCTCTGGTATAAGGCAAAACGCGGCGTTGATTTCCGCCACTCAACACGTAATGCCTCAAATTCGGCGGAAAGTGGGAAACGCAAATGGAACGGAGTGTCTGAACACTAGGATCCCAAGTTCCCTCTGCCTACCCTGCCATGTGCGGGATACAGCGGAGTGAGTAAGTTAAGGTAAACAAATGAATATACCATTTGTTTGCCTCGCAAAATGAGCACAAAATATAAATACTAAAAACATAATAGTAAAATAAAACAATAATGAACTAGAAGAATTTTATGTAAATATTTAATAAGCGATTATTAATCATGTAAAATAATAGTTATTAACTTCAAACATGTAAATTAAAGGTATTGCAAAAGGCTCTCATCTTATGTGTCCTCAAATATCTTCAACTAACCTTCAGGCAGTAGGAGTGGTCAACTACACAAAACATTGTAACGAGTTAAATACAGCAAATAATAATAATGTGTATGTTGTAATATAGTATTTCGGAAAGTATAAAACATGCGTGAAGCTTTATCAACTAAACACTTCAAGTGAAGACGATACACGATACTGATACTAACATTTCTAAATATGAAATTGGTTAGTACTTTTCAAGTGATAAATATCAATATAATTATAAATATTTTTTGTTTTTATAATTTTAAAATAATTAATAAGTGAAGTGATTAGTGTTTTGAAAATAATGATGAAATTCAAGAATCATTGGAAACAGTTACTTTTAGTGAAACAGATATGGAAGATAATTTGTGGTTTTTAATTTCAGGCGGTAGTTCTCTTTTGCGTTGCTGTAGTAGCAGCAGCACCTCAAGCACAGATAAATCCCCAAGAAGTTCAAATACTCAGACTAGAGTCGGACAATGACGGTCTCGGCAGTTACAGATTCGCGTACGTTACACAGACAACACTTTTGTGATTTCGTCATTACCGCATATTTTGTCGCAAAACTGAATATTGAAAATTATTCTCTGCTCAAAATACTGAATAAAGTATTCTTAATAAAATATAATATTCTAAAATTCCTTAAGTAGGAATCGAACGTACAAACATTATTTGGACGGCTAGGCACTGACTCCATGCGCTACGAAAATCGTCTTAAAATGTGATGCCATAAATAAAATATCTTGATATACGAGGCACAGCAATCAATCAAACTCGTTATATATTAGTTTTACATACAGCCGGTCTGTACAGTGAAAATATTTTATACTAATCAATCAATCAATCAATCAATAAGTGTTTACATATTTCGCTCGTTATTCAGACTAAATAACGAGCCTGATGAGAAAAATATAGCAAAGTTATGAATAAGAAAAAAGGCGGAACTTAATTCCTCCACTCAGCGCCGTCATCTTAGTTTTAGAGTCTTACTATTAAAGTATTATTATATCGATCATATTAAAAGCTGGTCTTTTAATTGTATTATATATGTGTTTATAAATGTGTTTTTTTATCTTCTATATTCACTGTATATAAATTAATAGTGAAAGCTTTAAATAATCATAATTTAAAACGTTTTCCAATTACAGATATGAACAAAGCGACGGATCAAAAAGGGAAGAACAAGGTGAATTAAAAAATGCTGGTACAGAAGATGAATCAATTGCTGTAAAAGGCTCATACACCTGGGTTGGTCCTGACGGAGTTACCTATACTGTTACATACATTGCCGATGACAATGGCTTCCAGCCTACCATCGAACAAGGACCTGGTGGTGGTGTACCACCTGGCGTAATCGCGTCTCTACTCGGTTGAAATATAACAAATGACTTTTTTAATGTACATTATAATTTGTGATGCAAAGTAGATGCCAAAATAAAATGTATTTTTTTATTAAATTTGTTTTCCATGATTTTGCTTTTTATTAAATATTTTATTAATACAAAGAAATCATAATAGATATTTATTTATTATTAGATGAAGAAATAGTGTATTATATACATACAAAATTAAACAAACAGTAAAGTAAAGTAAAAAATATTAACTTTAATTTTAATAATATGTTTATATGCTGATATTATAGTAAGTTTAGTTTATTTTTTAATATGATCCTACAGTAGATACAAATATATTGTGCTGCAGATTAAATATCATATGTACATACAACGTAAATTTCTAAATAGTGACAGCATGAGTCATCTATGGATAAAGTAATGTCAGTTAGAAATAATTTTCAAAAACCATATTATGTTTTATACAAATTTTCCTAATATATAAATTTATTTACTTTGCGGTAAGTTTAATTTATTATATAATTGAATAAATTATTGTAAATTAGGGACTACGTCAGTTTTTAATTCTATATAAAATATAAGACCCTCACACGTCTTAGATACGTTCAAATCCCAAAGGGCAATACAACCGTCGTATGGATATTTATCTCTTTTTTAACTTCACTCCGTATCACACTCATAACAGGGTAGGCAGAAATAACTTGGGAATGTAGTGTTAAAACTCTTCATTCCATTCTTAATTTCTGCGTATTTGAGGCGTAGCGTATTTAGTGGCGGAATGCAGCGGCGCATTTTGCCTTATTACCATTGGAAAGGAATGAAAATATTATATTTATTATTTAATTTCTTCAAGTGAGGATCGAACCCACAACCTTTCGTTTAGACGCTTCTGCCATTGCGATACGCCAATTATGAATTTTAATTTAAATTGTTAAAATTTTTATTCTAGTCTTCGTAGAAATGTATTACAAAAATTTAAATAATATAAAATAAGATTAGGTTATTTATACATTTAAAACTTAAGGAAAAAATAAATACTTATTATAACTATATTCAGTTGTTGTGTAAGCCTGTATATATCTACTTGTATAACACATGTCTTATTAATTTTTGTAAAGCGCGGTAACAATCTGGCAACATATTAGCTAAGGACATAAAATTCTTGAGTAATTTATAAATAATATTTTAAAAGAACAAAAATATTATCTGTTTAGTTACATAATGGTCAAAACTAAGGGATCGGTAACTGGGGTTCTCGTATTGTCCGCTTTAAAGAAATTAACAAAGAACACTGGCTGGACCACTAGAACCATAACAAAATTTATTAAAATGGAGTATAGAGTTCAAGATCCTAAAATTAGCCGCAAAGTATCAAGGTAAAAATTGTAAAAGTACTTAAATTTGTATGAACTATATATATTATTTATATATTATGAGCCTATGTTATTGACAGTTTAGTTACATTATTTTATTATAAAAATCTCAAATTATAAAAACGTGTATTTTTATTATTGTACAATTATACGATAATTTGAACATTTTACATTAATTCGTTGTAACTGATAGACTGATGGTAGCATCCATAATTTGTTCTATATACGACTACGTGATTAATCTGGTTAACGAATATCGTTAATTTTTCTAAAAAATCGGTAGATCAAATATCTTGTAATTTTAATAACAGTTTAATTTTAAAGAGCATTAAAGAGAGGTGTGAAGCTCGGATTGTTGAGGATGGATGGCGGTAGATACAGATTAAACAATTTGTCTCGTCTATCGCGATTGGTTGATAAAAGCCACATGCGCTCGCGTCAACGATGTAAGACGGCAACTTCTCTACGAGTGTGCAGCCGATCATCATCGTCTCTGTAATTACTATTCAATTATGTTATGAACTTGTTAAATTATGAATAAATATTTTTGTATACCTCATTTAATAGCTTTAAAGGTTTTTATTGTAAAAAACTTTGTAATAGTTACGCAAATGTTCAACAAATGATGCGCTGAGTATTGTATGTGTTTTTAATGTGTTACAAAAACTTATAAATAGAAGTAGCCAATCATTATAAAATATCATCAAGATACTATAAAAAATATTGCTAATGTATAAATCTAAATAAGTACTGGTTCTGCATCTTTTGACAAAGATTTGTTTAGTTTTAGCCGACTTTCATTTGTCACTCTATTTTTCGTTGAAATGTTATTTCTCTATAATTATTATATTATGTAAATTGTGTGTGTTCATAGTTCATTATTACTAAAAAATAATGGGATAGTTATTAGTTGTTAGATAATTATAGTAGAACTAGGTAGTACGAAGACCCTTCATAGTATTTTGTATCCATATATAGATACTTGAACAGCAGCTTTATTCTGCTGAGTCCATGCTCGACGGACTAAATTTTTAATTTTTAATAACATATTTATTTTAAATTATCTTTGGGAATTCCATTGAATAATTGTTGGTGACACTGACAATTCAAAATGCAGGTATATAAATACAGACAAGGTCAACTTGTTGTCAGGAAGAGAAATGTTGAATTGTGGTACAATCAAATATACGGTAGGTACTAATTTCGCCATTTGTTAGATAAAGTTTAAGAAATATATTTAAATTTTTTGATGAATTAATTTGAAACGAAAAAAGCGCAATGAGTTTATTTAAAAAATGCATATGTTTTTTCTAACCACATAAATAAATTGGTGACTGCCATTGATTGTTAAATATCAATGTTTGAAAGAACTTAGAAAAACACAAAAAAACAATGTCTGCCTTTCTTAAGCAAAAACTTCGAATAAAGCACCAGAATATCTAAATAGATTTTTATGGAATTACATCAGAAAGATAGCGATCATGGCGGAGCAACATATATGCTTTATGATGTATATAATAATACAAAATAATAAACATTCATAAAATTTAAGCACATGAAACTACGCAGATCCACTAGTATGTATAACTATACACAAATACGTATCATAGTCATTGTGTAAAATGATATCAGTCATACTACAATCATCGATCTCTTATTGCGTCATTGATTTTGATTTCAATATAATATGGACATTCAATTCTCAATAAGTGACCCCTGTTCTTGTTATTTAGGAAAGTTTTTCCTTGAAGTCAAAAATACCCCATTTGTTTTAACTTCAAACCAGTTTTATTTTATAATAACTATTTATTTATTTTTTATTTCTATAACTAAAAAAACACCTTTCTTTGGGTGTTTTTAAAAAAAATCGGGTAAGATTTGAACAAACGAATATTTATTATATTTTTTCTTAAAATATTACACTTAAATTAAATCCTTCTCGACTGTTTGTTTCCTTTGATAGATTCTTGTTTGTTATGTTTATGATGAAATTTTCCATTAACAATTTATTTAAAGTTTATTTATTATTACTTTTGTCTTAAAAATCGATATTTAATATTGTCCAAATGAATAACTTATGAATTTCAATATATTTACAAATAAAACAGTACCGGAACAAAAAGTAAAAAAATATATATTTTCTAAAAACATTTCCTTAAATTTAAAATATTTTTTGCTAAAGTAGAATAAGATTAAAAGATTATCATATTTTAAGCTTTATTTCCTGCAATGAACCCCAACATCAAATTATAAATAGTTCCGAGAAGTTCTTGAGTCAATAAATAATGAATGTAACAAACATTATATTCCAAATGGCACAACTACCAATGGTTAGTTACGTCTTAAGCGCATTCGATTGCTGAACGTTTCGGTTAACAATTAAGTACCGTTGTGGCGGATACTTTTCTTATATCTGTGCTTTTAGTGTTGTATAAAATAATTTATAACTTGTTTGAAATCTTTAAAATGGTAAGTGTTATTATGAATACTTTTTGCATTTTATATAAAATATTAAATGCAATTCTAATTAAATATATACATAATAAATTACAGGCATCGCCACTTGGTTTAGTTTTGTTCGTGTTTGGGGCTTTTTGTTTAGCTGAAGGGAAGGCAAACTACGATCAAATGCCTTTCCAAGTAAAGCATTTTACCAGAAACCTACACGATGCAGGTTTTCCAATAATGGGGCTGAAGAAAATGTATGTATAATATACTTTTTACATATAAAACGAAATGTTTGCATGAAAAACTTTTAGTTTGTTACCCATTCCAGGCCTACCACATACAAGAAAGTTTCTATTCATTCCATCGTCACATATCCAAAAATACGGAAATCAATATGACTCTAACCCAAATCAACATATAAATATGAATACGTTTTTGGAAAGGACCTTGAACATCATACAACAAAAACCGACGATCATGCCAACGTTTAGTCAAAATACCGTTACTCCATCAGTCAATATCGCAGCTAACACTATATCAAAACATGAAATTACCACAGAAGCTGTGGTAACAAGTACATCTGATTTACAAGAAGAACCTGATTACAGTACAACACCTTCTATTGAAACTACTACTGATGTCGTGGTAAGTACTGTGCATAATTTTATATAATTATTAACTATAGGTATATCAGTGTTAATAATTAGATTTGTTATGTTATTACTATAATTATACTTCAAATGCATTAATAAGTAAGAAAATAAACCAACTAAGTAAAAGGCCTTTTGAGTAGTTGCGCAAGCGTGTAATTGTACATGCTACAGGTTGTGGGTTCGATTCCCATTCGACGGAGTTAAATATTTAATATTTTCAAATTAAAATATTTCATCTTTGTCGCTCCTTTCAATCTGGTAACAAGGCAATACGCGGCAATACGAAAGTAGAGAAACAGCGTGAAAAAAAAAGTAAGAAAAAGCCATGGTCGTGGCACGACATTGTTGTTTGTCAATTTTAATACATATTATGTATTAAGTTTATTTATAAAATATCGTTGAAAACAACAAAAAAACGAAAGCGAATAGTTTTGCGCCCTATTAAACCAAATAGATCTGTTTTAATATATGTCACTATTTATTTCATGGAGTACATATACCATATGTGTTACTTTATTACCACGTAAATAAGCAATATAGTACAATTTTCGCATATTTTACTTTGCAGGATTATGACGAGTTCAACCGCATGGCAGTTCCCCCACAAGTAGTGGCATCGCTCTTAGGTTAAAATAAACTGATATGGATTGTAAAGAATAGTAAAAGTAATTGTAATTATTTATATACGAGAATGTCACACGTGATTATTTTACATTTTATCCATGTTTAATGTTGGCGAAATCAATGAAGTTTATACTAATACACACTTATGATATACAAAATTAAAATTAATGTATAAATATAATTAAAAATTTAAATTAAAATTTTGCCATAATTTATTTATTTTTCTGCATTATGAGATTTAATAAAAAATCAATGTTGTATTTTTTTCATTTTATTTATTTATTCGTAATCTTTGGAGACAAAAGTTGTAGTCGTATAAGCTACACAGTGTACTTATCATACAGAACAAAAATGTTTTTTTTTAATTTTTTTAATCAATTCATGGGGCCAGAAGTGATGCAGGGGTATCAGCGTGCAATTGTAAACGTGACAGATTGTGGCTTCGATCCCAAGTCCAGGAAATGAAATATTTAATACTTTTATTTCTTTGAATTGGCTATGAGGGAAAGCGCACCGTTGAGTTTCGCTCTACAACACACAATACCTCTGGAGATACCGTTCGCCATTTTACACCTAATTGCAGTTGCAGTTACAATGGAATACAGCGGAAAATGGGAAACGTAACTGTCTTAATGGGAATGGAATGTCTCAATACTCGGATTCCAAATTCAACGTGAAAAATAATAAGTCCTCTTGATTCCTAAAATAATAACATAGCCATAGTATGGCTATGTAATTATTTTAGGAAGCTTCTGTGTTATTTCTAAATTTCTTTTTATGCTCAAAACACTACGAGATTTATTTTTCTGGAAAATAACTTTTTTAAGTTTCCAATAAATAATTTTTATTCTTATATATATATACCTAAGCTTTGCAAATTGAATTAATTATTTAGGGTATAGGGTATGAAATATAATTTAAAGCTGCATAACAAAAGTTTGCTCATAAAATGATCATTCTAGTATGGAGGATGAAAATTGTGCATTTATACTTAACGTTTTTACGCATGTGGTAATTTTTTTTTATTAACGAAGTAATAAGTTTCAATTACGATCATCATGAAGGCGGACACAGCGTATGTATATTATGTTTGCTGTGACAATATATAAATAATTTCGTGTAATAATATGCAAGCTTATGTTATTTTTATAATGCAACAATCACTAACAAACCTTGAATAAATAAATCAAAAAGTCGGCTAATTTCGTAGACTTTTTTTATTGGTAGCTCTGTCTTCATTCGTCTGCGTCATATAGACTAGGCAGAAAAAAGCTTGCGATAAATCACAAATTTTTTGCTCATTATACTTGGTCATGTAATGACCTGTTAGTCATTTTAAAGATATTACGTGTAAGTGAAGCAAAAAGGTTTTTTTTAGGAATAAAATATATTCTAAAAAGTGGAATTTTATATTTGGTTATATTTTATTTTTTTTAGGGTTGCGTATCTCAAAAATAAAAACGAACCTTTTCAACAACTTTTATCTAAAAATTGCGTGGAAGTATTAAGTTGAAATTAATATCAAATATTGAAGTCTATCGTCGCTAGAAGCACTAAGAAAATATAATTTGTATATCAACGCAATCAAAAAATACGAGCACTTATGCTTCGCGTTTTCTGCATTTTGTATACAATATGAACTGTCCTTTATAAGTACAGTTTTAAAATATATCACAAATAGAACACAATAAATAAAATAAAAATTTAAAAAGTGAAAATTTTCAGGTTTAATTTATTAGATAAAAATCATTACAAACTTACATTTGTTATTAATTTTATACAAAACGTTTGCATGCGTTCACAATCGTAAGATAGTCAATTTTATTCGCTGTAATGAAACCCTACAAAATACTACAAGATTTAAATTTGGCAAGAGAGAAAATTACTATACAAAAGAAATATAAATCGAAATATTTACTTTTTGAGGCCTGTCGTGGCGCAGCGGCACAAGAGTGTTACTGTAACCCACAGGTTCTGGGTTCGATCCCCAGTCGAGGAAATGAAATATTTAATATTTTCAATTTAAATATTTAATGTTTCATTTCTTCGCTCTGGTAATAAAACAAAGCGCGGCGTTGAGTTCCGCCACTCAACACGCAATGCCTCAAATTCGGCGGAAAGTGGGGAACGGAAGTGGAACGGAGTGTCATAACACTAGGTTTCACTTTCGTTCCCTCTGCCTACCCTGCCTAGTGCGGGATACAGCGTGAAGCTGAAAAAAAAAATGAATTATTTACTTTTTGATTTATCACAGAGAAAACATGTAAATGCGGTTCATTTCATACAAAATGTCCGCAAACTTAAGTTTCTCAACGCTTATAAAATTGACCTACGATTGTACAATCAAGAAATTGATCCATCTCGCACTTTCGGATTTTACTAATATTATATACACTGCAAGCAACAAAACTTGATATTATTTGAATTCAAACATTCGTCACTCAATAGTTAAAATAATAACTGACCAATAACCTCGTCATATAAAGAATACCTAATGAATTTTTAATTGTCAACAGTGTAACATAATCACGACGTAAGGTATTAACGGTATTAAAGTAAGAAATAAAATTGTTTGTAATTTAATTTTACGAAAAAAAAAATATAAACGCTCTTTGTAGAATATATAATAAAGTCAATCATAAATAAAACAATTTATATTTAGATTTAAAATTATATTATTAATTCAATAATATTTTTACTTAAGCACTTTGACACTCTTCGTAGCATATTTCCGTGTCCAAAAAGTTTTTGAAAAAAACTACTACATCATCCAGATTATACATTTCATGTTTGTTAAGAATTTTTCCTTTGTCATCAAACTCTTGATATAATAGGCTAGTAGTTTTTTTAGAGTGTTTTTTCTTGTTGTTTTGACGTAGGGCCATATGACTATTTAGGATAAGAACTGCTTTACGTTTAGGGACTTTAATGTATTTTGTTTCATTTACAATAATACTAGTAGTAATATTACTGAAAGTATAAAATATGTATTATAAGTAATGCGAGTGAGACTTCAAGATCTATATAATATATTAACAGATACACAATAACACATACAGAGACATATATAGACACAAATATATATGATGTAGAGACGCACAAGCTTTTATATTTAATTTCATACAAAATATGTGCATGGGTGTATGTATGCACGCACATTTTTTGTCAAACCTAACTTTGTCTACTTTTTAAAGTTGTGTTCTACAATCATGAAATTGCTATGGAATCCTTATGGGGGCGGAGTCCAAGTAGCACTTAACCGATTTTTTTTTTTTTAAATATAAACGCGTAAACTTTTCAACGACTACGCCGCAATTAAAACAAGGGCTATTTGTACATCACAGGATAGAAAGGAAGAAGAAAAAGAAGGATGAAAGTGATGCATATAAAGCTCGGGTTTTGTTTACATTTGTAGCATATATAATATACCAAAAACCTTAGAGAAAAAATATAGGACAACAAATTGTTTTACTTTTGTTTTTGTTTATTATGAAACAAAAGTGATTTAGCGACTACACACATTAAATTATAAAAGAATGAAATATATGCTTTTTGATATAAAAAGTAATAAAAATTGATAGGTATTTTTTAAAAAATCACTTAGTTAACAATCGGTAATGAAGTTAAATCAGAAGAGGAGAATCAGAAACAGGATACACTCTAAACACACTTACAGTGTGTTTAGAGTGTATCCTGTTACTGTTACACTCTAAACACACTTACAGTGTGTTTAGAGTGTATCCTGTTTCTGATGTGATTTTCACATGACTTTGCTTTGCTTTTCCCCTAAATCTCAGTTAATGCAAAATTTTATTAAGATAATAATGTTTTTTTTAAAAGATATCAAACTACATTTGCAAACTACGTCAAGGAGTAATATACAATAATGTTGAATGATGAATTTCTAATTTAGATTTCTAAAGGATTAATCTGAGACCATGAATAATGACATTTACGGGGACCTATTTAAGCTTAACAAGGCTTCCTTTGAGGTTTATTTGGTTGAAATATGTACCGACTCCTAATCCTAATGAACCATTCGTCTTCTTTAATTTTTTTCGTAATGCAGTTGGGTTTTTCTTATACATTTTTTTATTTTCCATTTTTTGTTATAATTTAATGACTTCGTTTACTTACTTACTAACGAAATACAAAAACATACCTGTTATAAATATCAAAACAGTCATAAATGGTTGTTATCTATAACAGCTTTAAATTGTGATATATCCTAAACTGTTACTTGAAAATAAATAAATAACAAGGTGTTGGTGTAAGAAAAAGTATATTTCATTTGCTCTATGATTATTTCTGTCTCTATCATGGGTTTATGGGGCAGGATTCTAGAATTTGACGTTTTTGTCATATCATATACTATTCTTTAATAATAGAACCAATTTCAATATTTAAGCTAACGTAACATTTTCTATTTTCTTTCGTAAAAATGTATCGGAGATGATAATGTCTAATATTTAGCCGATTCATTTATTAAATAAATAACAAGGTGTTGGTGGGTGACAAATATCCTACTTTTAAATATAAATAGGTATCCAGCAAGTATATACGACAGGGTCCCAGCATCGCACTTGACCATACAACGGTATATATATATATATATATATATATATATATATATATATATATATATATATATATATATATATATATATATATATATATATATACATACATACACGCGCATAAATCTTCACAAAATTCTGTAAAAATATCTTACGAATATCTTAAGAACAATTCTGTTTTTTTTTTCAATATTCTTTTTGGTCGTCGGTCTTTTCATCTTTTTCCTATTGGGAAGATAATTTATCAATGCAATATATATAAGAGCATTAAATAACATACCTTGTTGTCTTCTGTTGAATTTCTTCAGTTAAAACAAATGTATTTATAAAAAAATTAATTGTGATAAAAACGAAATACATATGCAATAAAAAATGTCTATAAGAGTTCATGATTTTACCCCATTTGATAAAATATATTTCTGTCTCTATATTTATATTTTACTACTTTCTTATCAGTACTAAAATGTACCTAACATTTTCAATTTACCATAAAACCAACAATTTATGTTACACACTTCTCTTGGTTTTAAAGATTGGTTTGTGTAATTCGCCTTCTTATATGATTTAGCTACCAAATCTAGATCGACTACAGTAATAAAAACTTTCAATATAGAAAAAGTTTTGTAACAAAACGTTATTATGTGCTCACCATGATAATATTGCTTTTGCTTTGACCCTCATTATGTTTCCGAGGTGAATATAATATAAATGCAAATAATTTTATTTAAAAATTTAAATTAAATTCGTGCAGGCGCTTTTACTTTTCAAGTAACTAGTTTTGATAAATAACTACTATTATAAATTAAAAATTATAATAAAGTGCATATTTATTTAATTCATTTGTTTTTTTTTTGTTAGGCCTTCCAGAAAGATGTAATAAATCTTAGTATTATTAATTATTCTATTATACCCAGTTCGAGTAAGGTTTTGTTTTTAATAAATAAAATACGAGTATGAAGGTACTGTTGACTCTATATAATCATATATGATGTGTAATTATCATGTCTTGACTGCAGGTCTCCGTGATTACTTGATTTACAAAATTCACGATTTGCATTATGATTGCACCATCCTACGTACACTTAATAAATAATATATTTTAAGCTAATAAACCATACTTACATATATGATAAGTTTGTATTTTAAATCATAAAGTAATACAACAACGTTTCAAGAATGTCATGGAATTTAACAAAGTTTTGGTATTGATCACTTTTATATGTTGGTAGTGTATATTTCTGATCCTGGTCATCTGCTCATTTGTACAATTTATTTTTATGATAAACATCGTGTCAATATAATTCCAAAAGATTGTAAAATTAGTCTATTTTCTTATAGTAAATATAAACACAATGTGTTCAACTTTTTCTACATATGTATACATGTTTTTACATAAAACATCGTGTAGATGTAAGAGAAAGTATATTTCATTTGCTCTATGATTATTTCTGTCTCTATCATGGGTTTATGGGGCGGGATTCTAGAATTTGGCGTTTTTGTCATTACTATTTATTAATTATAGAACCAATTTCAATATTTAAGCTAACGTAACATTTTCTCTTTTCTTTCGTAAAAATATATTCGGAGATGTTTAATGTCTAATGTTTAGCCGATTCATTTATTAGGAAAAAATAAAGGTAAATCACAAATAGAAACAATTTAAAATACATTTTGCCTCCTAAAAGTGCTAGAGACTATAAAAGAAATTACATCAAATATTATTTTAGAATAAATTTCTTTCTTATTCAGGTTACAAACCCGGATTCAAATTCACGTAGGGAATTGAATCAAATATTTGTGATACTGACCTGTGTAAAATTCTTAAAACCAGTTAAGTGCGTTTCGTTTTTAATATGGACATGCTATATGTAATTTTATACAATTGAGTTTCTCAAATATTATACTGCTACTTTACAAATAAGATACAAAAATGTTTCAAATAAATGAAATAAAAAACAATGATAAAGAAACTGCACTGTCCACAAAATAATAACATACATAACATAAAGAATCATTTTCAAGATAAAAACGCAAAAAAGTCTCGTAAATACTAAAATGTGAAAATAAAAAGGGCAATTACTATTCCTTTTTCAGGTATTTCAAAACGTGAACTTCCAAAAAGATATTTGGAATTTAAAGCATAATATCTGTAGATAAATATTTTTTACAGAATTTTTGTTTACATATTTTTCGTTTGAATGCGTTAATCTTTGGAACAAGGTCATAAAGCATGAAGTAAAAGTCTCAAAGCCATTTTATCACTATATTGTTTTTGATTAGTCTTACATATTTACGTTTGTGACGGAAGTCGTAGTTTATTTTTGACGACGGGTGGTAAACGGAAATAATATGGCAAAGGTCATGCATTGAAATTGTTGTTGTGTTGGTGCTACACATATTTAAGCTACTTGTAACTTGTATTTATTATTTTCTACGAGTTGCAGCTTACTAGGTGCTTGTTAAGGTATAGGACCCCGATATCTTAATTTAAATTATACACATCTTATATAAGTAGTCCTACATAGATGTCACAGTATATCTCCGATAGTATCCAGCCCGATCGACGGCCGCAAGTCGAGGTTCAAATTCCGCTGGGGCGCCCTTGCCGCCATTGACACCCTCAAGCAGCCACTCATTGCTTTCATTTCTCAGGGACAGAATACCCTCTTCCCTCCCTCACCAGTTTCACTGTAAAGGGCAGTAGGGCTAACAGTAAATCCTCACAATCGAAAAAAAAGCTGCCATATTGAGAGTTGTCTATATTTACTAATTTTCTGTTCTTCTTTCTAATCTTTATTTGTTAAATTGATTTTTGTTACTAGCAGTTAGCTTGTACAATTTATGCAGTTTCAACTCTTAAACCTATATATAAGACATTTAAAAAATTTGGTAATTTATGTATGAAATTTATGCAAAAATATTATTATTTTATATAGATCAATATATCTATAGCATTTTCTTTAATATTTATTATATTTATGTAAAACATTTTTAAGAACGTAAATAATAATAATTATTTAGAACTATAATTCATACATAAAATATAATATGGTGTTTGTTATTAATTATTATATTTGTTAAAATTGATGATATTTTTTCGTGAAAAATTAAAAAATCTTATTAATGATAAACAAAATTAATATTATCTTACCACCGACCCAAGCTCACAGCTGCACCCACTTGGACTACACATTTTTTTCTTTACTAATCTGAACTACTTTCTTTTTCTGATATCTATATTTATTATCATTTTAAAGATAAACTGTTAAGGTCAGATACCAAAAGTTTTTGCCAACTCAGTAACACAATTATTTTGTCGAGCAAATTACTTTATATTGATATAACATATTCGAATTCGATTTAATTTTTTCAATAACTACTCATATAAAAAAAACTCATAGCACTTTTACTATCGAGCTTTCATTCTTACTATCAACACATAAAACATACCCTAAGCGATCTAATATCACAGAATCCCGTCTAATTAAGCACGTACTCGTACATCCTACCGAGATAGAGATCCCTTTGCAAAATTTAAGACACTGATTAACGAAATTGCAAACAAATTACCAACCCCCTAAGTTTCCCAAAATATAAATAAACATTTACTTCCTAAAAAGTGCCCTCATTCTAAATTTAAATTCTTAGCACTTATGAGAGAGTGGGTGACTTAACTTACGTATATGGATTCCAAATTAGAATATAGCTGCAATATATATTGACACTGTAAGAAAATGTAAATTTTACTATAATTATTTTTGGTCTACATTAAAAACCACTGAGAATTTTATTGACATAAATTTCTATCATTATCTTTAGAATGTCGTTTAATTTATACTTGCCATTAATCTAAATGTCAATCAAAACTTGACACTTGTATGTCTAATTAAAATTAAGAATGTATACTATCATTTATTAAACTTAAAAAAAAGCACTAACACATTTTTTTTAAAGCCTGTCATGGTGCATCGGCACAAGCGTTTTATTGTAAACGCAACAGGTTCTGAATTCGATCCCCACTTGAGTAAATGATATATTTTATAGTACATTAATGAGAACGGGCTGTCTTAACGTTGAATTCCCAAGTTTCTTCTACCTACAATGCCATAGACGGAATACGGCCCGAAGTTAAAATAAAGCATTATCGCTGTATACAATATCAAAAAAACCGGATATTGAAATACTAAACTGAAGAGAGCTTGAAAGTTTTTATTCCCAATTTACACACGACAATAACTTGTCAGGATTCTTTTATGCGATAACGTAGGAATATTTTTTTAAACTAAACAATTTATAATAACACGTGATTGTTAAAACTAATTCATGTTCTTATATATTAATGTATTTTAACATATTTGATTTATGACATTATATTCAATCACTGATTTATAATATCTAGGTATATCGTACATACGTATAGTCGTACAATACATACCTATATATTATATTATATAGGTATGTATTGTACGACTGGAAACTTGCTTAGTTATTGTTCTTCTCTATCATCATCATATATAACTATTTGTTTTTAATACATCCGAGAATCAATTTACATATATCTTTTATAACATGTTATGTAAAAACTATAAGAACTAAAATTATAAAAACATGAAGTAATAAACATACGAATCATTAACGTTGATTTGTTGTTTGGTCCTCCTGCATAAAAAGAGGAATGTCATAAGTTTGTCCTGTCGATCTATGCGTCTGTATGGCACCGTAACTTTTTTGCCTTGTTACCCGAGTGAAGAAAGCCAAGGACAGTTACACACTTGTGGCCCTACGCGAACTCATTTCTAAGTATTGTGTAAGTGTACCCAAGGCGGAATTATGTGTAGCTAGAATAAAGAAAAATTATAGAACTCATCTCGTAATCGCCGTTCATCCTTGTCTTGCCATATTTTTCAACCCGCGTATAGCAGGAGAGGTCAATAACCTGAGAGATAACGCTGTGTCAAAATATTACGTATATACCTTCCTCCTGAGTTTCAAATATTGCATTTTGACAATCGGATCTTAACGCCACACCTTTATGTTACCAAAGCCGGAAAATGAAAACTGCTACATGTCTCTGAGTGAATCATGCCAAAAGCGTCCCAGTAAACCAGTGTAGTAAAAATCACCTGATGAATCTGTGGTACTTACTGTTAAGCTACTTATTTACATTTTTTATTTAGTACTTATATCACGCAAATAGTACGTGTTTATTGATATAGCCTTAAACAGCAATATACGTGAACCTATTGATCTTTCGCACTATCGTAAATCCTTTTGTACCTACAAAATGTTATTGAATATAAATATAGCTGGTATCTGAATCAAGCATTTGGGATAAATTGTAGTTAGAAAAGATTATGTAGCAATTTTTTTTTTCATATTATTATGCAAAGAATTTTTATTTCAGCATTGTAGACAGAGGGAACTTGGGACCTAGTATTAAGATACTCCGTTCGGTTTCCGACTTTCCGCCGAATTTGAGGCATTGTGTGTTTAGTGGCAGAACTCAACGCCGCAAACGAGGGAATATTGTTCAATAGATAAAAAATGATGCGTCATAGAATCGTATTCAATGTTAAAAAATGACGATTCGCTTAAACTGCCAAACATTTGTTAAAAAGTTAAAAAATAAATAAAACATTTAACTAGTTCCGGTACTGGTGTGTGCAATGTCGTGAAATATTAAGTACCTACGTGATTTTATAACGATGCAGAAACCATAATTATTTATGAGCTTCATTTTATATCCAATTATCCATAAATCGGTGAATAATAATTATATAATTAATTATCGATATATAACTCATATCTATATATTGAAATGTTACAACCTAAACTCGGTCACCCATTTAGCAAAAGATTAAATTATAGAAATATGTTTCTTAACGGTTGCCTCCAGCGTTATTCCTTTCTAAATGTCAAATTATCAAATCAAATCGTAAAAAGATACGATCATTAAGTTGATGAATTAGCCACTTTTTACAATATTATCTTAGCATTTTTTTATTATTTTAGGAGAAAGCAATGAAGACCTACCGATATATCACTCTGTTCTTATTTTACATGTATTTTTAAAAAAAACTTTACACATTAAAAAGATAAGCTATCTTAATTGGTTCTGCTTATAATTTACTATAACTTTATTACTATTTAATACAAAATATTAAGATATAAAATAAAAATGGAAGTTAACTTTACTTTCTAACTTTTCCGTTGCTTCTTTCAAAATATTATATTATCAATGCAATAATCTGTGGTTGTTATTATTAAATGAGGCTTCTTAATTCGTTATTTCGTTAATTTAGTATAATAAATATTTTTTACATTTAAAATGAAAACAAAAAAAATATTTATAATTAAATATGTATAAAAAAAAACTTTTTAATGTAAAATTGACTCAACGATATCGTCTACGGAACCTGCAGAGTGTGGGTTAGCAGAATCAAACATGTTTACTTTAGGTATATGACTCATATAGCATTCGCTACTTACCCACATTTGTCAAAGAGGAATGCATGCTTAAAAACACTATAACATTATGTGAAAGTACTGTTGCAATTCTTAATTCCAAGCACGGCGTTGTCGTTAAATAAGAAACCATCTAGGACGTCCTTCAATTTGCATAAACAACAACAGTAATATGAACTTTACATATGTTGTAAGTGTTTGAAGCATAACTCATCGAAAACCATAAAGTAATGCCATTAATAATGTAATCATTTAACTGTGTTAATGTAATCATTTAACTGTGTTATCATGTTAAATGAAACTTACAAATGATAATTTAAAATATGTATTTATAAAAAAAAAATAAGTTCTTTTAGATTGATGACATTCATTTGTTTCACAATCTATATAAGTTTGACTGAAAGAGCTGTAATAAGGATAACTTTAAATATTTCACAAAATAAATTTTAAAACAATTACAAATATGCATATTCTTTGTAATTTTTTGTAGTAACTTAATTCTAAACATCTTCAACTTTTATAAAATGAGTGTTATCTCTAATTATGATCTACAAAAATGCTTTAGGCAGTTGCAATTAGTTAAACATTTGAATCTCAAAACTAGTTTTGAATTTATAAACACGTGAATTTATTTTAAAATTACACGGTAAGAACCTAACGAGTTTTTTATGGAAAACAAGTAGTTTTAAATTTAAAGTTAGTATTTAGCTACCAACAAGAGGAACGCAATAAGACGTGACGCAATACGGCAGTAAATCCTCTGCCCATTCATGTGTCAATCTCAAGTTAATGGTCACCTAGAGTTGGCTTAGTTTCAGTACAAGCAGAGCCCAGCTCGCGTTCTGTATGCGGCCAGCCAGCGCGCTCATCGGGGACTCTTTATATATAAAGAGAACTTACGAAACCGTTAACACATTCGGACTATAGCCAGTTCAGGAAGTCACCTGTTTCTTCTGTCACCGGACGTCACAAGATGTTGTTAATTTTGGTAATTATTTTGTTTATATTTAATTTAATTTAATTACCTATAAATAAATATACACTCAACTAACAATTATGTTTAATTATAGTACAATAGTGATATGAACTTTAAATCTGACGACCTTCCTACTGATTACGTTATTCCTTTAAAGACGACGATGTCGCAAAAACTTCATTTGTCTAGTGCTCAATGTTTAATCGCTTTCAATGAATATATATCATTCGTGCTTATGTTAACTGAGTTTAACATTTACGAATATCTTTGTTGCTTTTGAAATAATTTATTTAAAATGCGCCAGGGATTTGGCATAAATAACAATACCTATAACAAAATTTTACCAGCAGTATGTTGAGACTGTTCAAACTTCATTTAAAATAATAATCGTTAAGAGAAGGTCGAATTCTTTGTTATGTTACTATCCTAACTGGTTTTCTATAAAAATAATTATGTTGTCATAATATACACACCTAGCGTAAAATGTTTTTATTCTTCCAATATTTTCTAAAATTCTATTTTTGTTTCAACTAAAGATGCCTCAAATTTGGCGAAAAATGGGAACGGAAGTGGAATGGAGTGTCTTAACATTAGATTCCCAAGTTCCCTCTGCTTACCCTATAATGTACCTACGTAATACAGCAAGTAGCTGAAAAAAATAATTAAATATGTTGAAATTGGTTTTATCGGTGACATGCATAGAAAAAAAAATACTTTCTATATCTAATATAATCTAGTCTTGTCACAATTTCAGATCGTGGGAATTGTGTTCTTAGCCCAATTATTAGGGGCTAGTCCACTCGTGGAAAATCAGTCACAGCATCAAGTGTTAAATTATCAAATGGAGACAGCAAACATGCCTAACTCCTACAAATTTCAGTAAGTACTTTTTATATTTTTGTACTATTTACGATAAGGCCTTTAAAGGAATAAAAGCTTAGATACAGAAAAAATATATTTTTTTATAATTAACATTTAATTAAAAATGGTTGAAATTATTTTCGCAGTAGCGATCTGTTCTCACACTAATTTAAGACAAACATAAAAAAAAATAATATGTCTCATGTCCAACATCATGACACTATCTTTAATGGACAGTATATGAGATATTTTCTTTCCAAAATAATTAAATTTTATTAATACATTATTATATATTAATACATTATTTATTCTAATTAGTAAAATTCAGGGATATTAAAATATTTAAGTGAGATATATATATACAAAATCATTATGATCAGCCTCACGCTGTATCCTGCACATGGCAAGATGCTTGGTATTGCTTGGCTTTCCGCCGAATTTAAGAATTTGCATATTACCTGGCGGAACTTAAAGCCGCGCTACTCCTTGTTACCACAGCGAAGTAATTAAAAATATTAAATATTTCATTTGAAAATATTAAATGTATAATTTCTTCGAGTAGGAATCGAATCCTCAACCTGCCTCACACGTTTGTGCCACTCCTGAGCCACGGCAGGCCTCTAATCTTTTACACTTTTAATTAATACCATAAATTTAAGCCAGTCACGGATGGTAGATTTAGAAAATAAGACAGAAACAGAAAATATTTTTATTCAAATATAAAATGTATATTAATAGGTATTATGTAAGTAAATATCATTCGTTTACAGTAAATTTATCTTACTTATGTGATTACTGCTATATAATATTAACATACTATAATTAATAATCTAGCAAGCGCATAAACGCATGTTCAAATAGATATGAACGACATAAATATATGTTAAAAGAATATTTATATTAATATTTTAATTATAAAAGAATTACGTTTCTTTTTTGTATATTAATTTTTATAACAAATAATATTGAAAATAAGTTTATCAATAAAATGATTACCCACTAGTTAAAAATGTCATCGAAGATTAATCGCTGTCCGAGCTTGAATGCGTAATTAACTTATCATTTCATATAAAAAATCTATGATCACAAAAAAAAATATGTCATAAAAAAGAACATTTTTTTCTATGTATTTCATGATACGGTGCCTCTAAAAAAACTTTTTAGTAATATACAGACTTTTTAACACACATATATATTAAATTATGCTATACATATTAGATTATGTTTCATCAAATTTCTCCTTAATTTAATATAAATAAGCGAAATTACTTAGTCAATAATTATATTAACCCAGGACAAAAATACCTGAAATTTCTGTATATAGTTATGGATAGTATCACATATAATAAAAGTATGTTTGATTTGTAAAAAGAAGATTGAATTAAGTAAAACGTACTTATTACGTTCCAAAGTAATATATTTAGGAACAATAATCTACGTCATATAAAATAAAATGGTTCTATATTTTACGTAATGCAATGTATAAATTTATATTTTTTTATGATATTTTGATCAATTTTATAGCTATACATATAAAAATTAATAGAGAGATGTCTAAATTGATTTCTTAAATCGCGGCGTTAAGATCCACCACTCAAAATACAATGTCTCAAATATTAAGCGTTACGTGAAGCATCTTAAAACAAAAATTCCCTCTGCTTACCCTGTTGCACTTTAAAATAATCTAACGGGACGTAGCCCTGAGACAATTTCGTGCTTAAGTGAATTTTGTGGTTCAATGATAAGCAAACTTTGATAAAATTTACTTTATGTTACTTAATTGTTTTAATTGCCTGTTCTAATAACTCTAATCGAGATGTTACTGGACAACGACCTGTCCTCCCACATTCCCGACTCGTTTTGTATAGGTACACATATCCACATATAAAATTGTATCCGCCTCTGAATGTATTTTAAGTTTTTTGACCTCTAAAATTTTATAATATTTTTTTTATTTTACAACTAATTAAAATACTTTATACAATTTTCTCATAAACAATTTCAAACAATAGCTAATAATACATGAATGATCGCAAAAAACGAGCGTGTGATCTTATTTTCGTCCATCGGTGTGTCTAATTAGGTATAGGTAATTCCAGCAATATTTTAAATTTATTTTGCATGCCGTCAGCATAAGTATATCTTATCGAATTTTAATGACAAAAAAGATATAAGAATATTAATACGCTATAAATATATAAAAACAAACATTTAATATGTCATGTCCGACACAAACGCAAAGGGAAATTGATTTATTCTTCTCTTAAAATATAATTTCTTTTTTTTTCTTTCTTTTTAATTTATTGTCTGTAGCAATGTATTTTTAGTGAATTACAAAATTTATACAATCGATGTTCCACAGATTAGGTGCTTACGTTATCAATTACCTGACATTGTCCAGTAATAGCTTGATTATTCTAATACGTGATGTGGTATTGTTATTGGCGAAAGCAAATATTTTAATGTGGATATCGGTTACACATCCGTATTATGATCGATAGACGCTATGTACATTATTAAAATATTATTAAAAAGGTAATGATTTGTCTAGCTCAACTTGTATTTATTATATCATTATTATTCGTATGTTATATAATGTACATCATTAATTGTTAACGTAGCACATGAGGCCATGATGTAATAAAAACACGTGGAAAATTCGTATTTTTTTGGTATAAATGTTAATTAAATAAGTACATGTTTGGATTTTCACAACTCCTACATTTATTTTAAAATTAGTCACTATTTACATATTAATAAGCCGTCATGGAGCAGTGGCGCAAGCGTGTGATTGTATACACGACGATTGTGGGTTTCATTTACACTCGGGGGGAATATATCGATACATTTTATCGTCCTAATAACTAGATAAAGCGCGGCGTTGAGTTCCCTACTCACTATATACAATGTCTTGAAATGTACAACTAAATTTAATTTGCCGAGCATGCTATATGCCTTGTGTACATATCTATCATTATCACAATTTAGTATTATTCTAATCTGTCTACATGCTTACAAGTAAACAATAAATTATAAAATACATTCTTACAAGTAAACAATAATTTTAAAAAACATTCTTACAAGTAAAAAATGAATTATTTGAAAATATTAATTAAATAAATAAGCAAGTTAAGCTAAAGCTTAGCTTAAAAGCTAGTATCAAGGACTATTATACATTTACTATTTCAGTTTCTTTAATGCAAATATAATTATGGTTATAACAATTTTAAGTAAAAAACAATATTAAAATTAAATACAACTTAAGTAAGCATTCTTAAAACATTTTTCCAACTGTAAATATTTTTTGTATTTTCTGCAAATTTCTGTTACACGAGGACAGTGACATTCCATTGTTTAAATTTCATAACACGATGATTAATCACTTGCTTGATATCAGTGCAAAAACTGTATTTTTACAATGCTATTGAAAGAAGTGATTATCAAAAGCAGTTTCATAATGAAACAGTGGTCAAATTATTCATCTTACACTACCTTACTAGTAAAGTGGACTTTTGCCTGTCAAAATTTTAATTATTCATACCATACTTGGCTTAATAAATGTTAAGCGACGAAGTAAAATGAAATTCGTAAACAAAAACTTGGTACTTAAATAACATCTTGTGTCTTTTATATGTTGTTTTCGACTCTTTTAAGAGCACTTGTGTATGTAGGTCGTTATTTATGACACTTTCCATTTTTTGCCATATTCTCCAAATTATAAAGAGTAGTCGGTTCACGTGGATAATAAACCTACGCAAATAATAGATTATACATTTTTTTTTTGTTTTTACTTTTATTGAGGCCTGTCGTGGCGCAGCGGCACAAGCGTGTGACTGTAACCGACAAGTTCTGGTTTCGATCCCCAGTCGAGGAAATGAAATATTTAATATTTTCAATTTTTTTTTTTCTTTTTTTATTTCTTCACTCTGGTAATAAGGTAAAGCGCGGCGTTGAGTTCCACCACTCAACACGCAATACTTCAAATTCGGCGGAAAGTGGGGAACGGAAGTGGAACGGAGTGTCTTAACACTAGGTTATTCCCAGGTTCCCTTTCCCTGCCTCGTGCAGGATACAGCTTGAAGCTGAGTACTTTTATTGATTTGACTTATTTTTAATAATTAATAATAATATAATTCATAATTATTCAATATGTCCTTTCTACAAGTTGCGATCGAACCCACAACCTGTGGCGTTTACAGTCACACACTTGGGCATCTGAACCACGACAGGTGTCTTGTATTTTTTTATTAATATATAATACAAATGACATTGCTTTTTAAGCATTTTAATGATAATAAGAAAAACGTGAAACTACATCCTGCGTAACCGTCATCAATAAAGAATTCATAATTATAAATAAAAGCTCTAATCAAATTACGATATTGAGCGTTTATTATGTTTGAATAGATAAATAAATTTGAATAGCGCTATGATTCACGTTTGTTGTTAAAAATAAAATTTCTAAGCTAAGGTGATTTTTGTTTGATCATATGAAATGGTTCGTTTAGATACTTATGTAAGTAATTGTAGTTATTTTAATGTTTTACAATTAACAAAGCATAAATATTGTTTGCTTATAAATAAAACTTGTTATAACATTTTATTTGTGTATTTTTTTTTGTTCAATTTCTTAGATTTATTTTAACTCACGACGTAAAAGGCCTGTGATCTGTGGGGCACTGTAGCATTTTTTTAAAATCTGAAGCTTTGTACATCACGGTGGTTCTTTATTCATATTATTAGCTATGTTTTACGAAAATCAAACTAACAATTTAAGTGTTACACGCACTTTGCCAAGATGAGGTAGTAGTTATTATGGTCGGAGGTTATGATTGTTTTTTAATTTTATTGTTTATCGATAAAACTTCCTTTTGTTTATATTTATACATAATAGTATCGATATGCCCACCTTATCGGTAGTATTTAATATTCTGTAAACCTCTAGATGTCAATTAAGTTATTAAGGACACATATGAAAAAAATTAAATATACTTTATGGATACATTTAGTGCGCTACGTGATATATGAAACGATTGCGCAACATTACTGTTAATATATTACTTTGCCTACATATATATAATAATATAAACATACGCTATTGCTTGCAAGTATCTTATGAAGTTAATAAATAATAGAATATTTATACAACACAAATAAAATTATGTAATAATCTATGCATATATATATATATACATATATATATATATATATATATATATATATATATATATATATATATATATATATATATATATATATATATATATATATATATATATATATATATATATATATATATATATATATTTAAAAATAGTTTTGTGAAATAAGTAAGAAACAGATCACACAGATCTATGAATATTTTAATTTTTATTTGTCCGTATGTATTGTGTATGTATTTTTTACACACACAACAAATTTAAATTATTAAGTTAATTATGTTTTAGTATCGTAAATACTAATATGCGATTGATCAAAAGCCGGTTGTTTTTAGATCACATAGAGACACTTCGATTTCAATTATTTGTACAGATACTCTCTGTACTATTAGAATATTATAAACTACCATTAATACAAAACTAACATTAATCTCTAACGGATGCATTGCTAATATAAACATATTTTTCTATTGATTAATCCGTTTATAAATGATTTAATATATTATAAAAACGGATCTGCAGAGAACTGAAACCTCGACAGGTTGTGGATATAATACTTGAGGAAATGAAATATTTGAAATCTTCATTCTCTCTCTGATAACGAGGTAAACTACGGGCTTGAGATCACCACTCGACACGCAGAATGCATGCTTCCAGAATGCAGCGGAAAGTCGGGAACGGAGTGTCCTAACGCTACGATCTTAGATTTTCCCCACGGCAAAGTACCGTACATCCTACGGGACACAACTTAAAAGTAAAAAAAAATATTTATATTAAAATATACTATTAAATTGCAGCTATGATGCGAGTGATGGGTCCTCGCGAACAGAACAAGGGTCCATGCAAGATACTGGCACGGGAAATACTGCACTTAACGTGCTAGGAGCTGTCCGATGGTATGACGACAAGGGACATTTATACGAAATGACTTACAAGGCAGGAAAAAGAGGCTATAGGACTATTATAAAGAAAATATCATAGAAAACCGTTTCGATCGTCTACGTTATTCGATGTTCAAAAAGATATTATAATTTATTTGTGGTTGTAATTATTAAGTATTTATTAAACTAAATTATTATTTATATTGCATTTTTTTTTAATATTTTAAATTAAATTTATAAAATATTATGTCATAAAATATAACAAAAATCAATAAATGATTTAAATAAATGGGGCCTGTCGTGGCGCAGCGGCACAAACTGTAAACGATGGGTTGTGGGTTCGATCCCCACTCGAGGAAATGAAATATTTAATATATTTAATTTAAATATTTAATGGTTTTATTTCTTCGTACTGGCAAAAGGCAAAAACGCGGCGTTGAGTTCCGCCGCTCAACACGCTATGCCTCAAAATTCGGGGGAAAGTGGGCAACGGAAGTGAGACGGAGTGTCTTAACAATAGGTTCCCAAGTTCCCTCCGCCTCCCCTGCCATGTGCGGGATACAGCGTGAAGCTGAGATTTAAATAAATATAAATATTACTATAAAAACTATATATGTAAAGTCACGTACAGTATTCCTATTATATAAATGATTCTTAATTTACAAAAGTCCTTGTCAATTTAGCACAGTAGTAGCATTTCATCATTCTCATGTTTATCACCTTAGCAGCGCACACTAACTTTCTGTATATTTGACCAATTGTTGTAACTTCAACAAACAAACAATGTATTTAAGAGCAATATTTTGTGAAAATTTTATCATTCACAGAAAAACTCTCTAGAATACCAACACAACATGTTTGCTTTCGTAAGTACGATACTACATATAATTTATAATTTCAAACAATATCAAATTAAAATAGAAATAATGGTCCTATATAATTTTTAAAATACAAAAAAATATTGTTGATATATACAGAAAACTGTTCTATGTTGCACGGTAATTTAACTTAAATATTATTATCGATAAACAATGAAAAAGATATCTTCAGTTTTCAACATTATAATATTTATATAATATATTTTCAGAAACTGTTAACCCTCTCTGCTTTAGTAGTGCTGGTAACAGCACAGGAAAGCAAGAAGCCAGTTGAAATTTTAACTGAAAGAACCTTTGTTAGAGCAAACGGATATGACTTTGAGTAAGTAGTACACATTTATCATTTTACAATCGCTTTACATATTTTTAAATATATTTTCATCATTTGAATTGTTAATAACATTTTAACTAGTACTAACTCTTAGTACCAGTGTGTCCCTTGTGTATTTAGATCTACAATTAATATCTTTATGCAGAGTATTAACATAAATCTGTTAATAAAGCAATATTCATACAATAACATAGCTATAATATAATATTTAATAGCTCAATTAATAAAATTTCTTAATTTAAATATGCTTGTAAAAGCGTATATAAATAATCATTACTTTAATATAATTTGACACATAATTGATAAGAACATAAGCAAACGTGAGCTATAACTTCTTAATTCGGTGTGTAGAATAAAACAACCTATTTAAGAACATCTACATAACTTAAGAATGGATCTTACAATATTGAAATGTGGTTATGTTAAAAAGCCAAGGCTTACATCTTTTAGAATTTATTGATTGTTTGAAAAAGTCGTAAGATAAAATCGTTAAAATCCGTCGTAAAATAATTATGAAGAATATTTAGCTAAATATGTATATGCCAAGCTTCTAAGAAATATTTAATGTATTATATACAAGTTATACTTATACATATAATAAATGTGGTAAATGCGAAAAAAAATTAATACAGGATAATCAGGTAGATCCTAATACTTAAGTATTTATTTATACACTATAATCTATCTTACCTGGGCGAAGATATACATAAATATTATTTAAATTTATTTTTGTCCAAGTCTTGATACACATACAATCATTTTAATTGGTATATAGTTAGTGAGTAACCCACTGCGCAATAACAACCAATATTTTATATAATATGTGTATCTTAGGTTTAAAACAAGCGATGGAGTGTCACGTAAAGAAGAAGCAGAACTTATCACTGTCGGAGATCATCAAGGTATTGGTGTGAGAGGCTCATACTCATACATAGCTCCAGATGGCGTACAATACATTGTGTCCTTCACCGCAGATGACAAAGGCTTCAAACCGCAAATTCGTGTGGCTTCTCCTGACAATCAATAAAAATATTTGATAAAATTTATATTTGTTTCATTTGAAATATTGTAATAATTGAACGTTTCATATCTTTTCGTTTTATTTTATTTACATATTTCTATTATTTAGCAGATTCATAAATATATTTGGTTAGGTTTAGCTCAGCCGCCTCCGTGGTTAAAAAAACCAGAATATTAACAGACATGAAAACGGCTCGTCTCGTTTATTTTAGCTACTTTCATAGTATTCCTACGGCATTTTACTTTGGTATATAGCAACCGGCTTTGTATATTATATCATTTTTTTTTTTTTGCGGAAGCGAGATATTTGCACAATCTATAAATTAGGTCCTAAAGATTATTTAAGATAAAAATTCAAAGAAATTAATATAATAAACGTTGCATCATAAAGAGATTTTTGAAAATATTATGTATGTTAAGAGAAATCTTAATGAATTTAGCAAAATAGGGGATATAGCCCCCCAACAAGCCTCAAATAAAATCTTTAATATTTGATGATAATAATTTTGCTAAGCCATACCAAATAATGAAACACCGCCTTAGTAAAATATGTTTAACGTGAGAAGTATTTTAAGAAAAAAATGAAGGTATGAAATATATGATAGAGAAAAAATATTTTATTTGTTAACTATAATATAACTCCTTCATTATCGTTACCGAATATTTTTGTCAAAGCTTATTATCGCTTTGACAAAAAGTATTGGGTTGTTTTATTTTAGTTTCATTTAGGCTTTTATAGTTCTTAATAATATTTTTAGTTTTGTTTATTATTATATTGTATTAGTTTATTTTTTTATGAAATAAATAAAAGGTTCTGGGTTCGATCTCCAGTCGAGGAAATGAAATATTTAATATTTTCAATTTAAATATTTAATGTTTCATTTCTTCGCTCTGGTAATAAGGCAAAACGCGGCGTTGAGTTCCGCCACAGTTGGAACGGAGTGTCATAACACTAGGTTTCACTTTCGTTCCCTCTGCCTACCCTGCCTAGTGCGGGATACACCGTGAAGCTGAAAGAAAAAAAAAAATAAAAAAAAAAATAGAAATTATCACATTTCGGATGATTTTTTTCAAAGATTTTCCTAAAAAATTATTATTTTCGAATTATTACGAAAATTAATTTACGAAGTTCGCACTTTTTATCTACCGAAGATTGGCAAGAACTATGAATTTTTCTAGATCATCGGGACATATTTAGATAAACGTAACTTAATGGAAGCTCGTTTTTCTAACGAATAAGTCAGTCACTTATTGGTTGAAACCTCACGAGCCTATTATATCTACTTACATATATAAAATTAAGCGATAAATTTAGCTTTAGTTTTCCTTACCTACTGTAAAATTACATATAATTTTGTGAACACAAAAAATATACATCTAAATGCACAATTAACTTTTATTTGCACACGCAAATTAAAGTTTATTATACTGTTTTACCTTAAGTGCTTTCTCAAAAATTAATTTAAACAGTCTATATACTATTTTTACTTAGGCTGAATCTATACATACGATAACCGTACGAATAATTTTTAATTATTAGTCCGGTTACTGTACGAATAATTGATAGTTATTTGTACAGTAACTGGATTATTAGTCCAGATACATTTAAGATACATTATCTTCAACAATTAGAAGTTTTTATTTTAAATTATAACGTTTTAAGAGGTAACGGTGGTAAAATATCATTATGGGGGCAATAAAAAATAAGAAATGTATAAAGCTCTCCCAATAATATAAAACTGTTCTTAACCTAACCTAACCAAAAAAAAAAATACCCGGACGACTAATTAGAATTATTCGTACAGTTATCGGACTAATAGTCACTTCGTTTTACTTATTTCTCTAATTAATAATAAGCTTCATACAATATCTACTGACATATCGCACTGTCGAATTGAAGCATAATTATGTTTCTAATTAAATAATAAATCCGTAAGGTTTAGAGTAAGGAAAGACGAAAATTACGCATATATTATGATTATTATATACCGATAGTTGCCCAAAACCATTATATTAATATTCATTTGAATGTAAGATACATTAAATAAATATATATATATATATATATATATATATATATATATATATATATATATATATATATATATATATATATATATATATATATATATATATATATATATATATATATATATATATATATATATATATATATATATATATATATATATATATATATACCCTTATAAAAACATAATGGATTGTATCTATAGTTCAATAATATGTAAATATATAATTCTTTCATATAATGTTAGAGTTTTTGGGGCAGTAACTAATGTAGTCATCAGACAAATTTCTTTTATCTTTGATACTTCTTAAACTACCATAACTGTTTTCTTCTAAAAGCAATTGACTACAGATACGTATTTTATTTATAAAGAAATTATATATATATTTTAAATCAACGTGATACAAAAAAGTAAATACATGTCTACGTTTATTTTATTTATGGTAGTGACCCTACGAGTATGTTAATTTATTATAAATTTATTTTTAAGTTACTACATTAAATTACCATATTTTTGTAACAGTTAGAGGCTTATTATCGACTTACTGCCAACCAAACGTACCTATACACGCGATGACATTTGATATTACAAAATTAAACAAATACCAACGTAACAAAGGATGTTTTAGATGCCAAAAGGGCATTGCAACAAGATACACTCTGTTTTTTTGACCTTGTTTTGTAATATGTTGATAGTGTAATTAAAAAAAGATAAATATAATTTGGTTTGTAGTATTTATTTAGGAGGCTAATATGGTGATATGAAATGGTAAAAGTAAGTTTAAAATCTCCTTTTTTAAAATATTTGGTTTCAGCTTATTTGTTGTGTAAAATCAATATTATCTTGTAGTTTAGGCTTGTGCGGGTTCATCTCCGTCCTTGTTTTCGACGGGTTGGTAGCCATTTTTATCAGCAACGAAACTAACTGAAATTTTCTGTCCATCAGGAGCTACATATTTGTAGCTTCCCTTAACAGAAAGTCCTTGTTGGTCAGTGTCGTTTTTGTATTCTCCTTGCTCTTGTCTTGATGTACCGTCGCTGGTTTCAAATCTGAAATATTAAAAGGATTAATATTTATTCGTAATATGAAGCATTTCTAAAAAAAAATACAATTCAATTTATGTAATAAAAATAATAATTACCTTTAATTACGCCGAGTAGCTATCTAATTATAAAATCAGTTGTCTCTATGGGTTATTGAGTAAGGTTTTACTTTACGACCATGTTTGAAGATGAATAAGTATCTAAATTTTACAGATACTTAATGTTGCAATAATTCATCTTTTATAATATTTACATGAGTTGTTTACTGCATTTACATTTTATGCACAAGGTCTTATGGCATTCACGTTAAAAATTATAAATATAAACACATGCTGTTTATTTGTTTTGTACATTGTAGTGCTAATAAACTTATCATTATATTTATGAACGTGCAATAAATTGAACTAGTATTGTAAAATCAATATATCAACATATTAAAATATATGATATTTTAAATTATTTACATATTCGTATTCATTATTTTTTTTTAATATATCTGTTGTTTCTATACAAAATAAATGACACACTCACTCAAAGTTGTATCCATTAATGTCTACTTCAGAGTCTTGCTTTACTATTTCAATAGGTTGCGCCTGTGGCTGGTCTTGAGGCAACGCGCTAACTAGAGCCAAAGCTGCTAAAGCAAAAAGTGTCTGGAAAATAAATATGAAACTATTAGTAAAATTAATTTGTAAAACAAAATATTTAGAAAACATATTAACATATATATATGTCAAAATGTCTGGTAAGAAAAATAATTACACCTAAAACAAGTAAACATACATCCTAAGATATTCTTCAGAGAAACAAACTGAACAAAATGATTGCTTTTTAAAATGAATCAATATCAATATTATATTGATATCTTTTTTTTGATGATGCAATGAAGTAAGTTAAATTTAATAAAATCTTTATTATCGCGATTATGACACATTTTAAATAAAACAATTTATATTTTTTAAAACCCGAAGTTTCGAACACTTGGCAATAATCCGTGGTCACAGAGACATTCGACTATCAGTTGTCATGATAATACTATTTATTTTACGAATTATGATAGAAATTAGTATAATATATATGCTAAATTAGTTTCACAAGCCACAAGATTAATAACAGCTATATTAGTTTATTTAACAGGTACATATATTAACATTATAACGTTATTAACAGTAAATGAAACACAAAACTTAACTTATTCAAACTTACAATTTTCATCATTTTAATGAATTTGAAAAACTTTACAAGAGTTGTGAACCTAACAAGATCCGAACGAGTGTAGTTTGAAGTGTCAACCTATGGGCTATAAATATGATTTTTATATTGACAATGCGTTTCGAGGTTTCATTGACATCACAGGTGCTAATCACTATCATGCATACAGCTTACTTAAGAAGAACCACGAAATGTACAAAGATTTGTCAATTGTCTGAGTTGTGTACAAAGCGCGGGTCAAGCGGCGCGTGCATCGTTTAACCTACTTAGTCTTGAATTTCAGGTCTCGTTGGAACACAGTATCCAGCTATTGTTACATTCTTTGTTATACATACATATTGTATATTGTATATCTTACATAATAAAACTGCGCGGCGCTGAGTTCCGCGACTCAAACCGAAATGCCTGTCGTGGCACAGGGGCACAAGCGTGTGACTGTAAACGCGACAGGTTGTGCGTTCAATTACTGTTCGAGGAATTGATATATTTTACATTTAAAATTAATCATTTAGATATTGTTTTTATTACTTTACTCTGGTAACAGGGCAAAGCGCGCTGTTGAATTCCGTCACTAAACACACAATGCCTCAAAACTCGGCAGAAAGTAGCAAACGGAATGGAGTGTCTTAGCATTGAGTTTCCTTATTCACTCTGCCTGTTATGCCATGTGCAGTAATTTTATGAGAGTCCACCCTTAGATATTGTTTTGTGTTATACTTATAATATATCATTTAATATTATCATCAAATTACTAACTTACATACTATATATTAACTTGTCATATATATGTTAGTTTAATTTATATTATTGCTCATTGCCCATCAAGTAATATTGTAAGAGTATAGTATAGTTCATTTATTTCCTCACCACTTGAGTTGTACATACAAATTATGATTATTGATGTTTATTTCTATCTTTTTATATCACTCCGTGTACAATTTTGCCATTGTTCACAAAAATTGTTCCTTAATTATCTTGCAATATATGAAAATACCATAGGATATATTATGTGTATTATTATAAAAAATATCTATATAACATACTTGTTTCTATACATTCTATGAAATTATATTTTTTAATAAATGTTCCAAAAGAAAATTCCAAGACCTCGGATTACATACAAAATAAAAAACAAACCATAAGTTTTTGAATTGGACTTTATAAATGACAAAAAATAATCAGAAGATCTTTATACTAGTACTTTATAAATGTCAAAAAATAATCAGAAGATCTTTATAGTATTTTATTAAATATAGTAATCTTTTAAATATAAGTATTTACGTAGGGATTCTTTTTTATTTTTGGTATCTATTTTATACTCTTAAAATGAAGTGGACAGGAACTATGTATTAAAACATTCTGATATTGACCCCTTTGAGAGGTTATATGTTTTAATTCCGTTTTTTTTTTATCAGACAGAATAAATTAAATCACTTTATAAATATGAATCAAACCTACAACTATCGTGCGTTCAAAGGATTAAAATGTAACAAGATGGCTTCAATGAAGTTGAAAAAAATAAAAAGCGTTGCTCGATAGATTGTGTTCTTCAACCTATTTCTAATAACAACGGATTTGGTTTCAAGAAAAAGTAAAAAAAAAAATAAATTGTCTATAATTAATTAATAGCTTATTTCAAAAAATATATATGTTATAGTTTGTACAAGTTTTCTTATATGTCCAGTAGCTCAGCACTCTACATTTCTATAAATAAAAAAAAGTAGAGACAAGCAATAAATAATGTTCTTTAGTTAACATACATGGATGCAAAGTGAAAAAATATGAATAAAAATTAAAAAATAATAGTTAATTAAAAGACAAGATATACATACGTCATTAATATATTTTTACTACTCCCACCTTAATTTAATAATTTATTGCGTTTTCTGTAGTAATAAATTAGTATAACAACATAAGTAAATGTATATACATTTAATTGCATGTTTCTTCTTCAAAAGTTAATACATTTTTTTGCTAATATTACATTTATCTATTTATAATGATGGTTGCATTATGTGATTTGAAATGAAGCTCTTCATAGCAAACTATTAGATATAAAAAGGTCAAGGCTTCACGTTGTTAAAAATAAACATTAAATCTACGCTCATTGTTATTGTAAATATACTCATTCAATAGTATTTCTTTAACTGTATATAGAGTTATGTAACACATACATATATATATATATATATATATATATATATATATATATATATATATATATATATATATATATATATATATATATATATATATATATATATATATATATATATATATATATATATATATATATATATATCGACATAATAACATTATTTTACCAGCTTATAAAGAATGGCTACCTCGTTGCTTAAATGAATTATTTAAAAAACTTAGGTCAACAATGGATATCCAATAGGTATGATCAAGCTAGTTGAATAATATGAAAAGTAATATATTTCTTCAAATTGTTATATGTATTAAAGCTTTAGATATTTTACTTAACAATTATCTAACTATCACAACATAAATATTTTTAAAGGCACTTAAATATTTAATTTGGAAATTATTTCTATTTCATTACCGCAAGTGAGGATTGAACCCACAACCTGTCTTGTTTACAGTCACACGCTAGTATCTCTGTGCCACGATAGGTGATATTTAAAGTACTAATAACGTTTTTGGACATTATTATTTTTTTACATTTACTTAAAGTAAAGCCTGCAATGTGCTACTCGATGATATTTTTCGACATTTTATCTTATTGGGCACCTTTATAGGTATTTCCAACTTTTTTTAAATGAATCTACTTCTAAAATCAGACGGTGAAATATTTATACAAGAAGGTGTATATGTATATATCTATATATACTCGTGTATTAATATTTCACCGTATTTTGTATATGTATACTAACAACTTTACTTCGACAAGTTTAAATACAAACTGTATTTAAACTTATCGAAGTAAAGTTATGTAGTATATTTTTTAATCTTGCTTTTACTGTGGCGAATTTTATGAAAATTTCTTTTACATTCAATATTACCTGAACCTACACTGTAAATAACCATTATTTGCTTTACAAATAGGCACGCTGTTTGATCAGGCGGAGTCCATAAAAAATGAGATAACTTCAGAGAGTGGTAGGTCGTGTACCATCCTCGTATGATGTCAGCCTTCTGCAAATGCTGCACTTCAGAATGCATATAAAACGGACGGTAATACACTATTTACTCATTCGTTAGTTTGTGCTCACGAGGAATACTAAGCATCATGCTCAAATACGTGAGTTTCTAGTACTTTTTGTTATTTTAATTATAGGAAAGTTCAAAGGTTATCTTTAACAGACTCTAATTTAAGTAGCTTTTTACGATTGTGAAAGTGTGTCGCGGATTACATGTGGTATACCACTGTTTTGTTACTTAAGCCACACAACAATAGAAGCTTGTAAAATAAAACGTTAGCATAACGTAAAGTCTAAATAACCATCAAGCAAGATAAAAGTCTAAAAGATGTTTCAAACAAATTTAATATCAAAGTATAATTATAAAGTTCTTGCTAATTTTATATAAGAAATATGTTATATATCTCTACCAGGTTGCGGTCGTCTGTGTGCTCGCGGCACTGTGTGCTGGAGCTCCTCAAAATCCGCAGGATGTGCAGATCCTACGATTCGATAGTGATGTGCAACCGGATGGCTACAGCTTCGCGTAAGATTTTAAAAATATTTTATTATATATTTACTAATCTTTTTAGTGATAAGTATCTCCCCCCCACCTTGTAGGTATTAGTGAGACAAATATTATAAATATTGTTTACTATACATATTCTTTGATTAAAAATACGCCTGAAAAATATAAAAGTATTTAAGTATTATTATAGTAAGCATACATGAAAGTGAATAGTGTTCACGTAACCGTAATGCAGCACTAAAACTTTTAGACAGTTTTAGAGTATACTTCCTAATTGGAAATATGCAAAATTGCACTTTAGCATACGCGTATATTTAGAAAAATACGTAAATTCAAGGAATCTACAGTTAATATTCTTATGTAACTTTTTTCAAGTTTGTACTACGCTTCATTACATAATTATTAGGTCTCTTTGTATCTTTATTTAACATATGAAATACGGATGAATTAACAAAAAAAATAAAAACTATGGATAAAGATTTTTTTCTGATTAAAAAGTTGTGAACGTTGTGAAGACGACGACATCGTCAACAGTTTTATTTAAAATTTAGTCTTAATTTCTTTTCGTGATCATGCTTTACAAAATTAAATATCATGACAGGGGCGAATAAAAAGTATAACCAGTTATTTCCTATCACATATAATATTAGTCAAAATTTAAACACATTTATAATAATAATTATTATAATATAGTTAGTATATTAATAATGTTGATAAATATGGGTAACGGAACAGAGTGTCTTAACACTAGGTTCCCTTCTGCCTACCCTGCCATGTGTGGAATATAGCGTGAATGTGAAAATAATTATAATATATGATGTGATTAATATTAAGTCTCTAAATAAAAATAAGTGCTATTAAGAATGTAAATATTTTGTAGAAAAATATTTAGCTAATTAAAATGTTGTTTAATAATGTTTATATATATAAATATTATTAAACAACATTTTAACTGGCTAAATAATTTATACAAAATATTATCGGAATATTTTACGATAGTTTTGGCGTCTGGAGTACACTAGTCTACATGACGTACTATTCATACAAAACATATTTTTATAATGTTTTGTACGTTAGGTGTTTATTCCCCCATAGGCCAGAATAGACAGAGCGTACTTGGGAACCTAGAGTTAAGACAATCCGTTCCTTATAAAAACACTCTTGTTCCCCATTTCTGCCGAATTTCAAAATTATAAGTATACCATGGAGTAGCGCATCTTTACGCCGCGTTTTACCTTATTGCTAGAGTAAAAAAATGATTTCGAAATAATTAAATAATGTTTCACAATTAAATATTTCATTTTCTCTAATGACTATCGAACCCACAACCTGTGGCATTTACAGTCGCACACTTGCGTGTCTGCTCTACGACAGACCTCGACAAGTAATTAATTTGTAAGTAAGTGTATAAATATTATTATTAAATTACCACATAATTTTAATATTATGTGCATAATTTTACACTCTACCACGGCAAGTATAATATGACATTAACACTATCGGTGTCATTGTTATTCTATAGCTATTACACAAACGTGAAGATGCTCTTTTTGAACTATGACAACATCAAGTTTGAACCCTAATATTTATTGATTTGAGAACTAGCTATATATAATCTCGTGAATGCATTCTCTACTTTCTGTGAATACAAAAGTAATTATTTTTGCTTAACAAGAGACAAAAGAAAGACAAATTAAGCTGTAAATACTAATTATCTACTCATGTCAAATAAAACTCATGTCATAATAACAACTTCTAAGTTGTGTCACAAAAAATGTATATAACATTTTACAGATATGAGACGAGCGACGGTACATCAAGACAAGAACAAGGCAAACTTGACAATCCTCAATCAGAAAACGCTGCTTTAACAGTAACCGGCCAGTATTCATACGTAGCTCCAGATGGCAAGCACTACACCGTACAGTTTACCGCCGGTCCTGAAGGATTCCAGCCTAAAACTTCCCTCGGTCAAAAGTAATTTAACATATATTTCTGGAATACATGTAAATATATATTTGGTATATACCAGCGAAATCAATTTAATTACAACAAAATACTCGATCTCAAGAACTGCTTATCGCTACATACGAGAATCACTGTATTTAGTGCCATAGGATATCTTTTGTATTACTAATTTTGTAATAAAATCTTTTGAAATAAATATTTCAAAATAATTAATGTTTCATTTCAATTTCATAAGTATCATTTAAGATCCTAAGAACCTTCATCACAGTAATCTACAATGAGTAAATTCACAATATATATATATAACACATCAAGTTGAACTTTGATTCACAAATAAGTTAACTTACTTAAAAAAACTGACTCCAATGAATCTATAAATATTTCACAAATATTTCGAATTTAATATTTATAAAAATGCAAAAAAATGTGAAATGTTAAAAAAAAAATCTAATATATCTTATAGTAAAATAATTATGTTTAAAACCATTTTATTTGTTTCTACAGTGTGAGGTCAAATATTATTTTCTCACTAATAATAATTTAGTACATTTTATCAACATTGTACATATAGAATAGCGCTTAAAGATATTTTAGAAAGTCAGTATATCATCGATTTGTATAAATATGATTTGAACTTTTACGATAAGAACTAGGTGCAGGTATTCTAAATCGAGTATCTATTTCATATGTGTGTTATGACCAACGTGTAATGTGCGTATCAAACACAGTGACAGTCTTAAGCAGCCATAAAAAAAATAGTTTGTTTTTTAAGCAAGTTGATATTACAGTACTTATAAAATACCACATAAATGGTTATTTTTTCTTAATAAGCATTTAAAACATAAATATATTTTTTTTACTATTATTAATTGTTATTCTGCAATTAGTTACAAAGCTTATTATACAATGAATGATTGCGTAATAACTAATAACCTAATTGCAAATGTCAATTCTATTCTTTTAAAAAATGAAGCTCGTTGAAGTCTTTTATATCAAAATAAGTGACATCGGTTTTTTTACTACACTATATCCAGCACGTAGCGACGTCAGCAGAAAATCATAGAGTTGGGACACTATTTACATTAAGACACGTCCGTTTCTAATTTTCCGCCGAATTTTGGTGGAATTGCGTGATGAATGGTGGCTTTGGATGCCGCTTTTTGCCTCGTTACCCGTGCCATGTGCCATGTTCAGTTTTTTTTTCAGCTTTACGCTGTATCCCGCACGAGGAAGGGTAGGCAGAATAAACCCGGGAACCTAGTGTTAAAACACTCCGTTCCACTTCCGTTCCCAACTTTCAGCCGAATTTGAGGCATTGCGTGTTGAGTGACGGAACTCAGCGCCACACTTTGCCTTATTACCAGAGCGAAGAAATGAAACATTAAATATTTTAAACTGAAAATATTTAGTATTTCATTTCCTCGGCTGGGGATCGAACTCAGAACCTGTCGGTAAAAGTCACACTCACAATCACACCCTCGTGCCGCTGCGCCACAACAGGCCTCATGTTCCAACAGTTTATATAATAAGACTATAATTATATCATAAGCACTGATATGTTATTATTATTAATGAAATATATAATACATAAAATACGATAATAGTCGTAACAAATAATAAAAAAATAAATTTCTCACTAATAATTTATTTTAAACTCTAAGAGACTCAAGCATTTGCAGCAGGTTCTGGTTCTGGAGCTTTAGGTAAATGATTTCCATTTACATTATAGCCATCTAAACCTGCTGTGTATTTAGTTTCGTAAGTTTTTCCATCATCTCCAACATAAGAAACTTCACCTTCAGTAATGAGTACGTAGCCAGAGCCATCTGCCGAAGGAACAAGACGTCCACGTTCTGATACTACTGTTCCCTCTGCAGTTACATACCGGAGTGAATACTGTCCAAATTCGTCATGCACCTCTTCGTGTTCTAAAGCAGGCATCGCCCGTCTGGCCGCTTTTGCCGATAGAACATCTTCTTCCACTGCCTCACTCATGGCTCCAATGATGCAAAGTGACAAAACTACGAACTAACACAAAATATGTTCATTAAAATTCATGAAAAATCCAAATTAAAAATAATAATAAGGTTAAGATTCATAATAATAAGTTAAATTATAATAATAATAAGGTTTCTGAAAATAAATGTAAACAAATATAGGTAAAAAATTCTCTTAGGTAAAAAATAAAATAGGTAAAAAATTCTTAAAAAATTCTCTAAATAAATATAATTAAATTCTTTAGTAAAACATACTGAAAACATATCGTTTAGATTCACAACATATTTTTGAGATCTTTTTGTTAATTTTAAACATTATATTTTAGTTGGTGAACTAAACTTATTAGGAAGTATATGTATAATTAGTCAAAAGACATCAAAATAAGCTAAAAAATATCCACACATTGGATAAGTCAAAGATAAATATTTACCAATTTCATGATAGCGTGTTTTTTTTCTCTTCGAGTCTTTCGATATCCTAAGTAAAGCAGGTACTAATGTCAAACACAAAGGAAAGTTCTTTTTTATACTATTTTTAATGATATCATTAATAATGATGTTACATTACTACTGTAATTACTATTGTTTTTAATTTATTCATATGAATTGGGGATTTGCGTAACTAATATTATCAACTTCATAAATCCATCTGAAGCCACAAGCTTTCCCAAAATATTCAAAATGTGGGGTTCCCGTTTGGGTATCCTGGATTATGGGGATACACGCAATCAATCAATTAATCCGGTTAAAATAGTTTTATTTATAGCTAACAAACTAGCTGGAAAATAGTGTAAAATAGCGTAAGTCTTTATAGAAAAAATAAATCATTATAAAATAAAAAATCTAACTAAGCGCCTAGACTTATAGATAACTAATTTAGATGAAGCATAATATTGCTCACATATATTTTAATAAAAATCTTATTTTCTTAATAAGCCTCTTATATTATACTTAATAATGTTATAAACTACATCACCAGATTTAAGTACATTATAATAACTGGTGTGTTTATATTATTTATTTCCAATAGATAGATTTTGTTTCTTTAGCGTGTATAAAAAGGCACATTGATTAATTATGTTCTTAAAAATGTATATTTTATTAATTAAAATTGGTTTTGTACCTTTAAACCATAATAATATGCATTATCGTAACTGAAAAAGAAAAATGATATTCAATTTTTTTTTCATATGTTGTAATTTCATTGTCTACATACTTGTATATCAATATATTTTCAAACAGTTCTTTTATATGGCATGATTACCATATAAAAGAACTGAACATATAAAAGAACGATGATTCGTTAAATTAAAACATTATTCTGTCTTGTGCTTCAAATAAAAAAGTAAAAAGTATAAATATAATATATTGTATACAAAGGTACCCTGGAATAATCAAATTTACGGAAAATGGATCTAAAAAGTGGGAAACAGAATACAGTGTCTTCACACTAGGTTCCTAAGTCTACTTTACATGCGCTGGATATAGTAAATAGCTATGCTGTAATAACCAATTTTTATTATACACGGATTGAACAGGCCATGACGTTACACGAGTTTAATGCAGATATTGCAAAATTCGTGTCTAATTTCAATATAATGTAATAATCTTCCACGATATGTAGTATGATAATACTGAAATTCGGTTAAAAAAACTTTATTTCTATTTTTACAAAGCCATTTACATGAGAAATGAATAAGAAAGAAACATTATATTATATTATAATATTAACAGGCAATAGTGAACAAATACTAAAAGTAAATAATAGATATCTCGATTAGTACTACTGTCTTATATTCATTAATTACACTTAATTCTCTTTGAATATGTTTTCTGTGGGTGTTATACATAAGCATTTTTATGGCTCTCCTTAACCACCTTAGGTAAGGAGGACCGTCTAATATGAGAGAAAAGTTGAAAAAATATAATCATGCAAGCAGCAAAATTTTGCAGTTTAGAAATAATAGAAAAGCTTTGTTTTATCCCAAGTGGGTGAAAATTAAAAAGAAAGGAATTGATATGTCTTAACTTCTGCTTTTTTCGACCAACAGCGTTGTGGCGCTGTTTTTAAAATATCATCTGTTGCTACTGTGACGCCTTCTTAATTTGCTTTATTTCAGTGGCCACTTTTTACTTTACTGAGACGGTTCTCCTTACCTCTACCCTCCATAGTATAACTAGTATTCTGAACCTACTTTCAAGGTGTTTTTTTATAGATATTAATAGATAGATAAAAATCTCAAGAGTATGTTTTTTGTTGTCAATGTTTGTCCGTCTGATCTCTGCCTAATCACTGTCTACCGTTCTAAGTATTCAGAGTATTCTATTTGTGTCTAAAACCATTATAATTATGAAAAAGATTTTTTTTCTTTTATACAAAATTTTCTTAAGTATTTTTGATATTACTTTAATTAAACAAAAAATGTACGTTATAATTATCTCGACATACCGCTTTCATCTAGACCACTGTCATCAAGCTTTTTATACATGCCCTCTGAGGAAAAATTCTCCTCTTACGTGAATTCGAACCGCCTTTTCCTAGTCCACAAAAGCGAAAAAAACTTTTATAATGCATAAAAAACGTAATCATGTATGGTATGATATATATAATATATGCGGCATAATTTTTAAGTCATCATGCGGTGAATATAATTTGAATTTGTACCAATATCAATTATTCAAATATTGCAATGAATATCGTTTGCATATTATAAAAGAAATAAAAAGTTTTGATAAAAATGTGTTTTTAAAAGTGTTAAAGATTTCAGTTGATTTAGTTATTTGAAAATTATTAACAATTATTGTTAGAGGCCTCCAGTTTTCTAGACTTATCAGTCATAAGATCACTGAGTAAATTCCATGTCGTCTTTTCCGTAGACATTTTTAAAATTCTATATGATAGTAAATCTCTTTAGTATTTTAAATTTTATGCATGGTATTATTAACTATAAGAATATTTAAACATTAGCCTAATTATCCTTTATTTGCGTGAGCTACAATATAATTATATCTATTAATTAAAAAAAAACACTATTAATATTAAATATTCTATTTGTATAAATATATTAAAACATTTTTTTAGCTTCATCTCGCATCAGCAGGCACCCAGTGCTACGACACTTTCCATTCACTACTGTCCACCGAATTTAATATTTTCAGTGTTGAGTGGTTTAACATACGGTACAAGCATGTGACTGTGACAAGTTGTAGATCCGATCCCCATTCGAGGAAATGAAATATTTAATATTTTCAATTTAAATATTTAATGGGGAATGGAAGCCGAACAGTGTCCTAACACTAGGTTCCCAAGTTCCCTCTGGGTACCCTGAGTGGGAAACAGAGTTCTTTTTGATTAAAATACAATTGCCATTTCTATTCTGATCAAAAAGAAATAGTTCGTTGAAGTCTATTGTACCAAAATAACTAATAAACCCTCTGTAGCATACTGTAGACTACAAGCAATATAAAATAAAATAAATTTGAAATATTATCAAATCCATATTATTAAAATGACATATCTCACATATTTATACACTATTCACTCAGTGTAACTAATAGCTTACATTCCAAGTTGATTATTTCAACTTGGAATGTAAGCTTAATACCTATCGCAAAATTTTATAAATTTTTTAACTGATATTTTTGAACAGTGCTATGCTGCTGTTCTTTCAATGTGACAATATAATGAATTATGTTCATTTTATTCGTTTTATTATTTATTCTTATCCCTTATTAGATAGTATACTAATCTGCTTGGGTTAAACTCACTTTTTTTCTATCTACTTTCCCTAGGACTAATAGAGAAACTTTCTTAAGATAAGTTAGTCTCTTACACTACCACCGATAAAATTTATTTTGGCCCAAGGTGGCTTCTCCGTGAGCCACAGTCAATATTCGAAATGCATCCGCGCGCTTAGTTTTATTTTTCACACAAAACTTGACTTTGACGGCAGGTTCTTTGATACATTTTTTTGCAAAAGTCAAAATGAAAGACGCACAAAACACGTGCAAGCAAAGTAGCTGTCAACAATTAAATGAACATTCAAAATGGCCGAATATGTGGGCGTAACTGAGAGACATGAGTACCAACACAACGCTACAAAAAAATTAAATTCGATAATACGTAACCCGTGAAAATTCGTGATACTTTTTGAACATGCATCCTATATCTATGGCGGTAAATTAACTATTTATTAAATATAACTCAGTAGAACAAAATACGAAAAAGAATACAATAGGAACAAGTAATAAAATAATAATTGTCTCACTGTAAGTTTATTTTAAGCTCTAAAATACTCAAGCATTTGTAAATGGTTCTGGCTCAGGCGCCTTAGGTAAATGATTTCCCTTTACATTGTAGCCGTCTAAGCCTGCTGTGTATTTAGTTTCATAAGTTTTTCCATCATCACCAACATAAGAAACTTCACCTTCAGTAATGAGTACGTAGCCAGAGCCATCTGCGGAAGGAACAAGACGTCCACGTTCTGATACTACTGTTCCTTCTGCAGTAACATAGCGGAGTGAATACTGTCCCAATTCATCATGCACCTCTTCGTGTTCTAAGGCAGGCAACGCCCGCCTGGCCGCTATTGCAGATTGAACATCTTCCTCCACTGCTTCACTTAGCACTCCAATGATGGTAAGTGACAAAACTACGATCTAATACAAAATAATAACATTATTATAAATGAAAATTGTAGATTATTTGAGAAACAGAATTCTAAATTATTTGAGAAACAGAATAGGAATTAAATTAAAATAAAATATAGCATATTATACTATATAAATGCGTCGTTAAGCAATTCGTGCTTATTTTAAACAAGATATTTTAGTGCTTCCGGAAATTAGCTTAATTTTATATATTGTTGTAATAATCGATAAATTTTAGTAAATATATCGATAATTAGAACAATTTATAAAAATAAGCTATTTATAACCATTTCCGCAAATGAAAATCAAATCTATTCGTCGGAAACTACGATGACTAATTTAACGGTAGATTAAAAATAAATATTTACCAATTTCATTGTGGGATATTGTTTGGCTTCACTTATCTTTCGACGTCCTGAGACAAGTACTAATGTTAAACCCAGAGAAAAGCTCTTTATATACTTTTTTTAATGATATGATTAGTAATGATATTATAGTGACCACTGTAATTACTATTGTTTCTAATTATTCAAATGAATTTGGCTTGCATAACTAGCGTTAAAACTAACTAGCTCTAAATAAAAGTGTGCACAATATAATAACAATGTATAACAAATAAGTAATTGTAAAAATAGATATTTGTCAACACGCCTAAGCATTAGATCAACTAATTTCGTACAAGAACAATATTGCTCACATGATTCAAAATATATTCAAATCTAAAAATAAATGAGCAACAAGTGATAAAAGTAACAACATGCATATTTTTGAAAAACTCTCTCTCAACTTCACGCTGTATCCTGCATGGCAGGGTAGGCAGAGGGAACTTGAGAGCCTAGTGTTAAGACACTCCGTTCCCCACTTTTCGTAAAAATATTACGTATTTAATTTCAAAATATTAAATATTTTATTTCCTCGAGTGGGATTGTACCCACAACCTATTGTTTATAGTCACACGCTTCTGCCGATGCGCTACGACAAAAATGAATAAACATATTATTTCAAAATGCTTTGTTTTTGTTTGTTCTAATGTAAAAAATACTAGAGTACAAGAGTATAAGAATTTCGACGAAGCATAGAGAACGTATGGCCTAATTGGGCAGAGGCATAAATAAGTTGTAACAAGCGTATAAGAATTTCCACGTACCTTGATGAGAACATATGGCTTTTTTTTATGGAATAGACGGCACACGAGCGTACGGGTCACCTGGTGGTAAGTGATCACCGTCGCCCACGGCCCGTGTAACTCCAGAGGAGCTACAGGAGCGTTGCCGTCCTTTAGGGTGGAAGGGCACCGGGGCCCGGCATTATTACCTAATGCGAAACGCAGTGGCCAAAGCTACTACTTAACCCGGTCTTAAATGCCGGGGGTGGTAATAATCCGGTCGAGTGTGCCCATGCGCGTTGCCATTACTGGCAACGTGACTCTACCACACGCACTTTAGTCGCCTCTTACGAGACCATCAGCACCAGGGTGATCCTATTCTAAGCCGAAATCACACGGCAACAAAAGTTGGCTATCTTGGTCAGACCGCTTGAACGGTTTCCAAAGGGCATCTTCAAACTAATTCGTACGTTCTACTTTTAAAATTAGTATTTTTCTTTTCTAAGTGTGAAATAGCACTTTAAACATAGTAAAAATATAATTCAATCTTGTTCAATAAAAACAAATTTGAAATCCGAAACCATAGGTTAGTTTGATGTTTAAAAAAAAACTGGTCAAGTGTGAATTAGTCTCGTCAAAAAGAATATCTCAAAAACAAGAAACTATATTTTCATTACTGTATAACTATTTCATTAAATTAAGATTGTAAGATGGAGAAGAGTGTATGTGATATGTGAGAGTATTATTAATTATAGAGTAAGCATTACTTGACAAATATTGAACAATTAAATAATATATATAAATAGAGAAGACGAAGAAGAAGTAATAAAATAAAAATAATATAATATGATATTTTTTTTATTTTATAATTATCATTAACATATATTTTTAAAGGTTTTATTCCAAACTTATGTGACTCTAACTCTAAATAACAAAAACCTATACATTAATATAGATTTTGTCATGAATTATTTTCCGTACATAAAAATGCTAAATACAGATAAATAAAAATTAATTTGTTTGCATATTCTAATGTGTTTCGTGACGACTTCGACAAAGCTCGTGATGTTATACAGTTCCTGAAGTGTAGGTTTCTGTACAAATTATGTCATTCTCTAATAGTTAAAATACGCCATTTACTTATCACGTAAATAAGTGATTTTTATTATTAATGTAAAATGAGATGTAAAAATAGTAATTTTCGAATTATTCCATATGAAGTAATTAATATAAATATTATAACGAAATATATATATATATATATATATATATATATATATATATATATATATATATATATATATATAAATATATATATATTATATATATATATATATATATATATATATATATATATATATATATATATATATATATATATATATATATATATATATATATATATATATATATATATAAATTACAATTCCCCGTGCAATAATTCAATTCATTAAATGTTACTTTTTGTGCCTAAAATGTACTTACATTATTGTAAGTATACTTACATTATTAGCTGTACCATTCTTTGCTGGTAGTGTACGAGTAGTTATTGTCAGTTGCGACATTATTAACAGTATCTTAGTCCAAAAGTTCTATATAAGGGCAATTATACATTCTTAATGAAATTTTAAATGAATATTACCGTCTCAAATAATATGATAACTCCTTATAAAAAAGTCTTTCAAAATAAAGTAAAGAATTATATTTTTTTTGTAAGGCGTGTTTAATACAAGTATTGTAATTTTTTTTAATACATTTATATATTCGTAGCAAAGCATAAGTCTATGCCCATTTTTAATACAAATTTGTTTTTAGTGTACATAACATTTTATATTTCTTAAATACTTTTCATCTGCCTGAAGATTTTTAAAAACACATATGAAAGATTAGCTTCTTAGAAAATTGGAAAATCGACGGTAACAAAATCAAGATGGGTAATAAATAGCTTTCCTTGAACTGGTTTATTTTAACACATTGCGTTTATAACATTCTTGACATCAGAGATGTGTTTCTTCCCCCTAGCACCAATGCTTCTATTTGGTCGATCAATGTGTGATAAGCCATAATCTAGTTTGTATACGCCGTGGCCGTTGCTTTTTAACAAAAGATGGCGACGAACTGGCAGCTTGTTCTGATGAAGAGTATTCTTTTTCTCTTACCTTCACCGATTTGTTTATTATTACTATTTAATTATTCTTAGTTCCCTAAGTTGATATAAAATTACTATTTTGTAATGTTTTTAATATTTTAGTATCTCAATTTAGAAATATTTTACTTTATTTAATTTAATTGAAATAGGATTTTTAGACGGTTTTTGGTGTCGATTGAAGCCCACTAAGATCATCGTAAATGACATTGACCTTCACGATGAAAATATAATATAACAGTATAAATGTTGCATGTAACTTATTTATTTTATTTTTTATTATGAACTAGATTCGTTACCACTAAAATATAATCAAAGGGTAATTTAAATTTTATTGGTAAATTTAGTGACAAAAAAGGAATAATTGACCAAGTTACATATAAAGACATATTTAATTTCTCCTGATGAAAAATAAATAAATTTCAGCTACTTTGATATTTACAAGAATATTCCATAGTATTTAAAAATAAAATTTAACATTGTATTAAAATTCATAAACATATTATTTAAGATAAGTTTATAAATAAACTGGCGGGATTGCCTGTGGTAAGTAAAAATACATATAACACTCATGCATAGAGGGTCTTGTGACATTTTTTTGTTTTAAAGTAAACGGAAATGTGACTTATAAAACAAAACACATAAGTATGCAGATGAATACACTGATTATGTATGAAATGGACTACAAATGCAAGTATAAATTTTTCCTAGATATATGTACCAATATATTTACATTTTTCAAATATTTCTCTTTATTAGCACTGTAAAAAATAAAAAGTGACAACGTACCACTTTTTGCCAAATACAGATTAATACATCGCGATTTAGACAGACCGCAAAGAGACAGGTATCAAAAAGATTAATTTTCCATAATTTTTAATTTACAAAACTCTTAAAATTGCAAAGACCCCAAAACCTACAGTAAAATACTTAAGTAGAAGTCATATCCTTGAACCGATCTTCAAACATCATCATTGGCAGTCGTAATTAATGTGTATAATGGCAATATGTATCTACTAGGAAACATTTAAATGTCATTTTATATGCCTACATCATAAATCTAGACGCACAAATAACGAAGCAACTCATTTAATGTTATTTATATCTAATTGTTCAATTCATGTCCATTTCCTTAAATGTATTCCTTATTTTCATTAATCTATATATTGAAAGAGCTAAATGAACCTCCAATAAATTTCACGTTTTTTATATGGACAAGACATTGAGTGTTTCTCCAACACGTACTTTAGTCGCCTCTTACGACACGATCGGTACCAGGGTGACCCTATTCTAAGCCGGAATGACACGGCTGAAAAATCTTTACATAAACAGTCTTGATTGAGAATATTTCTCAAAATCATTTCAAAATATAGTTATTTATAATAAATAGAAGTACTTTAAACAAATTTTCAAATATTAAATTAATCTACGTCTAAAATTTACATCGCATAAAATTTTCTTTACAACAAAAACATTGTTGTATATTTATTTTTAAATGTTACATGACCCTTTGTAATATTTATCTGTACGGACTAAAAAAATAACTCAATATATTGTTACATTTATCATGTTTATTGTTAACCTTCTCACAGGTAAACAAATCTATGCATTTATAAAAATAAACAGTATTGGTACCTTCGATTCAAAATATTTTGCCTTGATCGCTGTGGTAATTGTAATGTCAATACTTAACACTTCATATTGACCTTTGATGATTAGTTTGAATAGAATTCTCATAGGCACACACACATCGTTGTCTATGCAAAAAAAAGTCTAGCTAAACAAACATATAAAAATATAAAAATATAACATAAAACTAATAAAAAAATCTTTTCATAAACAAAGTAAAATAATCTTACTAAAGCCTTTGTATTTAAAATAAAATAAAAACTATCTATTATAAATATTATGAGTCAACAAATTGTAATATAGATAAATCAGCTCAACAATATAAGTTTTTATAAGAAAAACAAACAGCAATAAAATTAAATCTTTTTAGAAACTTTGTCAATTATATATAGAGTCCTTATAGTAGAGTTAAAATATTATTATAAATAAATATCAAATCAGAATAATAAAATGTGGTCAAGTTTAATAATCATATAACTAAATAAGACTACTGCTGCTAACTAAGCAACAGCAGTCTGTAAACACCGATGATTCGGGGGGACATTTAAATTGTAAAATAGTTTGAATTTTTATATCCAGCAGACTGCACCAACATAGCTCTCTTTAGAAAGCTTCCTTTTATCAGTGAAGATGAGAAGAGACTAATTAATTAATTAACTTTTGTGGTGCCTGGAACTCTTTTTATTAGGCATAGATTTGCAATACAAGAAGAATGGACCAAGGCTTTATAAGGCGTAACGAAAAGGTGATGAGCTGAATAACAAGACAAAGAATTCGGATGGGAGGTTATCCTTCCAAGTCTGGGAGGAACAGGAAGGAGTGGATGTTTTGGAGCCACCGTTGTAGAACGGTCAGCAAATTACATATGTAATGACCACACCTTGGTGGGATACTCAACTGATTCAATTTCTGCCTGAGCATCGTAAGAAGGACATTATCACAAGTAGATGCAACATCTAGAAAAACACCAACTTTATTCTCTCCTTTGGCAAAGCTCGTCGAATATCTGTAGTTAAAACGCTGAAAGCGCGAAATCTCTTAACCTTAACACCAAAAGAGGAGCGAGGACTAAAGGAATTAGAAAAGTTTATATCCATCCAAATATTTTCTTTTTCCAAATGTCATTTCTAAAATTCGCATGTCTGCGTTTGTACTCAGCGTACTTCTCATTCGTCATGCAGGCTGCATATGACGCCACGGTAGATGCGTATGACCCTTGCAGTAATAGCGTTAATATGTTGACTGTAAGCAGGAAGAAAGATAGGGAAATAAGAATAGGACTACCTCCATACCCGTCATTTCTGTCCTCTCTTAAACAGGCGAAATTTGATAGCCTGAATAAGGATCCAGGCAACAAACATGCTTCCGAGAAACCAACAATGACAGGATTGTATAGATAAATAATACGAAACAATTTATATTTTTTACCACGAACTCTTTTACTATTCCAGTGTAGGAAGTTTAGTAGAAGAGTTAAAGATTTGGAAAATTTTAAGTAGGCATCGTTGGACGGTATAGGAAGTTCATTAGCGGTTGAAATAAGGCTCATGAGAGTATCAGTCAGAGACATTAAAATAAGAGATATTTAATATTTTATTGTCTGTTATACTCAGGGCTTCCTCTATCGGTTGCAAAATGTGTTGTGGAGCAATGAATCAGGTTAATTGTCCTTTAGGGTGCCACATGCTTCACTAGTATAATGTTAAGAGCCCCTGCAGCACCTTGGCTTTAATCTACAATGAAATTTTATATGGCCAAGACGACAGCAATGAAGGAATTGAATGGTCGGATATTTATCAACCTCAACACTAAGGGCACATTTATAGAAGAATACTCTCTCTCTGGCAATTGTTGGCCACGTGATATAATTACCACAATCTGAGTAAGGACCCATGGACTCACCCTCACTTACATTTTTCTGGTTCATTTGTCTCGCTTTTATAAGTCTCCGCAAGCAATAAGGAAAATTTGAGAGCCAACAAAATTTTCCAAAGATCATTCAACGGGAACTCTTTTTACAATTCCCATCCTAGTAATATTAAAGGTTTGAATTACATAACATTTTAAACAAACTAAAAATGGGATTACTTAAGTTTTTTTATAATATACTGATATTCTCAACTGACCAAATGTAATGGCTCTAACAGAAGTGCCTGCAAAAGGGTCAGGAATTTCCCTTGAAAAATACACAATGAAGGGATCTTTGTCTATACTAATGTAGGTTTTTAGGACTACAGACATAGGTGAGTCAATCCTGAAATTTTGGATAGTCTTCTATCAGAGGATAAAAAAAAACAATTATTAACCCATCTAGGGTTGATAATTGTTTTTAGAGACATTTATATTGTCTTGATTAGAGGATGGGTCCTCTCCTTTTCCTTCTCAAGTGGAGGATCAGGATTCATCTTAAGTTACCGTGCTTTTGTTTTTGACGCTAGGAAATGCACTTATGCAAACCACTTGAGGCGACACAATGTCTTATGCTCGAGCGGTACTCATCGGAAATTCCGATAGTTCCTGATCCCTCTTCTGATACTATTATGGTGTGGTATACACCATATCGTATCTTCTGATACTATTACGACACCTCGGTGGAAGACTCCTATAACAGGCCATTGTCGATGCCCCAGGGTGACCTGGGGTTTCTTCTAGGACACCTACAGCCTCGATGTCTTGCAGAAGCTCTCCTAGAGCGAGGGCAGGAGAATATGCGCATAGCGGCTTCTCCTAGCCCCTGGCATACGATGACAGACTGGGTCTGCGTTAGCGTTAGACTCACGAGACTGCTCCGCCTTCAATGCTATGACTGATTCGCAGAAATAGACTACTGCAGGCCAGTTCCTCTCACAGTCAAGCATGGCTCCCACCATACTGGAATTTGATGTAGATATTTGCCGAAGCAACCGTGTCGGAATCTGCACCAGCTTGAACGTCAGGACCCTGAATCCCATCCTTACCCAGCACTCAAAATGAGGGCGGACTGCCTCCACCGTTACTAGGCCTGCCGCCGGTGGACCTAGGGTCCGGACCGCTCGCTTGTGCGAAATTCGTGAACATTGGCAAGTACCTCCGTCTGAAGTTCCCAAGGCGGATCACTTGCCAAAAGAGTTGCCGTCGTCCAAAACACTGTCCACTGTCCTCGATTGTTCTCATCGCTATTATAAGCTGCGCTTTCCGCAATTGTGCTTTGTACTTAGCGGAAAGAGCGTCTGCCCAAATAAGTGCACCGTAAAGTGCGATGGACCTCAACACACCGACATAAATCCGTGGGCATGGAGAATCTGGCCCTACGATATTCGGCAATAATCTACCAAATACTTCTTCTGGGCTCGAACCTCCACCTCCCTACACTGAATGCGCAGATTAGACCTAATCTTAGATTACCGTAACCTAAGTATAAAATATAACTAACCTAGTCTTCGATTAACTATTCACTAGATTAAGCGTTGCATACAAATACGGCTCAAAAAAGTGGCACCACTTAATATAAACACAAATGCCGAACATTATTACACACAGACTAATTACAAAAAATCTATTTAATAAAATCATACCTTATTCTCGTAACTTAAGGTTTAGTTTCGACTAGCGCGTAATAGATATAAGACATTTAATTTCACTTCATCGTCGTCGCTTTGTAAGTACTTGTAAGAAAATAGAAAATAGAAATCATGGAGTCACTTTATTGATAATAAATTGATAATTTTTGTACATTTTATTAAAAATAAAAGTAATTGTAATCTTGAAACGTCTTTTTTTGTTTTAATTCTACAATATACATTTCGTTAAAAAGTTCCGCTACTTCTACATTTTTCAATCGATCTAATAATACTGAGTCATCGACGGATTTTTTTTATTTTTAATCACATTTAATTCAAAAAATATGATAATATTTTTTAACGAAGACTTTTTTTTCTTAAAACGTTTATTAATTTTTTATAAATTATTAATTTGTTTCGTTATAGTAAGTAGTATTTAGTGTGATACGATTATTTGTTTTTTAAGTATCCTTTTCTTGGAGTATCTTGCAAAGATGTAATGTCCGATAGTAAAGTAGTAGGAGAATTAGAGCTGACGGAAACAGCCATTGTCTTGATTCTGGTATCATTTAGAATTGAAGATAACTATAATAAATATTTTTTTATTTTTTTTTATTTTGTGTATTCTGTATATGTAAACAAAAAAAAAAACCATTTTTTAATTTATTAATTATACTTGCAATTTTGGAATCGCCACTTTTACCAATCTACGCCGTTGAGTATTCTTCCCTTCTTTCTTAGGCGACAATAGATACCCATTATGCACAGCGAAATGAGTCAGTAGGAAAACTATTATACAAAAAAAAATATATAAAGTTATTATAAATATAATAAAAAAAAATTAAACATCTCTCTATGCATTTCTTAGCCAAAACTTACCGTTATTTGACGAAATCGTTGGTAGTGTTATCGTCAATATTGGCCAAACGACGGATTTTTTTTATTTAATTGTTTAATATTGATTTTTAAGTATTTTAAAATTAATTCTAACGTGTGCTTACCGAAAGAAAGATATTCCTTCTGAAATCTTACTGTTGCGATGGTTATTTACACAATTTTTATAAGCACACAGAGGCATTTTGTCACGTCCGCACATTGGCTATGGTTGGAACATACTAAAAACGAATAAGAACGCAATTCTGTTTGTGCTCTTATTTGTCGGGCCGTTTTTTGGAGTGTGACACTCAATCTATGAATAGTTGATCGAAGAACCTAGTCTATAAAACGATAGTAACACTATAACTGGTCGCCTTGTGAGTAAGGATCTATTTACATTATCAAATATTGTTTTCAAAATGTAAAATGAAAAAAATAACCCTGAAATATAAAACTCTTATTACTTCGTGTGTCAATTAAAATAAAATATAGCAAAGTCCTCCAAGTAAATTATAAAATTTTATTTATTTTTTTTGTTTGACGTCATCATTCTCTGAATACCTATTTGAAATCTTCAATCAATTTCGTTCATTATTAAATTAAAATTTCAGATAAAACAAGAACAAAAAAATTATAATAAATCTTTTTTTGTTAATTATATATTTACTGTTATACAAATTAATTAACTTAATTACACATTTATTTTTATCTGTTTTGTCTCCAGCTTTTGATATTACTAAAATACTGTGATATCATTAATTTATATCAAATTGTACTTCAACTTGACTAATGCAATCTTACATTATACTTTTATACATTAAATAATAAGATGCAAATGATTATTTTTGTATTACCAAAATTATTTCACGAATATGCAATCGTGTTTCTTTAAAATTAATTATATAGTTAAATAATTTAACAAATAACATTCATTTCTATTACTCATTAGAAGGTTACAAAGTTTTTAAATGTCCAGTTGAATAGTCGGACCTTTAATACAAGTATTGTTGAAAATTATTAATACATTATATACACGATACGATGTTTCTTATTAATCGATTAATATATTATAATGTCATAGGTACATATTTCTTAACAGAAGTGGCTTATTTTCCTATTCTCCATAGTCTGTGTGTCTCCAAGAGTTATAATATTATAAAAAAATTGACTGCACTGTTTTTGTTTTTAAAAACGAATATCGAAGGGTTAAGTTAACAAAAATTTACGTTTAAAAGTATACATTTAAAACAAGAATAATAATATTTATGTATGTCACTATTTAGATATGGACATAGTAAAACTAAAATGTCATCAAACAAAAAACCTTTTTTAAAATATCCCCATGTTTGTATATTCTATGGCGACGTATTAATAAATTACGTTATCGAAAGAATCGACAGTCTTGTGTGATCGCTTGCGAAACATAACGTATCATCCCACATGCAGAAATAAAAAAGTAAGTAAACTAATTTCTCTAGTTTAAATTTTTATTATTGTTGTACTATAAAAAAATAACATTTTGAAATTAATTTGTTTATCAATTTTATAAAATTAAATTATAAAAATGATTTATATATTTATAAAAATTATCTGCGTTTCGTATTGTTTAAAATTTTCATAACTTTACAGCGTCAAAATCCACTGTACAAGTTATTTATGCATGTTAAGGAATTATCAATTATGAATTATCAATTTTAATAATATAGTACAGAGAGATTTTATTTTATAAAGAGATTTCTTAAAAAATATTGATACATTAAAATAAACCTGATTTACTTTTTACTTATATTTTTAATATGGTCTCCAAATATAATGCTTGACTCTTGATTAAAAATCAATCAAACATTATGTCAGCAATTTCATCTTATTGGGCAGTTTTAGTTTCTGTACACGGTTAGCGTGACAAGTGTTTGCAATCTAATAAATATAGACTATTTGCGTATATTACATCACAACCATAAATTGCTTACTTATTTCATAAACCTTAACTTTGATGATCACGAAATTATTGTTTTAAATTATTGATACTTATAATTTGTATTTATGTTATTTATTTCTATTAAATACACTAAATAATAAACAATACACAGAGGAATAAAAAGTAACGAAAAACCAATATATTTTTTTGTTTTTTATTTAAGACCGTTCCGTCCCTCTATTCCCATTAAGACCGTTCCGTTTTCTATTTTCGTGAATTCTAGTGCGGAACTCAACACCGTGCTTTTAGCCAGGGCAAAAAAAATAATCATTTTATTTTCTAGAGTTTCTACTCTACTCTACTCAAACCCACATTCTATCATGTTTACAGTCGCATCTTTGTGCCTGTGCGCTACGACAGGCACGCTTTTCACAAACACTGACCAAGAGTAAGGCTAGACGGATAAAAATATGCGCTAACCATCAAAAAAATGTCGTAAAGCAATTTAACAGTTTTATTTACATACATATTATACTTAAAACACATAAGTATATTTATATATTAATATTTTAAATTAATTCTGATTATTTCATTTATTTATTTTCAGCCATTATTATTCACATTATTTCAAACACTACCAAAATATCTTTCACTACTTTATGTTTACTTATAGTGATAAGGCCATCTGTGCACTTATGAAATTTGTAAAACTAAATTTGTATTTTAGTTTTTGTGCAATAAAGTATTTCTGATTCTGACATGTTTATGTTAAAGGTTACCTGTAATAGATTATTAATAGAGATAAGTTTACCTTTGTGTTTTATAATACGTAAAATAATTATTTTATTTTTTCATTTTCTATTTGTTATTTATTTATTTATTTTTTCTTTTTAAGTAAATGCTGTATTTTTTATTGTAATTTTGCCTTCTGATGCTCATCTTATATAATTAAATTAAATAATATTATTCCATTGTTTTATATCTATTAGAATACTTATAAAAGCTTCGTGGACCTGAATGTTACTTTTTTTTAATAAAAAATGTTAAAATGATTAGACCTATTGTTCATTTTCGTATTAATTGGTGTTTCTACGATACATATTATAGGCAAAATCGCCCGAAACCAGGAAATCAAACATTTTATATAAACATTTTACTGGGCACCTGAGTGACTTCCTGATCCAAAAAAAATATTACAAACAGTCAACACGGAGTAGATCAGAAGTGCTTAGAGTTAGGAACTTAAATATTTGTTTATTTTTATCAAGCAAGATGTGTACATTCACGATAAGATTTTTTTGAGATTCTTGCAAAATACGAATTTGGGTAAGCATTAATAATACCTGTAATTGAAAAATAAAAACAATAATCATAAAGTTCAGTAAAAATGTGTACGTTTTAATATTGGTAGTTTACTGTCAAATTTCTCATGGAAACATACAAAAACGTAATACGGAAAGAATTCGCTCATAAAAATGAATTTAATAACAAATGATACGTCGAATTTACATTAAGTGTTTATTTGTATTAAAATCACGTTTTCATTTTATTATATGTACAAGTTTTTTTATATAATAAATAAAGTAGAAGTAATCATTACCAATTGATATATCTTTGATGTTATCAAATATTATATTTAATATAAATTTATTTAATAAACGAGATATTTTGACGACACTGTGAATTTTATGTAGACTTAGAAACATTATTATATTAGTCAAGCATAATATTCACGATAAATAAATCGTTAATCTGAGACGTTATGAGATAACACAGGCGAGACATGTGAAAAATTGAGACTTTCGAAGGACAAACAATGAACCATTGCAATTTAAATACTCTTCTACTTAATCTGTTATTTTATATTTGTAACCAATTTGAATACAAGGGCTATGAGACATATACATGCGTATTTTTTTTTATATATTTGTAAAAACTAAGGATATACGAATTTCTTGAAATTACGCGACCTCATCATATCCATGATACCACAATGTCCGGACGGCCTGTTGTACTACTAGATAATACGACAATACGACATTTATTCGTTTCTAGACGAGTAGAAACTATATTAGAACTAAGATTATCAACAGTAACCCTCAATATTTGTAAATTTAAGTGACAATGGAAAGAGACCCCAAAGTAGGAGGACGTTTTAGGAAAAAGGTCCTTAAATGGATATCAAAGAGATCTGGGCTGGAAAGCGAAATATTTGTACTCTTTCCACCAGATACTCCATTGACATTGAATAAGCCGAAAACTGGACAAGAATGGAAGAAGCAAATTCTTATTTGTATGAAAAAAATATTTGGGCAGGTCGCAATAGTGAGGCCTTTTGCGATCTGCCCAAATATTTCTATCACTGGGGCACATTCAATTAGCTTATATTATTGTTCAATTAGCTTATATTACAGAACAAAAGACTTATTACAATCAATTTATTTTATTTTTTAAGGTTGATTAGACACTTGAGGTTAAAGTTTGAGTTTATACATTTAAATACTGGTGGCTCAGAGTTCTCAATGCTCCGAAATGTTAACGATCATATAAAATTCCTGCTTTTATAATGCATGAAATATGTATAGATTTAAGACCTTTAAATCTATTATTTTATATTATATTTTTAACTAAGCTTGTAATAGTTTGCGAAATATCCGGTTATCGACCAAATATTGATTGAATGGACTCTGTTGACGAACGAACGTCACAAATGATTCAATATATTGTTTTAAATCCAATAAAGACGTCTATATTTGTATTCTAAAGAAGCTTCAACCGTTAATGCTAATTTTAAGGAAAAAAATAAAAATTTTGTTCGCTTCGTTAAGCTTTATAATGTTACCATAGGTAATAAAGATAATTGTATCATATGTAATCATATAAAGGTTAGGTTTTTTTATTATTTTTCAATAACAACCATAGTTACATAATAAAATTCTTATATATGGAAACGGCAATACCTACTGCGCATGAAGGTTACTACATGAAATCCGGAAACTTTGAATAAGCACTTGTACTGAACATACTCTTAAATAACATCGTCATGTACTAAAATCCGATCCGTTTTGCCGAATTCGGATGGTTTGTTTAGATACCGTACTGAGAGAAATTTTATTTAAATGTTATAATAAACTTTCGCTAATTGAGAAATCTTAATTCGTTACTAACTATTCCATAAAAGTATAAAAAATATATTTGTAACTTAAGGTAAACTAATAATCGACGTTTTTAAATTAAATAAATATTTATATATCTATAACCATTATAAATTTCATTAAAACTCAAAATAAAGAATATACTGATTATTATTTTATATTGTTTTATATTTGTTTAAAAATATCGCTTCTCTTCGTGGTAAAAATTTGGCAACACTGAGTCAGAATTAATTGCGTTGTTGTCTTTTCAAATGTAATAAAAAGATACATTTTAATCCAACTATAGCATTATTTTTATATTTTTCAGATGACCTCTATTAAAATCGTGTGTATACTTCTATGCATAGCTTGTTACTTTCAAGTTTATGGTGCGGACAAATATACCGACGAAAATAGACCGTATGAGTTTGGATTTACAATTGATGGAGAACAACATCGACATGAGAAGAAAGGTAAAAAATAATATTTCATTTTACAGAAAAAATAGAGTAAAATATAAATAGCACTTAATTTTACATTTATGGTATCGTAATAGCCCAAGATGTAGTTCTTGGGATATTTTAGGTAGCTTAAATATTTATTTAAGAAGAAATCAAATTCCTATTATTATTATTATGAATGAATATAAATCATCAATCATCATGTTGGCCTGCAATCAATTCAAGAAGGTTTATAAAAAGAGGATCTAACAATCACTATGCCAAAAGCAAGCATTTATGCATCGTATTTGCTGCATTTCGTATGAAATACACAAAACCTGTTGGGTATCTATTGTAATCACGTGTTGCTAAATTCGAATAGAAAGTGAGAATTTTCAATATAAATAATAGAAAAAATCTCAATAATGGATATTTATATTACAGATAAAATCTGTTTATAAACTGTTACTTCTATAAGTTGAGGCCTGTCGTGGCGCAGCGGCACAAGAGTGTGACTGTAACCGACAGGTTCTGGGTTCGATCCCCAGTCGAGGAAATGAAATATTTAATATGTTCAATTTAAAATATTTAATGTTTCATCTCTTCGCTCTGGTAATAAGGCAAAGCGCGGCGTTGATTTCCGCCACTCAACACGCAATGCCTCAAATTCGGCGTAAAGTGGGGAACGGAAGTGGAACGGAGTGTCATAACACTAGGTTTCACTTCCGTTCCCTCTGCCTAGTGCGAGATACAGCGTGAAGCTGAAAAAAAAAAAGAAAAAAAACAAAAACTTCTATAAGTTGTACTTACTGTTGACCTACAATACTGAAATTGGTGCTGAAACCCTAGGTGAGCGAGTCCTACTTGCTGTTGACCGGTTTTTTTTATTAAAAAAAGAACTCTTCATAATTATGTTAAAATATGTAATCATACTTTGTACCTATATCTAAGCAATCAACTTTTATGTCAATTTTGTAAGACGGAGCGACGCCATCAGTTGAATTTTAGCATCTCATTAGCATCAAACAGTCGTATATTATGTTCCTTATTCTAAAATGTATATGATAGTTTTATTAATATTACAGTGATAAATTTAATTTATTTAATCAAAAAATGTTGATTTTTAGATAGATGAACAGATAAGTACACGGTTATATACTAAAGCAATATTAAAATTAAGCAAAATATTTCAAATATTCAAAAATTGTATTGTTGTTAAAAATTATCTCTAACATCTCCACTAAACGTACATAATAAGGAAATAAGTTAATAGGTTTTATTTTATGAGCCAAAAATTAATATACTTATTTAGGTGCGGTTGGTAGCACCTAGATAAGTGAACTTAATATAATGTTTGGGAGACTTAATATAATCTTTGAGGGGCTCCGCCGTATTTATCACGAAGTGTTCTGGAGAACTGTTTGACTTGGTACCTGCCGCCGAATTTTCTAACCGCACATTACGGCACGAACTAAAGTACTTTCCACATCATCTGGACACCTGGCAATCTAATACTGTGCGGTTTCGTAAGAATTTTCTTCCACGCGCCACACATCTGTGGCATGATCTACCCGCGGCAGTATTTCCAGATGGATACAACATGGGTACCTTCATAGTGAGCGTTTATTTGCACCTTAAAGGCCGGTAACGCACCTGTAGCTCCCCTAGTTTTACATGAGGTGATGAGGGCGACGGTGATCACTCACCATCAGGTGATCCGTACGCTCGTTTGCCTCGACTTTTCCATAAAAAATATTATTATTATTATTAAAAATACACAAACAGACTGAGATAGCATTGGTAAACTTAAAACATACATTAATTTACTTTATCATTGTTTTAATACTCAGCTTCACGCTGTATCCCGTGCATGGCAGGAAGAGAGAACTCGGGAACCTAGTGTTAAGACACTCTGTTCTATTTCCATTCCCTACTTTCCGCCGAATTTGAGGCATTGCGTGTTGAGTGGCGGAACTCAACGCCGCGTTTTGGCTTATACCAGAGCGAAGAAATGAAAACATTAAATATGTAAATTGAAAATATTAAATATTTCATCTCCTCGAGTGGAGATCCACCTGTCGGTTACAGTCACACGCTTGTGCCGCTGCGCCACGACAGGCCTCACTCTCTCGGGCTAACAATCTCATGCCAGAGACTGGCACTCTCATTGTTGTAATAATTATTTAATAGAAGACAATATATAAAAAGCTTCACTATTTTTAAGATAAAAATTTGGATCTTTTATCAGCAGCTTAGCTAATAATCCATTAGCTAAGCTGCTGATAAAAGATCCAAATAGAATGTCTACAAAAAAATATATCAGCAAGTTTCCTTTTTAGTGTAGAAACTCGTAAATTTTAATATTTATAACTTTCTTATGAATATAATAAATATGTACATTAATTATAACCCTTATATTATTTTTTAGACGAAAATGGAATAATTATGGGAGAGTTTGGGTTCATTACCGCTGATGGTGTTTACCACGTTACAGTTTATGCCACAGATGAAAATGGAAATTTTAAAATACTATCAATGAAAAACATTCGAGTCAAGCCATGTAAGACAACATATTGTTATATTATTTTTGTCTTTTATATATAAATTATTATCTTCGTATCGTTTTGTTTAAAAATAATGTTACAATGTTTTTTTTATAGATCCTACGGCTCCTGGCTTCGGAGAAAGCAAAAGTCTAACCATTCCCGCCAAACAAAGTAACTCGGCAATCGATAAGGCTCTTTCTCCTGGTATACGACAAGGTCATTCTATATCTTTACCTCCAACGCAACAAGTTGTATCTGTTAATAAACAACAAATAAATGTAGAAAATAAGGCAGAAACTGTAAGATCTTGTTCACATTGTAAGGTACCAACCACTACATCTGCACCAGAAATAGCAACAGTAGAGAAAAAACAAATTTCTCAAGACAATTTAGCAAGAACTGAAACTGGATCTTTATTTAAAAATTCATTTGATAATCAATTTTCTCCGCGAAATCCTAAATTAAATATACCTTCAGTTAATTCTAATCAGCAAACACATTTAACCTACAACAAAGATAATCCCACTCTGTCTATCATAAATAATAATCAAAGAAATGTAGAAAATCAGCAGCCCAATACTGTTAAAGCTACCAAACCAGTAGAGGCTAGTTTATCACAATCGTATGATAACAACGGAAATAGTGCACCGAATTTATCACGATATTCTAAAGGAAAATCAAGTTATCCTAATTTAAACACGCAAGATCATCCTAATTTATATATGCAAGATTTTGGTCCCGAATTTTCTTCTCCTAAATTTATAGATGAAACTGATGTACAACAATTCCATGGTGGGCCTGGATCAGATCAATTTAATATTCCAAAAACGAATTTACAAGTTCCTAAAATTGATCAAAATGATTCACAATTTTCTATTTCTGGTGCAACCAACCCCTCTGATTCCAAAGAAAATCCAAATGCTTCAAAATATAAGGAACAAAGTGGAAATGGAAAATCATCAGCTATTCCCAATGCATATCGACAACCTAAAAGCTTCGAAGAAATTTTGCAATCTGCAAGTCCAAGACAAACTTTGTTAGAATCTTCTCAGCCAGATTCTAACCAAAGCCCTGAAAAACCGGTTCTTATAGCAGCTCAAATGCAAATTGTAGACAAGAATACGGACATTTATCACAAAAATCCTGGAGAAACAGATGGTCTACCAAAGGGCCTAAATACAGACGACATGACTAATCTCTTGTATACTTTTAATTATACAGTTGGATTTCACGGTCATCATGAAAAGGGTTACACTAATGGTATCAAAATCGGTTACTATTACGTAACTGGTAGGAATGGAGTGAGGACGAGAGTTGATTATCTAGCTGATGAAAAAGGATTTCATCCAAAAATATCCCAAGATATTTTAGATATTCTAAGCGAGGAAGTGCCTAAACCCGAAACGGAAAAGGATGAAAAATATGGTTTAAAGGGATATGAATTCAAGTGGCTTTATTATCCTGTAGATTCAAGAAAACGCTAAAATGAATAAAAAAACATAACTCGTTATGTAAATTTCATATGTGTATTTTTTTTTGTATTGTCATAGATGTTATTTTTTTATTCGTGGCTTGTAGATAATATAAGATAAATTGTTATAGCTTTAAGTAACTCCCAAGTCACAAATGCGCACTGCCATATATGCTGCCAGATAGCTTTAGTTCAAATAAAAAATCTTTTAAAATAATTAAGATTTTCATTTATCTTTCATTTATCTTCTTAATATTTTATTACTACAAACTATTTAAAAATACAACAAAAAAATATGAAAAGTTTGATTCTGTCAGAAATCTAAATAAATTCAATAATGTGTGTATAACATACATTTTTCTTTGTTTAATTTGGCGACAACGCCATCTATCTAAGGTTTTAAAAACTTTTCCGTGATTTCTAACCACAATGTAGGCATTTGATACAAAGTTATCTGCTTCGCTGCAAAGATGGCAGCTTTGTAAATGTCATCCCAAATGTCCCAAATATTTTCTCACGTTTTATAAACGCGGTCGTGGGTTCGATATCCACCTGGGAACATAATAATTATAAATTATTTTTATTTTCTTGCTTTGGAGAAATTAAAGCGCGGTAAAATTAAAGCGCGGCATTATACGATGCTGCTGTTGTACTCAATACTCGATATTAGGACAGAAAGTGAGAAACAGAATAACTCAGGTTCTTATCACTCAGGTTTTCTCTGTCTACCCTACGATACAAACCCTGTAATATTTTTTGTTAAAAATATTAAAGAAAATGAAACTTTTTATTTATTATTTTTATGTCATATATTTTTAAGACAAGCTTTTTTTAGATCTAGATGAAGGTAGAAGGTTTTAGATCTAGATCTAGATCTAGATGGATCTAGGTAAGAGGGGGAAGGGGAGACATCGGTTGACCTTCGAAAACACAGTATCGACGATACTGGAGGAAGGTCCCGTAAAAAGCATGAGGACCCCGCGGAAGGCATGTATGAAGAGGTTGATGACAGTGGACGAGGCGAAAGAGGTGTGCCGAGACCGTAGCGTTTGGCGCTCCGTTCTCTCTGCCTACCCCGCTAGGGATATAGCGTGAAGCTAAGTAAGTAAGTAAGTGCGGAAATTACAATTAGCCATTTTGTTGTGGCTGTCATTTGGAATTAACAACAATATTGATTATTTGGAACATTATTGTAATCAGAACTATAGTTGTAATCTAAATATCAGTTATAGAAAAAAGTAGATCAAATCAAGCTGGCAAAATTTCACATACACACACCAAATAACACGGGTAATTAAATACAAGTTTGTAAATATAAAAAAAGAGATTTAGGCTGAGTTTCATCCAAGTGATTCCAAGTTCAAATTCTAATCATACATAGTATAAAACAAAGTAGCTTTCCGCGTCTGTTTCTATGTATGGTATGTTTTTGTGTATAAAATATTAAGACTATCCAACAAGTGGCTTAAGTATGACAATATGTATAAAAGAGGTCGGAAAAAATTATGCCGATTGGGAGATATGTCGGCGGTCGCAATAATATATAAAATATGGTGAGGTAGTAATAGGGCCGAGAATATTGATATTTGACATTTTTTTATGTTTGTCTCTACGTTTGTTACGCGTAAATCTCATAAACGGTTAACCAAATTTAGATGCAGTTTTCTCTATTATATGTATTTCGGCAACCTTACCACAATATTAAGTGTTTGTTATTAAGTTCCACAAAATTGCTACAATGTACATTTAACTGAAATTTATGTTTTCAATGAAGAGATGTATGTCTTAAAACTAATGATATTATTACTAGAAGAAAGTATTTGAAATAATTTAACAGAATACTATAATTCTAACGGATGAAGTCACGGCACGAGGCCTGTCGTGGCGCAGCGGCACAAGCATGTGACTGTAATCGATAGGTTCTGGGTTCGATCCCCAGTCGAGGAAATGAAATATTAAATATTTTCAATTTAAATATTTAATATTTCATTTCTTCGCTCTGGTAAAAAGGCAAAGCGCGGCGTTGAGTTCCGCCACTCAACACGCAATGCCTCAAATTCGGCGGAAGGTAGGGAACGGAAGTGGAACGGAGTGTCTTAACACTAGGTTCCCGGGTTCCCTCTGCCTGCCCTGCCTTGTGCGAGATACAGCGTGAAGCTAAAAAAAAATGAAGTCACGGGCAGGTTGCTAGTTTTAATATATACTCGCATATAAAAAAAATATAAATTAAGAGAAAAATAATTAGATTTCGTATTCACATATTTTTATTACATCTTTAAGGATTATTGAATCATATAGATTATATAAATCTTTATATCTGGTCATCACTTTCCATCCAAAGAGATCACTAGTCGTAAGGACTCCTGTCTGTATCTATATATTAGAGCTTTTCAGTGGTTTATGTGTAGATATTTCTATTCTTCTGACTAAATTTTTTATCTACATTATATACTGCCATTATAACCACGCTTAACATACCACATAAAAATATCTATATAAAAATATTAATTCCAACGAAAGACTTTCTCACATTGATCACTACTAACCGTTTTAAGTTAGCTACTTCATTTCTTCTTGCGGTTGGAATGTACATATAAGCACACAATGAGGCTTTTTTTGAACCGCCACCTAAATAGATAACTCAGAACGAACTGCGACGATACACATATGTATGTGAAATAAAAGAGAAGAAATGGAATAGAAGAATAAATATTTACTAGAAAGGACGGATGATGAAGATCATGGTTTTGTTTTTGTGAATACGACCAGGTCGTACTTGACGTCGTTAGTACATTTGCAACGATGGCTGAAGTTCTACGAGGTAATGTATGATTATGATGACGTCTTAACCTCAAGTGAGGCTTCAAGTAGCTGATGGCGAAATCACTATGAAAATTTTGAGTTTGGTATAATAGATCTGAAATGTAATAAGGTTAACGACGGTGTAAATACGTTGTACGCAGAAAATGCAAAAAATATCATCAGAATACGAGTCGCAGGCCATAGTCATCACTATAAAAGAAGAGTGCAAAAATTGAGATTTTTATTAGACTATTGTCAGACCTTGCTTGGTGCTCCAATAACTTTCGTTATTTCTATTGCTGTTAAATAATTATTACAAATCCTAAAAGTTACATGTTATTTCGGTTTTAATAATAACAACTATAAAAAAAATGAATATACTGAAGTTTACAAACAATATATAATATTTATATAGAGCTCCGAGATGTATCCCGCGCATAGCAAGGTAGGCAGACGTCGCGCTATGGGACCGACCGACATTTTCCATCTCATAAATGGTTAGGACAAAAGTCGTGTTACTAAGGCCGTTTTGATATTCGTAAAGGATAGAGCTATCCGATATAATAGTAAAAATAATTTAAAAAAATGTTTTAGTTACACAAAATTATACCCAAAATTTAGACTGATAATTTCATATTTACTAGACTTCTCATTATGGAAATAAAACTTAAGATGTTTTTGTAAACTAAAATAAGTGAAAGCTCAAAAAAACAAGATTGCTTTGAAAGCCAAAACACAAATTGGTTGAATGGTGAGTTAAAAGTTAACTAAAGGCAATCTTTAGTGAATATAAATTAATTTTACCTGAAGAAAATGCTCAAACATATAGATCAAATATTCGATGATGATATTATTTATAGTTTCACTTGCGCTATTGAGAGCTTTACTTTCTTCATCTAGTGGATGAAGAAAGTAAAGCAGTTATGTGGCAAAATTCCACATGTTCTTTATTTAAATATTGCAGATCCATCTCCTGGAACCAAATGAAACTCTTAAAAAAATACCATTTTTTTAAGTGATCTTGAAGCAAAAATTAATCAATTAACTCCAACGTAACGAATGCCTGCAGCAATAGAAGGTAATATTGTAGAAGTATGACATGCAACTCTAAGATAAATAAAAATGATCTAACAAAAGTAAATGCAAGAATTAAAATCAAAGATATTTTTAAATACGCACTGTCTACTTTATTATGCGTGGGTAAGATGTATGGAAATGATTCTGCATATTTCTTATAACTTAGTATTTAAGAAATGGACTGCATCGACTCCAGAGAACAAAAAGATAACGAATTGTTTGAATCAGAGAGTTGATCAAGAAATTATATATTATTCTGTAATCCATGTTATCGAGACATTCTGTAAATGTAAAATGAACTGTTGTTAACCATTTTAGTTTAATCTAATGAAAGCAAGTTATACATATTAATAATTTGACTTAGCATGTGTTTAGCTATATGTGCACAATTTTAATTAAAAATGCCAAGATAAAAGTTATAGATTTTTGAGATGGAACGCAAAAGTAGATCCCACAGTGCAGCGCCTTGGAATCTAATGTTAAGACAATTTAGTCACATTAAAACACTTCCATCCCCCACACTCAGTGAAGGATATCAATGCTACGCTTTGCCTTGTTACCAGAGCGGGGAAACAAAAATATCAAATATGTCATTCCTCCGCGTGAACCTTCAACCATGGTGCTTACAGTCACACCGATGTGCCTCTGGGCCTCGATGGCATCTTACAATAAATAACATTTTTAATATTTTGTTAAAAAAATACCGTTAAGCCAGCCTAACTTACGAAACCCTTTAACTGACATGCATGTCGCCGTATAAAATAAAAAGTTGATAATGGTACTTTTTAGGGTGCCGTAGCTCCAAAGAAAAAACAATAAAACTATAACAGATGATTTTGTTATTCATCTGTTCGTTTGTGAAAACCTCTCTTATCTATAGATCGTGATCAGCTAATATTAATATTAAATTTCTGCTCTTCCTAGGAACACAGAGCATATGGATATTCATCGTTTATATTTAATCTCTATTTGGTATAAATGCTTCTTGAAATAAATGCGCACATGCCCGCACGTTTAAATTTGTCAACTTTATCTGTGATTTGTAGTTCCCGTTGACCCACGATCCTGAAAGCAGTGCGAAACTTTGGGTGGGTGAGACTCGTACTTGGTCGGTTTTTATGAATTCGGTAAGGTATAAAAAATAGACTTTGTCATTGATCAAATTTCATTAATTTATTTAGTAACTTTCCCGTCTTTATTATAATTATAGATTAAAAATAAAAAAATATGTGACGTATTCCTTTAAACAACCAAAAATAATTTAACATGTTTTAGCTTATATGAGTATTATTTATTAAGCTACATCAGTATCTCGGCAATTGAATAAAAATTAAATACATTAACATTGTATAACAACATCAATGACTTTAATTCGCTTACGGAATACGGATACTATCTCCACATGGTTTTGGCGGTAAATAGCGAGCAGTTTTAAGAGAGTCGGCGCGTGCGCAACACGCGTCTATTAGCCAAACTCCGAGCCCGATGCGATCGCGAACGCGACGTTTTGTCTCCTAATCTTTTTGTCCTAACAATTCGTTTAAATGGAAGTATTGAGGACACAACTCATTTCCCTTTGTTGCAATTCTCTTTAACATGCTGTGAATATTCTTTGTTAGTTTACAAAAGAAGTGTTAGTTCTACTTTCATAAAATTTGAATAAAACAAACCCCTCTGTGAATATAAATTTAATATACTACATCTAGACGTATATGAGAGGATAATATTTAAAATTAACTTGGAAACATTTGCAGGTTGGTATTAATTCATGAATATAAAATAAAATATAAAAAATGCATTCTGCATATTAATTTATTTAATGTCAATATGATTTTAATGTTAAGGGAAACACAATACAGTGCAACATTTTGCTTGTAAATTCTACGTTATATTCAGTATTTCTAATAACTTTGTGTGTCTCTTATCAGTTGAAAGTAATATTTATTTTATAATATTATATTCGTCATACACGTATTTTATAATATTATATACGTCTTTTAGCTTTATATTTACTCTGATTATAGCAAGAAAGAATGTAGTGTCAAGACACACTATATTCACTTCAATTAAAAACGTTTTATATAAATTCCCATAGAGAAAAGCGCTTAGAGTTAGATGATGATATTTTTTTTCATTATGTAAAATAAAAACAAGGAGAATATAAAGCTTATAAAACAATGTTATAAATTGTAATGTAAAATATATTTTATACAAAATTAAAATTACTTGAAATATATATATATATATATATATATATATATATATATATATATATATATATATATATATATATATATATATATATATATATATATATATATATATATATATATATATATATATATATATATATATATATATATATATATATATATATATATATATATATATATATATATATATATATATATATATATATATATATATATATATATTATATTATATATTTAATATTTACCTTTCTTCGCTCTGGTACAAGGCAAAACGCGGCGTTGAGTTCAGCCATCAGTTCAGCCGTTCAGGGAACGTAGGTGGAACGGAGAGTCTTAACACGTTCACTCAAGTTCCCTCTGCTTGCCCTGCCACGTGCGGGATAAAGCGTTAAGCTGAGTAGAGTATATATGTTTAAACCTTAATATTATTAATAGATTATAATCATGATCCTTTATGTATATTTTTGACTTATCTCTTAAATAAGTCAAAAATATAAAGGTCTCGATGACTTTTCACTAGCACATTGCCAGTTAGGTAAAATATGCAAAAACGCCAACATTTAATACTTCAAGTAATTTGAATTTCATGTAAAATATATTTTACATTACAATTTATACCATTGTTTTATAAGATTTATACTCTACTTGTTTTTCCTCCTCTATAATTTAATCTTCGCATTTATTCAACGTAGTTAAATTCTAAATATATAATTATATGTTATACATTCTAGAATCATTTTGTTTTCGTGTAAAATATGATCCCTAAATCATCGAGTGCACTTCTATTATGTGTAATAATCGTACAGCGATTCTACGTATTTCATTTAATTAACGTTGTGTATTAAATTTATACATAAACATCAATCATTATTAATTCATAAGAAAGTTACAGAATATCCCTTTTGCGTAACAAAGAAAACCGATTCAATGTCACCTCATGGATGAGGAATATACATTTTTACAGACCTGTTAAATGCATCAGAACCTTTTAATGATTTCTAAAGATTTTATGTTCCAACCTGCATATTATTTTTATTAAAAAGATGTGCGAGTGTATTTTATATTTCGTTTAAGAAATATTTTTGTTTGCAAAATAACAAATCATAAATACCAATAGATATTATAACAATTAGAACAGACTTTAAATGTACATTTTCTTATGTTTCGTTTCTCTTAAGAATTACAAGACGTGTTCAAATGCAATATAAATTTACTTTACTAATTAAAAAAGTACTTTAATTTAATTAATAGATATTTTAAAAACATTTTTAAAACAATATTTAAGTATTTTAAAAACAAAACTTTCTATTAATGTACTTATTAAATTGCTTATATTTTACTTATATTATTAAGACTTATTATTTTTTTTCTTAATATACATATAGAATTATAGTTTGGCAAGAGAGAATGCTGTTATTAAATAATTTTATTATATTTAAAGTGTTATTCCATACTTAAGAAAGAAACATACTAAATTTTAAAACGTATTAAAATATGAACGAAGCAGGATTTGAACCCGCACCTCTTGAAAACCGTCATAGCGCTCTGACCAAACGATAATTCTTACTAATTTTCTTTCGGTAGTAGAAAATTGTTTAAATCTCCCTACAGAGATGCTAACAACATTAATAAGTTGTAATAAGCGTATAAGAATTTCGACCGATCTTGGTGAGAACGAATGACTTAGTCGGTCAGAGCGCTTGGACGGTTTCCAAGAGGCGCAGGTTCAAAATAAAGTTAAAATATTTCTATTAATATATATTTTTTGAAATTTGACATATGAAGTTATTAATAGTGTTCATTATTAAGATATATATATATATATATATATATATATATATATATATATATATATATATATATATATATATATATATATATATATATAATATATATATATATATATATATATATATATATATATATCCACCCAAACGTAGCCACACCTGCAGATAACTTAATCATATACCAAATATGATATACAACTGCATTTAAAAATATGTAATATAAATAAATGAATTACACTACAGATTTTTATTTACTGATAGCAAGGGTTGATAAAAAAATAAAAATATGTTTCACTTAGCATATAAAATTAACAGTAACTATGTAAATATGTAGGTATTAATTTTCTTTAGTTGAACTTTAAGAGACTATCTCCTGTTGGTAAGTAAAAATAGCAATAATAAATGGTAGATAGTATTTTAAGACTAAATTTAACCTTGATATTAATTTTAACCAAAACAATATTATCCGTTTTCGCTTCGTTCAGAAATAGAAAACTACTTTCAAAAATATTTGTACATACATCTAGGTATGCTATTAAACTTAAAATATCTATAATTAGACTACACAGGTTCGCGTAAACAATTTTGACATTTAACTATAAATATTCTTAGTATAAAATTAACTCCTTAATTATATGTAAACAGAGAAATCAATTGCATTGGTGATAAAATTTCGGTAAATATAGCATATTACTTTTATACAGACATATATACATACTACATACATATTGTACATTTAAATGTCGATAAAATAATATATATTATTATTTATAATCAATAAGAAATTATATAATAATTTTCGACTTATGCTTTATTCTATACTCAGCTGAAATTTGGATCAAATTATTGAGGTAGAATAGGGAAACTTTCCTGCGGACTATTTAAACACATGGGTTTATCAAGAACTATTATCAGAATCAGTTCAATATTAGTGGCAACTTAGACAGAAGAGATTAACGTTGCAGTGAATTTAAAACTTATTTAGGACGCAAATTTCGGTATCATCTCTTAGATCTTCTGCATATAATAACCCGGAAACTACACAGTGCATCAATGGAATGCTTCGGAATTAAAAACGTAACATCTTATTTTTTGTCCTTTTATGAGAAATAAGTAGTATTTATATTGATAGTTATATAGACTTCATAGATATTATGAAACTTGGCTAATATCGTTTATGTACCATACAGTATACAAGAATACAAATAGTATGTGGGTCACTGCGACATCTCGTTAATAGTTAAGTAGAATCAGTACCGCGTGACACACGCTTTACCGTTTCGCTCGGTTGCGCATCTTCACAAAAAGCTAATGGGCTAATTAACCACAACAGAACGTACTTGCCCAAATACTAATTACTAAGCACAGTTAAAAAACAACATTTATTGTATGTTAATCTCGTGTTTTTATGACAGTAATTTAATTTGAGTAATTAAAAACATTATGTACATGATATCATAGTAAAATTAAATATATACCTAATAATATTGAGATTACCTACTATGGTCTTGAAAAACCTCTAAGGTAATTCATGATTTCGATATATATCGAAATCACTGAAGAGTAAATGAACACAAATCACATAAGAATCAATTTGACTTTACATATTTTTTGCTTTAATTATGTATGAAACATCACAGCCACATCGTTGAGGTATAAGTAGTATATATATAAACTTCAGGACCTTATCCTGCAATATCTTAAGCCCTCTGCATAAGCCCAAATATCACACGGATAACATCAAGCTATTCCTCATCCACTAGTTGATAAGCTCTCTGTATTTTATCTTGTCTCCATTTTTGTTCAGCTTCACGCGGAATATTTCCCTAGTGTTGATTGCTAAGAGAGCGAAGAAATGAAAATATTAACCCATTTCATTACCTCATATCGAAAAATTTACAGTATTAATCTAAGCTCCAAGACGCGTTTAAATGTGGGAAGCTTGTTTAAGTGACGATATGCTAACATACATTACAGTACTAACATACAGTTTTATTAAATAACTCTACCTAATTTCATACATAATATGTCTGTAATTTGTGATTAGGACACTTTCCGGTGATAATTATCAATAAGGTGTATATTTTCTTTCATAGTATATCGTATCATTTTTTAATTAATCTCCTTACTCTTTCTTAAGATACTTAAAAATATTCTAGTATGTAATTTTAAATAAGTGTTGAATTTCCCGGTTAACTTTTGGGAAAATTTTATGTTTTCCTAAAAGTTATAAGGGAAAAAGTTATCCTCACATTCTAAACGTTATTTATCTTCAAATTTACATTCGCGGAATTCCAACAACTATGGCATCCAGTCGTACACGTCCTTACAACGGCACCATCGATGTCGTCCTATCATGATAATTTTTCTTTATCGTAATTGCTAACCAAGTGCAGTTTAATAACTGTTCCTACTTACACGATTATACTGTACTTTCTCTCGTATTCTAAAGAATTTTTTTCGTGATAACTAGCATCGTAGCAAAGACGCACGTAGGGTAATTATTCATAAATCACTTAATTATTAAATTCACATCCGTTAGGAAGTTGATAACGAGTCTGGTTATTAGATTATTTAATCACGAACGTAATATAAGGAAACATTTTTCAATTTCCGCTCTACATTTAGAACAATATAACATTTACCTAGTATTACGGTTTGATCAAATGAAATTCATTATTTTACAATTATTATTAAATGTACACGTATGTTGAAGGTCTGTAATATGTACGTAAAAATCGTTTAAATTGTTTTATTTCACGATTGCAAATACAGATCTTTGTAGTCAAATATTGTATAATGTTTATTACGGAATAATTTTATCGGTAAAATTTTCTACCTAATACAATAACATTGACATAATATATATTTCAATATTAACCTTTTATTATTATAGAATATATATAAAAAATCTCGCAATGGTGAATGAAATATACCCACCTTTCACGAAGATACAGTGTTGATACAAATTGTAAAATATAATATTCATTTGACTGGAGATGCACGTAGCCCTTGATATTTTTTTTTAAATTATGCTATTTGCATGGTAGGTGGTATAGTGCTTAGCTTATATACATACATGCTGAACACAGATATTGTTTTATATATCCACATGTAAATAGAATTTAAATAATTTGCTTAAAAAAATGTCTGTTAAGCCTAATTTTATTGTTAAAGTACGATTATACGTAAGAAATCAATAACATAATCTAGTAGCAATATCACATATATGTATATTTTTGTAGACTATTTGGTCTATTAGGTCAACTACACGAAGTCAATGAACACATTATGTCCCAAATAAAGAAACGAGATCATCCTAATATTGTTATAAACTATTCATCGCCCACTGTACTTCCGATCTTATTATAATAAAAAAATGACCATAATAGTTAAGTGTATTTATATTCAGTTCACTTTATTTGGGTACTAAATACTAATAAATGAGAATTTAAAGTGAAAAATAAGTACTATATGTTTGTGTATTGTATAAAAAAAACTAAAGTTATCCTAATGACTTGTGGAAATATCGTAATAATATATCTATATTAGAACATGACACTGGGAGAATTTTAGGATTATGAAAACCAGTTGATAATGCAAAAAACTATATATATCCTACTAACGATGATGTCACGGAGTCTTTCGTTTGACCCCATAAAAGCCCAGCTAAATATTTAAATAATGCAGCCAATCCTGTAATCCTAACTATATTACTTCTGAGTCACAAATAGTATAGTATCACTTTCTGAATAATTTAAAATTTTATACATTGGACCACCGAAATAAACTGAATATGTTTTGAAATTATGCATTTTATATTTATGCCTGCCTGCAACAGTCAGGGAGAGCCTAGTAATACTCTCCTTCCCCCAATGATTGACACAAAGAAAGGACCCACAAGATCCACTATGATGACTTTATATATATATATATATATATATATATATATATATATATATATATATATATATATATATATATATATATATATATATATATATATATATATATATATATATATATATATATATATATATATATATATATATATATATATATATATATATATATATATATATATATACTAAGAAAGTTATACTGGAAGTATAATTCATATCCAACATCATTACGACTCAGTAAACCACATACATCACACTTTTCCCTACTATCGGGTTACTTATCCGCGTCACTAATTCTTGTTGGACATATAATATTAATTGCTTAATATTATAAAATTTAAAAATTATACATAAAAATTAAAACGGCCGATGGACCAGTAAGAGTGATATAAATGAGTGAGTGTAAGTGAGCGATTTTTATTGAATTTACTGATTATGGGTATCCATTGTTATGATTAGGTATAACTGTTTTTTTTTTATGCTAAATAAAGAATGACGACTAAACTAAACAGGCAACTTATTGTAACATTCAGTAATAATAAGTAAGAATAATATATTTCATTTTATGTATTATTTTTATTTTACTAAAAATCAAGAACCTTTGAACAACTCCTAATAATAAATTTGACACATTAGAGAAATATTACACGAATGACTGTTATTTCATACACGTTATTAAACATAGCATTAGTCATTAGTATTCAAAGCACCATTATATTATATTTTCACTATCGTTCAATATCCATTGTATGTAACACTTTCAATCAGTAATAAGTAAAAGTAAAGACTACTGTGATCGATACATATTAAAATTAATATTTTTTTTACTTTTTTTTGCGTCACGAGACTATTCCACACATGGCAGGGTAATTAAAGGGAACTTGGGAACCTACTAGACACTCCCTTCTGGAACCCAGTTTCCACCGAATTTGAGAAATATTTCATTATTTTGTTGTTTGATTTAAATATTTAAATTAAAAATATTAAATATTTTGTTTCCTTGTGGGAATCAAACCCACAACCTGTCACGTTTACAGTCACATGCTTGTGCCCCTGCGCTACGACAGGGCTTTACTTTTTACGAACTTTTAAAATAATATTTTGTCTTGATACTTCTGGACATACAATGTTGAGTGTTACATTATTTATTTTCTTAATATCTAAATATTTATAAAAAGAAATGTAGTTGTGTGACCTACTTTTGTTCTCGATGCCTTTACATATTATTGTATTTGAAATATTACATAATTTATTTTTTTTTCTTAAAAATAAGTAAATTTTAAAGAAATTTTACGTAATTAAAAATAAACAATTGTTTTATCGTATATATTGTTTGATATAGAAATGTTGAATAAAATTACTAAAAATTTTATATAAAATCCACACTTTATGGATAGTACTAAATATTTCACTCTGTCTGGCACCTGTACGAAATAATATCATACTTGTGAGCTTTACTTGTGAGCTGATTCACGCCGAAACTGCGTGTAAATGGGAACAAGACAAAGGGAATCTAGTTTTAAGACGTTTCTCCAAATATCGCAAAATTTTCGAAATATTGCGTGTTAAGTGGCGAAATTTAACGCAGCGGTCTGTTTTCTAACATGTCGCGTCTTAAAGCCAGGCGCTGCGCTGTACCGCTGGACCAGGATGGCCTCGATCCATTAAAATGTTACATCTTCTCTTTTACATCTAATTATGAATATTTTATTATTTTCTCTAAAGCTTTAAATTTGTAAAATTTCCGATACCTACCCAATATTCACTGGGATATCTTATTAAATAACAAATAAAAATCCTCAGTTACCTTAATATCTCACTCAGTCTATTCTACTACGAAAAGAAGAATAGAAATATTGTGTAGAAATATTAACAGTTACAGAAGTAATCAAAATTTTAACACATTAAGTAAATAAAATAGAAATCTAAAATTTAAGGTGATTACAGTATATATTTGTAGGTAATATATTATATTTTGGAACAAATTATCACATAAAATTTGCTAACCGATGCACGGTCATGCTGCGGCCATCATACTCACCTACATTTTCAATGTCACAAATATTTCATGTCATGACGATACAGCAGTACATACGTCGCGAACGCAGCCGTTATGTTCATACGCCTACTCGTAAGTCGTAACCTTGTGGAAACTAGAGCAAAAGCACTGTGCTTGCAAGCTTAAGTAATGCTTATCAGATGTAAATACAATACAAGCTATTGAAACAATATATCCACTTGTAAGAACGAATTGTTAACACGGTACGGTACCGCTAGAAGTTATTAAAGTTTCGTACGTGATAGTAAAAAGAAATTACTTACTAAGCCATGTAATATAGTTTTATAAACTTTACATTATGGGTTACCATAATTAATAATTACACATAATTGTATCAGTTATAACGCTTGTAGCAAAATAAACCTTAAATAAAATGAAAATTTGAACATTTTTATTTATACATTTTATTTATAAATATGAATAGGAGGAGAAATTTACATTTTTGCTTTCAATACAAATATTTCGGGATAGGAAATGCAAACTAAACCGATTTAATTTTAATATATTACTCTCTCTCTCTCTCAGCTTCACGCTGTATCCCGCACGAGGCAGGGTAGGCAGAGGGAACCCGGGAACCTAGTGTTAAGACACCCCGTTCCACTTCCGTTCCCCACTTTCCGCCAAATTTGAGGCATTGCGTGTTGAGTGGCGGAACTCAACGCCGCGCTTTGCTTTATAACCAGAGCGAAGAAATGAAACATTAAATATTTAAATTGAAAATATGAAATATTTCATTTCCTCGATCCCCAGGATCGAATCCAGAACCTATCGATTACAGTCACACACTTGTGCCGCTGCGCCACGACAGGCCTCTAAGAATAATTACTCTATAATACATTACTCTAAGAATAATTACTATAACATAAACTGCTCTTGATCTGTCAAAAATACGCTAAGGCTAATTGCAATGAAGGTTGTATTCTTTATATAGCCTTGACTCATGCGACGAAGACGAAGGTAGCAATGACAATTCTATGACCAATAATATCATTAGAGGCTATGTGCGACTATCTTATTATAGTTGCAACTACAAGTAATTACTGGTACTGATTTTACATATATGTATAAATATATATGACATATGACATAAACATAGGTATATGAAAAAATTACAGACAGGCTGTATAGACTTACAGTGGAATGATATTGTATAAATTAAACGTTTTTAGAGTGGGAAAAAACATTTTTTTTTTTTCTAAAAATTTGAACTTTGATTTGAGCCTCTTGTCGCCGTCCAAGAGGCGACAAGAGGCGCGGACTCGAATTCCGTTCAATTCAAACGTTCAATCTTTCAAATGTTTTTTAAATTAATATTTTTTTTCTAAATGTAGGAACAATTAACACCTTAAAAATAGCAAATATATATTGATATTAGTGTTCATCATAATATAGACTAGTATTTCTGTAACAATATTTTTAGTAAATTATTTTAAATATTGACAATGAGTGTACCTAGAGATATTTTTGAAAGGGTGCCAGGACTTATTTTTGAACAGGTCTATTCTTGTAAGTAGTTTTTTTTTTAATTTTCGTTCTTTTTCTGTTTTTCCAGATTCTACTCAGATTCAGTGTATTGTTGTGATGAACAATGTATAAACAGGAGCTATTTTTGCTGGTATGTATTTGTTTATAAAATATTCTTCCAATTTCTACTGATCATACTAATATTATTTACTTAATATACAACTTGTTATTTATTTTCAAATTGTGACTGTGGGGTAAAAAATATTTACAATTTCATGCGCTAGTTTCATTAATTTTGTTTGTAGCTTTTATCTTTTTATTGAAAACTTAATACTTTTTAATTTATTTGAAATTGAAAAAAAAAAAATGGTAGTAAGGCAAAGCGCGGCGTTGAGTTCCGCCATTCAACACGCAATGGAACGGAGTGTCTTAAAATCCCTTCTCTCGTCTTATTCCCGGGTTCCCTCTGCCTACCCTGCCTCGTGCGGGATACAGCGTGAAGCTAAAAAAAATGTTTTCTCATGTATTAGAAAATACATATCAATCTGCATAAATAAAGAAGGCAACACCTAGTATACTTACAAAACCAAGCAATTAACAACTCAAACTTTGTTCAAAATTCAATTAATATGTAAAATATGTATCTAAAAAACAGAAAAAAGATAGAAAGTAATAACGCACAGAAATATGTTTTTTTTTTTTTGTATAAAATAGCGATCAGGATAGAAAATAAGATCATTAAGATTTATGTTTATTTATTCATAGGTATATTCTATCTACCTATTTTAACTCTATGCGGCACTCCTGTATATTTATCTAGCCTTTTTTTTTATTTCTTTTTTCCCTAATAGGTGAAAATAGCGATCAGGATCAGAATTCTTATTCTGATTATAGTATCTTAGTGAAAAAAGTATATTAATGAAAAAAGATGTTTTTCATGACCATAATAACATTAAAATGACATGAATGATGATAGATACAGAGAGTACCTCATAAAGTTAAAATAGATAGAATATACCTATGAATAAATATTCAATATACAAATAGTAAAGAAAACTTTAATTTATGAATACAAATGCATATCAACAAACACAATTAATTTTCAATAACTTTGCAATGAAGCGATTGATACTAAAAATTTTATTGTATATCGACTTCCTTGTTTTATTTCATAATTTATATTACATAATGTAATGTTGGAGACATGAATTTCACTTTTTTATGTTTAGTCATCTACCAGTGTGTTTTATTAGACGTGTACGCGGTAAGCAGATTTAGTTATATAAGTTACTTAGGAAGGTAATATATTGTTATATAGATTATTCAATACAAATACAATATTTTTCTTGTGGTTTGAAGCTTTCAATCACGGACAGGCGAAAGCAAAACCATACTTAAGCATTAAATTCTTTCTTGCACGACCAGTTCACGATGGATGGTTAATAGATTCGATCCCAAAGCTCTTTCAATGTTTATAACTTCCCATAAGTTATATATGATAGAACATTTTACATGTAAAGAAAAATGTCGTTGAGATCTCCATATCATACGTTAGCAAGAACAATTATCATAAGAAAAAGATCAAATAAAAATTACGTCCAATTATATTTAACAGCTAATAAACATTTTTAACTAATAAAATATGTTCAGCAGCTGTTTTAATTATTATTTCATATATTATAAAGACCAATAAGGTATGTAGGTTGTCTACTTAGCATTTGCAATCAAGGTATTTTAGAGATTTTTTGTATAACCCCGCCTACTATATTATGACTGAATGCCATTTGAATTATCTACAAACTTACAATACTATGAATCTTGGTATCATAGATCAATAAAATAATTCATATATTTTAATTTACAGCGTTACAATAAGGATGTTGTGTGCGTAATAAATGAGGTAATTGTTTTAGAAATTGTAAATAATGTGACAAAATACTTGAAATTGTTATCGAGATATCAAAATCCAAATATTATTTTACGAATGTTAATATCTAATACATTTAGCTATGTAATATAAGAAGATAAGTTTGCGAGTCAATTTCACTTTCAATAAATTTGTCACATTAAATTATATTTTGGCACTTTGTCGTTTTCGTTTCGCTACTCAAATGTATTCATATAACGCACATGTGCTAAGCGTAACAAATTCTTATGCAAATTATTTGTATAACCAAATTGTTGTCTATATAAATAAAACATATCAAGAATACTTTTTAAATATGAAATATATCAATAGACCTCAAAATTTATTAAAAAAAATCGTCATGGTTTCGATTTTGTCCACGTTCTTATTTAATAATAATAATAATAATAATCATTTATTGCTACAAAAATAAACATTTACGGGACTTAAGTAATTATATACTATGGCAAAAGGTGTAGGTATCTCAGCTAATGCTTGAGATTCGAATCCCAAATATCGCTGTTGTTAAGTTACACCTTACGAAAACCGATCGCTGAGATGAAAATTGCCCCTTCAATAAATAATAAATTAAACTTTATTTCTTACTTTATTAATAAATAATTATATTTTTTATGATAATACAATTGAAATATTTTAATGCTATGATTTTAATTCAGGATAATTTCCCGATATGCAAAACCATAGCAAGTGCTAGTCGGCGAAATAATGTCAATAACAACTTACCAATCTATGAACCTTACTTACCCAACATTAAGAACGCAAAATTTTATAACTGTTCCTCATTAGAATGTACACAAGTAAAAATATATTCTATTACCCAAATAACGGCACCGTCAACGCCATTGCACTATTGCTATCAGGCAACATTAGAAGATTATAAATGTGAACCTTTAAAGTACTATAGCTATAAAAATATTGACAAATTATTATTCCTATCGAACAATGTACCCAATAAATTATTTTACTTGATCGATTGTTTGGCGTACTCAGACGGTGGGCGAGTATGCCATAGGAAGGACGATGTTGATTCACACACCAAATTGGTAGATGTTGGAAATATGGCGAGGCCGAATGAAACCAATGTGTTATCCCAAGAGGAATTTATATGTGAGCAGAGTCAAAATAAAATGATAAATTGTGATCTTGATAGATTCGTTCCATATCCAAATGGCTTAAAACTAAGAGACTTAATCGATATTGATGCAAAAATTCTATTAAAAACTGGTGGGCATTTAGTTACGTTGCAATATACGTGTGCTGATGCTTGGTGTGGATACAGCGGTGGAATAGTTCGTACACGAAGAGGAGAAAGATATGAACCTCCCGGCGGTAAAGTGTACAGGTGCTATTACGCAAAAAGACAGCAAATTTGCAAAGAGCTATATGGAAGCATCAGGAACTTATATAACGCACGTGACTGGCTTAGTACTTAATATATGTAATATTTTAGCTTTAATTAATGGGATTTTTTTGATGATTCCAAATAAATTAATGCAAATATAAGTTTGTAAAATAGAAAATAATCCTGTTTATCATTTCGTAATTGCAACGTTCCTATTATCTTTATCTAAAGTCTAAACGAACAATATGTACGTAGCATTCATTGATATGGCGCTCAACGTTATTCGTCAGCATTTTCATCGGCTTATTCATGAACATGAATATTAATAAAATACATGTCTTGAATCACTTAGAAATATGTAAGTGGATAACATATATGATCTATACAGCTTGATTATGCACAAGATATATTGCATAACTAATACGTAACACGGTTATACTCCCTAATAACTAATTAGGTCACAGCGGTACGTATCATTCATCTATAATTAATCAAATTTACATTTTAATTATATGAGAATCAGAATCATCATAATGTTATTTTTGAAATTCATACAGATCATTAACTCTAGTGAGGTGGTTACACAGCAGGACCTACCTATGTTTGATATAGTAACTTTGTTAAGTTGTGAAAAATAACAGTTTAATAAACATAAGTCTTAACTTATTTATTTTACTGACACAGACTTTAATTATATTTATAAATATATTAATGTATTAATTTATGTTATAAAATAAGGTACACATATTGTACCATATAACATATTATATAAAAAATGAAGTCAACCAACGTTTTAAAATCGAGACCTGTAGTGGCGCAGGGGCACAAGAGTGCGATTGTAAAAGCGACAGCTTATGAGTTTGATCGCCACTCGAGGATTAATTTCTTCGCTCTTTTAAAAAAGCGAAGCGCAGCGTTGAGTTCCGCCTCTCTGAAAGTGAAATATTTATGTTAGTTACAACCGGCTAATATAAAATCATCTCGATCTTTAAACAATTTACGTCACGAATTCTCGAATCAACTATCGCAACACTAAGTTCCCGATTCTCTCTGCCTATCCTGTCATGCAGCGTGAAACTGGAAAAATATTTTTAAAAATAAGTGAACAGTATTTATGTTAGTTACAGCCGACTAATATAAAATCTTCTCGATCTTTAAACAATTTACGTCACGAATTCTCGAATCAACGAGTGCTGGTACCAGATACATTTTACTTTCATGCAATCGCCCTGTCAGTGAAAGTGGACGATGCTCCAACTGCGTCTACATGTAAGACCAGACTTATTTTCAATTTCGCAAGCCACACGTCATTTACCGTCTCAAATAAATTTTATCAATATTAATACAAACCGTGTATTACAAATTAAAATTTAAATATCCATTTAAAACGCTTTAAATTTCTTAATACTTTTTTTCATTTAAATACCTTGAACTACTCGCAATACGATAGTAAAAAAGTGGTTTTTTGTCCACATCCGTTATAACGAAATTTATTGTTGCATAACATTTAAATATAATTTAAAAAAACATTTAAGGCTATACATTGCACTCAAATATTACGATGCAGTTTAATGAATAAAGTGCAAAGTGTATAAATTAAATACTTATTACGTATAGCCCAACCGCGGTGAGATTGCCTAAGTCGCCAGTGATTACAAACAATGGTGCAGGTGCTCTGCATAAAGAATTGAAATAGCTCTATGTTATACATTGACTACTGTATACTGTATCACAATAGTTGACTTCATCAACGCCAATCAATCCACAATAACCTTCATTTCAGCTTCGTTTGTTAACGTATCACTGAACGGATTTCAAACAATAGCGTGACAGGAACCTTGCACTGTATGCTCTCAACGTTCGGAAGTAGCGAAACTGGGGACACAATGCGCATTCTTGTTGAAACTGTTAACATAACGAGAATGAAATAATGGTTCTCGATGATATCTTGTTGGTTAACAATAAATAGTCGAAGGATGAATATTATTTGCGTCAATAATGTACATTTGCGATAGAGATATCTTTAAGAAATGTAGTGAAAATATAAATATTAAAAATAAACTTGATATTATTGATTTGAAATTATATAATACTGTATTTATATAAGATAGGATATATTTAATATTATTGTGTTATGTCACTTTTATAATTGAAAATAAAATTTTAAATAAACATAAAATTTAAGTTTTTTAAATATGTTAAAATATGAAAATGAACTATAATACAATTTATCGAATAAGTGACCAGTTACAGTAAGACAAAGCAAATGTAGAGCAACTTATCGAGCTACTAACCTGCAAATTACGTAATCTCTAAGCGTTCCACATAGGGCTGACATCACGGCTTAAAAATTCAATTACTCTATTACTTTTAACGATTATCATATAAATAATGACTTATGAAGGTTAATTTTAATTAATAAATCTTTAATTTATTAAAGATACAATTAGGAGCATTTTCGTTATATACTGGATCGCAGAAGCAACGTAACTTTTTTTAAAAATTGTTAAGTGGTATGACAAAAAAAGCATGCTGAAATAAATTAAATTTAAGCCTACTTTAGCTATCTATCGCAAATATGTAAGTTATATATCATACTTTCTCTAAGAATGTCATTACATATTTTAATATTCCGAAGTAAATCCGGAAATCAAAATTAAATATAATTATAGGTTATGAAAACAATTTATCTAATATCTGTAATAAAAATTATTAGGTACATAATTCTCATAAACTTAAATCCGACCACTTTCACGTGTTTTAATTACAATTAATATCTCAATGTTAAATAATACTTAAACAGGCGCCATTATTAGTAATTATATAGAAATTTATTTATTTTTGGTACCATAAAAAATTATATATTTCTACTTATATAATCATGTTTACATTGATTAAAAAAAGACATTACATAAAGGTATGTTAAAATTTAGCGCCATTTAATTTTTACTACGTTATAATAAAAAAAATATAGAAGAAAATAAATGATATAATGAAATATTTACTTGAAGCTTTAGATTATATGTAATATATTGCTTAATTTTAATTTTCCTCATAATACTTTCGTATACAATTTATCAGATGATATTTACAAACAGAATGAAGTAACACAACCCTAAAAGGAGCTGTCGACGACGTGAGCAGTGACTTAGCTTGGCCGAATCGGCCACTCTCACGCTGCCAGTTAGGATACACCCACTAATGTAAGAAACCTGAATCAATGGTATTCATTAGTATGACCTGCTTTCAAAATTATAGATTTATGTAATATTACCTATTGCTAAGAAATAAAACCCTGTAAGTCAGGAAAGGAAATTGCTTCGCTCAATTATTTAAAACATTAACAACTTCTCATTGCAATAATTTTGTTGGGAGTATATTACTTTTTAAAAAGGTCAATATGTAATTTTATATGAAAGAAGTTCACATTCAAATTTTATTTTTCGTTTGACCATGTAGAACAAGTAATATTTTGTGTGTCATTTAAGTAATTACATTAATAAACCAAGAAAAAACACATTTTTGATGATTTTCGAGGCCTGTCGTGGCGCAGCGGCACAAGAGTATGACTGTAACCAACAGGTTCTGGGTTCGATTCCCAGTCGAGGAGATGAAATATTTAATTTTTTCAATTTAAATATTTGATGTTTCAATTCTTCCCTCTGGTAATAAGGCACAGCGCGGCGTTGGGTTCTGCCACTCAACACGCAATGCATCAAATCGACGAAAAGTGGGGAACGGAGTGTCTTAACAGTAGATTTCCGGGTTCCCTCTGCCTACCCTGCCTCGTGCGGGATACAGCGTGAAGCTGAAGAATGAATATTACGGCGTTGAGTTCTGCCACTCAACACGAGATTCAATGAATTTGGTGGAACGTGGGTAACCGAAGTTTTTAAATAGGAACGCAGTTTGATACACATAAATATATTTTTGTCAGTTTGCTAGTACGTTCGGAGTAAAATTAAGGCGGTTTATAATACAATACACGGTTTTTGGGTAGCGTCAACAGCCTACGCTTTACAAGTGCGGAGGATCTCGAGTTCGCCGGGTAATTTCTCTCGAAACAAGGTAAAGTGCGGCGTTGAGTGCCGTCACTCTACACAGAATGCCTGAAATTCAGCGCAAAGTGGGGAGTAAAACATAATGCACACCTGGTTCCCAAGTACCCTCTTTCATCCTGCCATTTGCGAGAAGAAGTAATAGTGTGAAGATGAAAAAAAATCTTACTATCAATACATAAGGTAAACTTTATCATTATCACTAAAATTTTAGAAATGAATATCCTTATTTATCCCAAATATTTATTGTTCACTTCGGATTGTGTTTCCGTGTATACCTATAAATTTTATTTAATAATATAAGCAGAAAAATATTATTAATAATTCGATCTGATTCGTCCGTGATGTACACGCTGTAACGTTTTTATTTGTCCACAATACAGCAGATGTGGTTACGCACGTAGAGATAATCTAGTGTCAATGTTCTGCCACAAAGCATTATGAAGCGATTTATAAAATGTTAAACTTGCTCTTGAAACCAAATAGTCATTTTATAACGAATTTGCTCTGCGGATGTTTGTAATGAGAATACTAATAGATTGTACGAGTATATCACATAATAGAATTGTCCAAAAAAAGTTACTATAAATATTATACAGTACTCTTTCTGGAGCAGGTGCACAAGCATGCGACAACAGTCGTTATGTTAACAAACACAACGGCTATGTGTTCTAATCCCACTCAGGGAATGAAATATTTTATATTTACATTTCCTCGTTTACCAGAGTGAAGAGGCAAAGCGCTGTGTTCAATTTCAGCTGAATAGAAATGATTTAAAGGAAATTAAGTGCCGTGACAATAGGTTCCCTCTCTCTCATTAATTTTTATATTTTTTCACTTCTGCCTTCACTGTAGGAGTGAAGGCAGAAGTGAAAAAATATATAAATTAATAACAAATTAAGCGGGAAAAATATTGTCAAGAAAAAAATAAACTAAATACTGTATGTCCCCGAATGAATATCGAACACTCGAACATCGCGCTAACAATCAAACGCTGTCCCACTGCGCAATAAGTCTTTTATAATGGTAGGCGTAACCGGGAGTAAAAAAAAATGCCTTCAAACTATCAATTGAAATATTTTTTGTGTGCTATACGCTTTAAAAGTTTTTGTAGCTGTAACATCTTACTTAGTTTGCGGATTGCAACAACACAACGTGCTTCATCCGTAACGCTCCACTTATAAGCATTTTGACATCAGAATTACATCTTATTTAGTATTATAATATCCAATTTTTGTAAGTGAATATTCTTTATTCTAGTAAAAATATGCATTAAGGGTTTACCGATTGTTACTTAGGTACATTTAAATAAAAAAAAATTATACAATACATGACACCGGTTATAATTTTATTAATTATCACTATATACGGACTGACATTATATAATCCATATTTCATACTGGCTATTTAGGTCATATTTCGCAAGCAAGGTAGAGACAGACGTATTTACTCAAGTTAAGTCTAAATTGGCAGCAAGGCTGTACGTACAAGTACAGTTCTGTTAAATATATTATACTCAAAAAAAAACTTTAAATAAAAAAAAAATAATATATCACGATTGCTTAAGACTAATTGAATTTAAATATTATATGAAAAATTATAGATCGTTACAAGCAACAAGTTCTTTTGCGGTTGTTTAGGGAAAGTGAAAACATTTCTCAGACCATGCATTGTACTCACATAATATTATTATATGTATGTTTATAACAGATTTTATAATTATATTTTATGTAAGCCATGTTAAACCATAGAAACAACTCAATGAGATTACTTTAATTGAAAAAAAAAATGTAATTTAAAGATATGTCGACGAGCATTTGTGTATTATGTATATAGAAGTAGAATCTGATTGAATTGCAAGAAACACGCTCGTTAAATACGGCGCCGGTTAGGCGATAATGCTACTAGACGACACATATTGTTATGGTTTATTTTATTCCTTGGTATTCTAGTTGCCAAGTTCACATGCAATTATACTACAATCTTTATACTTACTTAGGTACATAGATATGTTGAATAATTTATAATATTATGTTGTTTAATTCTATGGGTGCCTTTTTTTTACATATAACTAAAATAATATTTTCAAATACATTCAGAATAACATTATTATTTTCTAATAGTGTCGATTTGCAAAGTTTTCGGCACATATAGTCTAGGGTTTGGATATACGTTTTTTTCTTTTAAGATTTTTATGTAACTTCAGCAGTATTGCTTAATTATTAACATCTTAATTTTACAAACGTCATATAATTCATTGCTGTTCACCTTGAGAACATATATGTATATATTATATTATATACAAAAGCCCATCCACGGCTTACAATAGATTATTATTAATACGAGGTCTTCGCCAAAATTACCCACGTACAACAGTAGAACGTAGATGTATGATAGTTACTATTTGTATGATGACACGAATATAACATTGTACGCACTCAGCGTTGGATTCGTTCATGTGAATTTTTGTTTAATACCGATAACGAGACAATTTGAGTAAGATAACAATTGTTTTAACTAACTTTCTTCAATTCTTTGAGTTATATCAAAAATATTAAAATAATGTATCTATTATAATTTTATGAGCAGCTTTACGCTTTTTCGAGCATTTGTGACTAGACAGAGGGACCCTACAGATCTAGAACCAGGTTGACAGCAGCCGATAATTTCTATGTTTTTCTTCTTTACGAAATTGTTTTAAACGAGACTAACATAGTGTTTCTTAGTTTTTTTTAAACGGTCCCTTACACAAATGAATGAATTAGTAGGTTTAAAATTATGAGTGTAAATAAAGTAATATTCATTCAATAATTATTTTTTTTACTGTACAAAATTTTAAATTAATAAACACGCACAAAAGGGGGCTTAACGCTAAATATCACAAAAATATTATATATTAATAGTAATGTTCTAACTAGATTAAAGATCCAGTATAGCTAAATATATTAATGAGCTGTATATTTTATTTTCAAAACAATTAAGCATCAAACCCCAAGGGCTTAAAATTATCACTTCCTAAGGCCACTATAAATATATATAAAAAGTTATTCAATAAATAATCGCTTTATTAAAGCAGGTAAAGTCGCAAGTGTTTCTCTAGTGTATTTGTAAGTTACAAACAGAACACGTACTAAATAGATAAAAAAACCATATAAATTTGTACTAATCGATACATGTTTGTATTTGTATTGATTGATTCAATTACATTACGACTTTTGTGATTTATCTGTGTTATGAAAATTAAACCTACATCTGGTGATATGACAAATAAGCTCTTGAAATGTTATTATTTATTATTACATGTCATTTTATATAAGTACCCGGATGACAGAGTTTCACGCTGTATCCCGCACGAGGCAGGATAGGCAGAGGGAACCCGGGAACCTAGTGTTAAGACACTTCGTTCCACTTCTGTTCCCCACTTTCCGCTGAATTTGTGGCATGACCGGGGATCAAACCCAGAACGTGTCGGTTACACGCTTGTGCCGCTGCGCCACGACAGAGCCTTGCTTGTTTTTTTTTGGTTAGCTATGTTTATTAGAAAGAGTATTTAAATAATAATTACATATTGAAAAATGGAAAAAAATAATTAATGGAATGATAGACTAAAAGAAATATATATATATATATATATATATATATATATATATATATATATATATATATATATATATATATATATATATATATATATATATATATATATATATTTGCCGTGTGATCCTGGCTTAGAATAGGATCACCCTGGTACTGATGGTGTCGTAAGAGGCGACTAAAGTGCGTGTGGTAGAGTCACGTTGCCAGCATTGGCAACACGCATGGGCAGACTCGACTGGATTGTTACCACCCCCGGCATTTAAGACCGGCGTTAAGTAGTGGCTTTGGCCACTGCGTTTCGCATTAGGTAATGCCGGGCCCCTGTGCCCATCCACCTTAAAAGACGGCAACGCTCCTGTAGCTCCTCTGGAGTTACACGGGGCCATGGGCGACGGTGATTACTTACCATCAGGTGACCCGTACGCTCGTTTGCCGTCTATACCATAAATATATATATATATATATATATATATATATATATATATATATATATATATATATATATATATATATATATATATATATATACCTTGTATAAATAAAATATGAGATATATTATATTTTATACGTCAAATCAAAAAAAACTTGTTACTAAGTAGCAAAAATAAATAATAGATTAGATTAAAGTCATGCCGTATACAGCGTGATAAATCTTATGTTCAAAACCGTGGATGACGTCAGACAATTACCTACTTAATAATTAAGATCTTAAAAATTTTAGTTTCACATTATCCTGCACATAGCAAGGTAGACAGAGAAAACCTAGTGTCAAGACACTTTGTAACATTATGTCTTATTTTCAATAAATATAACAAAGAAACAAAATATTATTATCATAAGCTTTAAAAATTTGTAACGTCACTGCGGCCGCAGGCCGAGGTTCGAGTTCTTTGTCGCCTTTGACACCTCCTCTCAAGCGGCAACGTAGTGCTTGTAAATTGTCACAGACAGAGCATCCTCGTCCCTAACTTTAACCATTTAGTTGCTGTAAAGGCCAATATGGCTAATAGCATTAACTTAACATTCAAATAAAAAATGTCAAAAATAATTCCAAACAAGATATGCGCAGCGTTTGACGGCCGACGTCATATCTGCACTGGATATAACCATACCTATATAGTATGTTTTTTATTTCAAAATTAATACAGTACATTAGATATATAATATGTAATTGAATACCAAAATTGTATGTTGACGTGTTTATCTTTTTAGGTCGAGGGCTAAAATGGACACGCGACTGCATAATTCATTCAATTTTAATTTCATATGAATGAAACATTTATTCCAAACAAATATATTCATAAAACAATGTTATCGGCTATGTGACCGCATTAGAGGCTAGTATTGTCAGCGAGACAATACACCTAAACCTTGTGTAAAATCTGCCTGACTGAGTAATTCAAGGTAAACTAAAAAAGTGTAAATATCAATTTTGAATATCAATGTCATTTAAATAAAAAAAGAGGTAAAGTAATATATAAGTATTAATATATTCATTCATCATATTACAGCGTAATATGATGAATGAATATAATTGTAATCCTATTAAGTAATAATGAAAAAAATCTAGAACAATATTAAACACCATTTGTCACATGCAATTTTTACATATCAGTTTCCTGATATAAGTTTCTATACAAAATATATTTTATTTTATCTATGTTAAATTAAGGCGATAAAGTAATGACGCTATGTCTAAATAATTAACATACCCACATACAATGTATATATACTATACACACCTAAAGTACAAATTATCTTATAACTTGCGCCAACGCAATACAACAACATTGTTATTGAGAAGTATGATCGATATTTTTAAAAACTTAAAACTTTTTATAAATGTGGAACACGAAATAATATTGAGAAAACTTATATCTCACCTCATCAAGAAATCACAATAAATTGTAATAAATTTCGATATATTAACAGTTGCGTATATTTTACGATATAGTAGAGTGATATTTATTCATGCAATAGTTACCAAAATGGTCGCATGTTTACGGCGTTAGTTTTTACGTCAATATGGAATAATTGCCAAACAGATTTGCAAAATATCCTATTTCATAGTCTTTTCTAAATGAAAACATTTTATTAACATATTTCATTGTTTAATTGTTTAAAAAAGGTATAATTTGTGTAATTATTGCATTACTTAGATTCGTGTATGTAAACATAAATATATTCTTGCCTAATTAAATACTGCTTTAAATTTCATAAAATTTATTTATACACAAACATACTGTTATATTTCACATATATAGTAATAATAATAAGAAATATTTTTATAGTCTAGTCTACATTTGTAAATATCCTATTTCATAGGAATTTCTCAATGAAAACATTTAATTAACATATTTCATTGTTTAAGTGTTTAAAAAAGTATGATTTGTGTAATTATTGCATTACTTGGATTCCTGTATGTAAATATAAATATATTCTTACCTAATTAAGTACTGCTTTAAATTTCGTAAAATTAATTTATATTCAAACAAACATACTGTTATATTTCACATATATACCTAATAAAAAATACTTTTTTTGTAAATACTTATCTAAGCAGGTCACGAGTGCTTACGTAAATATGGCAAATTCTGAGTCACCAAGTGTTGTGGTATCTTCCCGCGTAGGTGAAAGTGACCAGAAAGCCATCGATACGTCGTACATATAACTAATCATTACTATCCTTCTCGAGTTTCCCCAACATGGCAGGTTACCGTGGCTAGCATCGCAGGATGTGAGATTTCACATTCCTCTAACGTCTAATAACTGTATATACCTGATTTTGATTAACAAGGAAGAAAACATAGACAAAGATGATGTTTTATAATGAAAATCTACAAATGATCCTTATATTTGTTGTTTACAAAATATTACAAATACATGATTTGATAAAAGTGATAATTTATGTTAGTACTTTACCTTTTTATAAATATTTATAGTTAATTTAATACTTTATAGTCACCACCTGTTATTTATGAGGGTCAGTCAGTCAGAAAAAATTCAGCAATTCACTTGTCAATATAAATGGGGACATACGCGCCTAATACTACTATAAAAAAGTATATAATATGTATGCTACTTAAATATAATGTTACTTACATTGCTTACATATTTACTACTCCTTATAATATCTTTTCTAATGCATATTCTTCTTCTTCTTCCTGGCATTAATCCCGGCTTGCTGTGCCAGGGTCTGCCTTCTTACTGAGCCTACTCCACTTTGCACGATCTTGTACGTCCTCAGTGGTTAGACCATTGGCTCTCATGTCCTGCATCACGACATCCAACCAGCGCTTCCTTGGGCGTCCGGGAGGTCTCACTCCAGGGACAGACATATCAAGGCACTTGCGTCCGACATAGTTCCTAGGCCGGCGCGCAACGTGACCATACCACCTCAGGCGACGCTCTTGGAGCTTATCCGCTATGTCACGGACTCCAAGACTACCTCGAATGAATGTGTTACGTATGCGGTCAGACCGCTGTACGCCGCTCATCCATCTCAGCATCTTCATTTCCGTGACATGAAGCTCCTGAGTGTGCCGAGATAGTACTGGCCAGCATTCGCTGCCGTATAAAAGAACCGGTCGAACGATGCTCTTATATATCAGCCCCTTGAGTTTGGTTGGTATTCTGCGATCGCAGACCACACCAGTGACCTCCCGCCATTTGGCCCAGGCAGCGCTTATCCGACCGTGAACGTCGTGATCGATGCCTCCAGACTCGTGCATAACGGATCCGAGGTACCTGAACTTTTCCGACTTAACGGCTGGTTCAGTACCTATATGGATAGTGCTCGAGTCCGGTCTCCCGCAAGCCATGTACTCGGTCTTCGACACATTTAGTTTAAGACCGCCGTTCTCAAGCGTACCATTCCAGAGGTTCACTTTACGCTCTAGCATCAGCCGGTTCTCTTCAACGAGTGCTATGTCATCGGCATACATCATTAGCCACGGAGGCTGGTCTTGGATGTGAGCCGAGACAGTATCTAGCACTACGTTGAATAAGAATGGGCTAAGAGCTGAGCCCTGGTGAACCCCTACTGTAATCTGGAAAGGTATGGTGTCGCCAACAGCAGTCCTAACCATGGAAGCGGAATTGTGATACATATCTTTGATAATCTCAATATAGGCCTCAGGGATCCCTTTCAAACGCAATGCCCACCAGATACACTGACGAGGCACACAGTCAAAGGCCTTCTGCAGATCTAAAAAAGCCACATGCAGAGCTCTCCTCTTTTCCCTGTATGCCTCTATCAAAGTTCTGAGGGCAAAAATGGCGTCCATAGTACACGATCCAGGCTGAAATCCATATTGAGACTCAGAGACAGTACACTCTCGGCGGAGCCTGATATCGATAATGCGCTCGAAGAGCTTCATGGTGTGACTCATAAGCTTAATGCCCCTATAACTACCACAATCTTGGACACTGCCCCTTCCCTTGTAAATAGGGGTAATAAAGCTAAGCCGCCACTGGTGTGGCATCTTTCCAGTGTTCAAGATATGGTTAAAAAGGTCAGTAAGTATGAGCACACCAAGAGAGCCCAACGATTTCCACGCTTCGATCGGAATTTCGTCAGGCCCCACCGCTTTTCCGTTCTTCATGCGTCGAAGGCAATTCCGAGTTTCGTCAAAGGTTATTGGGGCAACAAGTCCGAGGTTAGGCGGTGGGTCGTGATGAAGACTGCACAGATGCTGAGTGTTCAGCAGCTCTTGGAAATAGCTTCTCCATCTCTCCTTCACAGAAGCGGGATTACAGAGCAACGTGCCCTGGGAATCTTTGACGCAAAGACATTTTGCGATATCTTGCGTCGCTTTATCCCGGCAACGGGCCAGTTTGTATATGAGCTTCTGCCCCTCCGCAGTTTCAAGTTTATCATATAATGGTGATAAACTCTCACTGCGGGCTCTGGCTACAGCTTTTTTGCTGACACGTTTTGCTACTATGTACTCCAGTCTGTCTTCAGGAGAGTTGGATTTCTGCCATTTCTTAAAGGCAGCCTTCTTTTCACGAATCACCTCCTGCACCTTGTCATTCCACCACCATGTCTCCCTGTCGATGACACGTCCTCCCTTAGAAACGCCAAGAACTCGTCTGCCTGCCGCAATGATTGCTAACTGAGCTCGATCCCAAGCATCCTGAGCAGTCTCGGTGTTAGTCGTAAGATTTCGACTTTTTACCTCTGCTAGGAAGTCGGTCTGCATCGGTCCATTCAGCAACCACCACTTGATCCGAGGCCTACGTTTCTCGGCTACTTTCTTCTTTGGAGTGACGTTAAAGTCCATGACAAGAAGACGATGTTGGGCCGTCAAGCTTTCACCTGGAATGACCTTACAGTTAGTAACCCTGCCCATATGACACCGTCTGGTCAACAAGTAATCAATTTGCGTTGAGTGGGACCCACTTTTATACGTGATAAGGTGCTGAGGATTCTTTTGGAAGAATGTGTTCACAACGGCCAGATCAGACGCAATACAGGTTCTTAGAATATTTTCGCCCTCTGTATTGCGAAGACCGTGTCCAAACCCACCGTGAACACGTTCATACGTGTCTGCAGCCTTACCGACGTGGCCGTTTAAGTCTCCTCCAACTAGAATTACTTCGGTAGACGGTATAGCAAGTAGAACCTCTTCATACTGCTCCCAAAATGACTCCTTTTCGGCCGTGCTACAGCCCGCCTGGGGGGCGTAGGCACTGATTAAGTTTGTGGTAACTCCCTCAATCAGTACCTTTACCCGCATCAAGCGATCGCAGCGACGGTCAACTTCGAGGAGATCGCAGCGACGGATTTCTAATGCATATTATTTAAAATAAACAAAGATCTAAACCAATAAATAATACCTTTTGCAAATCAACTTTTAAAACCTATTACGTGTTAGCCAATACGCATAATACGCAAAAGAATGCAAAGACAATATTTACTTTTGTTTTGTCAGAATTCGATCACACGCTTGTATGCATAAAATATTAAAATGTGACAGTTGAACTAAATAGTTCATAAATTATACAGAAAAGTTAGAGGGCCGTTTTGGGAAAGTTATTTCTATTAACTTTCGCCCGTAATTTCCTAATATTTTTTTTATATTTTAAAGATTAAATTAAATGCGTAGTAAATACAACGTAATACAACGTTTAAATAAAATAAACGTATGTAATATGTAAATAGAAAGTTGAAAGAAATTATAATTTTAAAAGCATTGTACCGTCTTAATTATGTGTAACAGATTAAAAAATTAAAACAGACGAAAACTAAAGCGCAGAGATAAAGATTTTAAAATAAAAAATGTCCATTGGAAAGTACATATCAGCACTTAAAAATGCGCAGGCTGTGCAAATAATTGTGTAACACTACATTAGCCGTTTTGGCACTTGACTTCCGATCGGACGTGTAAATTCTTGCGAACAATGATGTAAACATTGTTATTTTCTAATGTGATTCACGTCGCGTTATCAATATATATAATAAGAAGGTATACCCTTGCATTAAAAGTATTAGCAATTTAGAGTAAGTACTCTTGAAAACATTATGCATAACATTATGCATTATGGCGCATAAAAATAAAATCATTAACTTAAATATATATAAATATCTGATAAAATGGAATTTTTGATAACGTTATAACTAGTGATATAAGTATTCATTACACTTTATATATATATATAAATATATATATATATATATATATATATATATATATATATATATATATACGAATATCTGTGTGTTTTCCTGTTTAAGCCAGATCCTAGTTTTCTTGTTTTAAGCCCATCTACTTTCTTAATTATTTATTATTTAAAGTAACATGTGAACGGTATTTTAATTTAAGTAGACTGTTAAAGTGTATTGTAGAACACTAAAAAATACAATAGCTTATTAAACTTAATGCCGCCGAATAGAAAATACTAAATAGCTCACTCGCACTCATAACTACTACTCAGTCTGTTATTGCACATTTACTCATCATAACCTTTTCTTGATTTATGTCCGAATCATATTTCTTTTTAATTACCAAATTTAATTGTATGATTCGCTTTTAGAGTAAAATTTTTACAAATACTAGTATTTCCCACGTAAACCATTTAATTTGGGTTACGCATACCTGTAAAAGGTTGGCAACCTTGCGCACCGCAGCATTACGTCAGGCTGCTTTCATTGCGTGAGAACTGCTGTCTATGGCTTATATCGCGCATCACTTTCAATGTTTCCGGGAAATATGTTATTTCATTATATGGAGCTTCGGATGATACAATATTTGACTAAAATAAAATAAATCAACTTTTGTATTATGTGATTTACATTAAACATAAAATTTCTTTTAATAACATGATTTCGTATATATTACATTTTAAAACAGCTCGTTTTATTACACTGATCATTTTTAATACAACATTTTGATATTTTTTTACCATTGTTATTAAAAATGTTATAAGTACGTGTAATGAATCTTCATATTTCAAATGGATTTACAAATTTTCGCGGTACTAATGTGCACTGACTTATATAGAACATTCGTGACTTATATAGAACAATTAAATAGGTAAGCACGGCTTACAAGGTAGCATTTGTACGTGCAATGCGGATTTGCGCATTTCATAAACCCACACTATGTGGGTTGCGCCTACGAGCTCTAACGACCATAGTCCATTTAATTGAAAGCCTCGTGTATTAAGAATGATCTATGTAGGTACACACTTAATTTAATAGACATATCAACCTTCATAATAACTTACTACATGCCCACTATTGATATAATATAAAATAATTAGGAATTTAATTACTAAATACCAAAGAAAATTATTTAATCTACGCTATCTTGTGTATAATGTACAGAGAATAATTATATTGTCATATAAAAACTGTAACTCCTGTACGGAAGCAACAACCATAGATCTTTCGATTATGAGAGCTATTCTATGCAAGTAACTGTACTTTAACCCTATCAGATGCTCGTGCTTTGAGAACATGACTTATCGGATCGTTATTTGCATAAGGGTCAGTGAGTTTACATTAAACAAATATGTTCTTTAGACGTTGCCTACACAATGTGACTAAGAAATAAACCTAAAATAAATTCCTTAGAAACTTATTATGTCACCCATATAAGACGGCGCTGGTCTATTTCATGTCTATTTATGGACATTGGAGCGATGTTAGAAACAGTGATTCATAGAATTTGCCGCTGATAATCTTAGGTCTAGTAAATATAAATATATACCAATGAAGTATTTTATAAATATGATAAAAAAGATAAAGAAAACAAGCAACATTTTTTTATGATATCTATTGAGCGACTGGTTCAGGAGCCTTAGGCAAATGGTTGCCTTCAACGTGTGTGCCATCGAGGCCAGCACTGTATTTGGTGACGTAGGTCTTGCCATCATCTCCTACGTAGGAAACTTCACCTTCAGTGATGAGTACATATCCGGATCCATCAGCAGCGGGCACGAGGCGGCCTCGCTCTGACACAACTGTACCCTCGGCAGTCACATAGCGTAAAGCATACTGTCCAAACTCGTCGTGAACCTCTTCATGCTCTAACGCTGGTAGAGCACGGATTTCTGCTTTGTCCATAGACTTACTCTCATCAGCAGGTGCAGCGTACACCGCACCAATGATGAGCAAGCTAACAATGAACTGCAAATATCAGAGTTATTTGATACACATTGTTAAAAAATCTATATAATTTGTATTTTTGACAAAAAAAAATATTGGAACTTACCAGTTTCATTTTGGTTTTGTAGTTTTATTAAAATGTTTTTGCTGCAATTGAAAATTGTAAACTGATGTCAATTTTGTCGTAGATCTAGCTTTTAAACAATCTTAATGAATAGAAATTACCAATATCTAATTTAAAAATTATTATATAATGATAATGTTTTTATTCGCAATTCTTGATGATTATTATAAAACATTAAATGTGAATTATTACTAACGACCTAAAAACTATTCTCACTTAAGCAGATAAAAATGAAACATAGTATATGTATAAATAAAAAATAGTAAAAGTAAAAACAAAATAATACTTTAATTAAGCAAATAACTGGACAACTGCCTCAGCCTGTATCTATATAATATTTATCATATAAATCGGTAGGTGAGTCATATTGAATAGTTGTATTCAATAAATTCAGGCAAGAATTACGCAAGTTAACCACAGGTACAAGGTCCTTAAAGGGGACACCAATTAATAATTAAATACACTTCACGTGTCCGTTAGTTACATCAGTTTCGAAACAATAACTTGTTAAGCCTAGTGACATAATCTGATTTCCGGTCCATTTTCACTGTTAAGTAAGTAAGTATTCTTGAGTGACAATTACACGATTAAACAAATACGTATGTGTCGGCCAAATTAAATAATTACATAATATAACGTCATATTGCTTAGTGCACTTTGATATTGTCATTTACAATTTATGTATTTCGCCCCTTTTTAATATTATAACTAAAGGTATATAGAAAGCTACACAGGAAAACAGAGCATTTCCATATTTGATAAAACTATTACTATTCTTTGTTTAATTAGATAAATATATTTAATACATGAGGCTTGTCGTGGCGCAGTGGCACAAGCGTGTGACTGTAACCGACAGGTTCTGGGTTCGGCCCCCAGTCGAGGAAATGAAATATTAAATATTTTCAATTTAAATATTTAATATTTAATTTATATATATAATATGGTATAAGGCAAAGCGCGGCGTTGAGTTCCGCCACTCAACACGCAATGCCTCAAATTTGGCGGAAAGTGGGGAACGGAAGTGGAACGGAGTGTCCTAACACTAGATTCCCGGGTGCCCTCTGCCTACCCTGCCTCGTGCGGGATACAGCGTGAAGCTGAGAGAGAGAGAGAAAAATATTTAATACATACATTTCTTATTAGCCTCACATTGTTGTTTGTATGTCCGTCTAGAGTATACGTATCTCAAGATCGCCTACAGGTATTAAGCAGAACGTAAAATAATATCTATATATAAAGAAGTCCTACGGTCCCTTGAAGCACAGAAAAAATAAAACTTCGAAATTTCAAGGATCAATGTAATATTAAGATAATTTCAATGAAACTCACCGTGTAAACTTTACGTTCCCGTTGCCTGCTTTCACGTAGCTACAATTAAGAAATTCGACATAAACACAAATTATGATACAAATAACGGAAGATATCCGAAAAATGAAAATTTATATTTATATTACATAAAATCAATTATAAATTTCATACGACATTTTTATACAAAATTTGTCTACGCTCGCTAACTTTACTTGTCTGTCGACCCACAATCCTGATATTTATACGGAATACTTGATTATTTCGATTTACACTTTTCCAGTTTTTCTAAAAAAAACTAAGCCTTAGCTGTCTTACCCGACAAACACTAAATTTATATTTATTATTTTAATTTCATATGCCTCCAATTAAAAATATATTAAGTCTAATATATTTACATTCCAAACACACAATTATTATCTCGTTGTTATTCTTAAGCAAATAGACAATATGACGCACTGTTTGCGTTTTATTTTTATTGCATTGTGTTGATTTAAGATCTATTCCGAATATGTATAATCTTAATAGCTGTTTACGTCATAATATATGTATGTATGTAGTCATAGTAATTCGTTTGACTATAAAATGTGTCAGTCAATCAAAAATTGATGTCCTTAGAATAAATATAAAAGTTCTACGAGGTCTGTTATGGCGCAGGGGCAAAATCTAGTGCTACTGTAAACTCAACAGATTGTGGGTTTGATTCTCGCTCGAAAAAAAATATTATTTAATATTTTCATTTTCGTCGTTCTGGTAACGAAGTAAAGAACATCTCAAAAGTCTCATTCCACTCTGCCTACCCTGCCATGCGGAACACAGCATGAAGAAGAAAATCTACAATTTTAAATTTCAAAAAAATAGAAGCTTCTTTAGCGCACTTAGAATGTCTTTTACCCAGTAACTTTAATATTTACTTTAGAATACTATTAAAATATAGAACAAATCGACAAATGAAACATAAAAATAACTACCCATATTTTAATATAAAAAGAAACAGTTTTTCAATAATGTTAGTTTTCAAAACTACCGTTAATTGTAGTTTTAATATTGACATGTATGCTAATATTATTTCAATTATTCTGTAAATATATTTCTATACATACAAAACAATATGCTTAAGTCACTATTTTACATAAAGATTTGAAATCCAGTCATCTAATATAACATGCATGTGTTTCCGCGTAGGTCCTTAGTTAACGGCCCACGTCTGTTCCCGAGGTTGCGGCAACACCAGCCTCGTATGTTTATGTTGGTGAAGATGTATTATTATTCTATGATACTATTCACGTTTAAGGCTACAGTTAGCATCCATCAGATTTTACGTTAGATATATCCTCGTTAGTGACTATTTGTGTATTGGACACTTAATTTACGATTCACTGTTTGAAACAGTGTAGCAGAGATTTAATTTTCATAACAAATACTTTTTACTAATTGTTTCTACATTAAAAACCAATAAATGAGAAAAGAAAATCTAAATATTTGTAGAATGTTACTATTATAATAAATAACATTGCATAAAAATCGGTGTCTGAAAATATATACATAAGTTTTACATTTTTCATTTCATCATAAAATAGTAACAGTTTTACACAAAACTTTGACGACATAAGTATACTTAAACATACCATTTGAAAACTTTCAAAATCTAATATACATAATCAAAATGTATAAGGTTATTTCAATACCATAGAAACCCACTATTTCATGGCGACCTTCAAGGTCTATTTAGCTCCTAGCTATTGTTTAAAAAGTACTGATTCCGTGCGTCCCTAATTCGTACTTCACTATTGTTTTTCCACATACTCATTGCCTGATTTTACGCATAGCGCACAACGCAAGAAGACTGCACCTATAAAGTTATACCTAATGAGAAACTTTGAACAACACATTACATTTTTTAGAACAAAACTCATTTAGGTTTTTGTAGATTTAGATTAGCTGGAATATGTATCCTTGACATAACTCACTCTATTTTTCAACAATGTACGTTCCTCAATCATCAAGCTACATAGAATAGACGACTAAAAACAATATGATTGCAAATTTGTATGAAATAATTATTCAAAACTGATTTTTTCGTGATTAGTTTTAACATAGCAAGTTCGTTATTTTTAATATAATACTTAAACTTTACGCTTTATAATTATGTATATGTTAACGATTTAAATATTACATAACATTTTCTTTGTTGACTTAATATTTTTATACTCTTTGTTTCAGATGTGTGTATACAGTGCGTTAGCTGCATTAGATGGCTATAGTGCTCAGCAAGATCCTGATCAGTTCCATATACAAACAGACGAAGACGACGACCGTTATTTCCTTTACCAGACACACAATGGACAGTACCGTAAGGAGCGGCGCCTCAAAGATGGTTCTGTAGTCGGTAATTAATTACACATACATTTTTGTATAAACAATTCCACAACGACAATAATTTACTACATTTATAGGGAAGTTGTTACAGTAATTTTATACATAACAGGCTTAAAGTAAGTGAAGGTCAGATTCATTATAATACCCACAATTTTTTTATTAAAAAAAAATATTTTCCACCTACGCCCACTTGTTCTCTCACCAAAGTTACCATTGAGGCCGTCATCTGTTGTGATTCATAATACACCTACCAATATATTAATGTTTTAATTCCAGGAACTACAGGGTGGGTGGGCGCTGATGGTTACCTAAGGCTACAAGATTACATTGCAGATGGCCAAGGATATAGAATTTACAAATCAAAAACAGTTTACGTCGGTGAAAATCGGCCAATTAGTGTATGTATTTAAAGTAATAAAAGATTTTTCTTCCCTTTTTTAACATATTTATTAAAAAAAGCAATCATAAATTTTAATTTATCTAGGCGATGATTCAATAAACGGAATTTATTGAATCACCGCCTAGATTTGAACTTAATAAATGATTATATGCAATCTCTTGGTACTCTATTTAAACTTAATAAATTAAAAATGATTTATCTTTCTTTAAAGGCTATTGTTATCATAAAATTATTAAAGAAAAATAATTCAAAATTCTATTGGTTTTTGCAGGAATCTTTGAAAATAGCAAAAACTGCTCCCACAGACTCAGGTTTTAACATAACACCCGCGCCCGCTCCTCATCCGCCACGAGGCACTCCGCGGTTCACTACAACAACGCAGTCTCCCCTGTCTCATTCTTCTACACCAAAACTAAACAGCCAATATCCTTTAGATGGATCTATCACACCAGCGCCGCAAGTCTTCGCTTATCCAACCTCTACACCGAGAGTTGAAGTGTCACCTAATTCAATAGATTCATCAACGACTTATAACATTAGACCAACAGAAGCGCCAAGTACAGTGAATGAACCTTCATCTTCATCAAGCCCGTACGACTATGATTTATCAAATACAAACACAATCGATGGATATTATGCGAGTGACAGTTCACCACAAGGCAGATATGATATATACAATCCAAATTCCTATAGACACGCTGATGATTGGACGAGAAGACAGAATCCAAGAATTCGTGTCGGAGATGGTTATACTCCTCAATTTCCAGGATATGATGGAATTGCATTTAGAAGAAACGGTTTCCGATATTATCTTCCAAAACAATATCATGAAGAAGAAACTGAAGGTTCGGAGGATAAAACAGGTAGCTTTGGGTACATAGACCCATTCGGTATTCGACGAGTAATATATTACAACGCTTCGCCAGGACAGGGATTTCAAATACGCAAAAATAACAGATATGTTGGACATGATGCGACGCCTTACGATCCGAGACCTGTTAAATGAAATAGTAATGATAATATGTGTATATATATGTATTTATACTGAAGTTACCACCTCTAGTAATCAGTATTTTTAGTTAAAGGAATTTCTTAATTGGATTGGTAGAGACAAAACGATTTATTTCCGAACGAAACCTCTTAGCCATATTGCTTAGAATAAGTGGTAGTGTTATCGAAAAATATTATAACTGATGTATAACAAAAAATAATGTCAATAATTAACATTATATATTAATATCATAATTCATGTGCCATGAACAAACAGGAACAAATGGTATACGTTAATTTTAACAGAACCGTGGCAATTTTATATTTTATGTAATATAAAATAACATAGCCGTTATAATATTAAAATAGTACCGTAATATTATCTTAAGCATTTTAAAAATATACTAAAAAGGCTATAGGCTTATATGAAACGAGCATTGAACTTGACTCGGTTTGTGTATAACTATGTTCTTGCTAATGTGTTTGTGTAGGCGCAACGCGATTACGTTGTTATAACTTTGTAAGGAAATGAATAATTTTTATTCATAAGTTGAGTCTACTACGGTTTTATAAATGATTTTATATCTACAGCGTTCTTATTGTACTATATATCTATATTTTTTATTTATATAATTTTAAGCTTAAGCTTGGTGATTGTAACAATTTACATATTTACCTAGTTGTAACGAATGACTTGTCATTTTAGTAGAAATATACTTTGTCGAAGGTAATAATGACATCTCGTTGCTACGACTATATCACAGTGGGGAGTATTTATTACCTTTTATTTATTTAGATAAGTACACAACACTACCTGTTTATGACTGCACTGCTTATTTTTGTTGTAACATTTAAAAAAGAGCACAAAAAGCGTAATGATATTAAAAATATATAACTCGTTGCATTATTAAAGTATATATTTTAAATACATTCCTTAGTAATAATTGTCTTAACTGAAATGCAAATATTAAATAGAAACAAAATAAATATTGAAAAATAGCTATCTGTTTTTGTTCACCTATAACTTGGTAGTTTTATATCTAAGTATATCTATACTTATAATAAATCTGCAACCGATGACAGGCATGTACATGAAAAATACTATATGAAAAAACTCATTTGTGAGTCTCATAAGTTTATGATTGTAGGGCCTAAAATAGGGTTTTTTTTATTTTGTCTGTTTATGCAAACGAGCTTACGGGTCACCTGATGGTAAGTGATCACCGTCGCCCACGGCCCCGTGTAACTCCAGAGGAGCTACAGGAGCGTTGCCGTCTTTTACGGTGGATGGGCACCGGGGCCCGGCATTACCTAATGCAAAACGCAGTGACCAAAGCCACTACTTAACGCCGATCTTAAATGCCGGGGTGGTAACAATCCGGTCGAGTCTGCCCATGCGTGTTGCCATTGCTGGCAAGGTGACTCTACCACACGCACTTTAGTCGCCTCTTACGACACCATCAGTACCAGGGTGATCCTATTCTAAGCCGGAATCACACGGCAGCACATTTTTATTCATTTAGCTGAAATTCTAGTTTTCAATGTATAAATATTATCTCTAAATGATAATTTTATTAAAAAAAGTGATTGAAATAAATATTCGATAGTAGAGTGCCTCACATCCTCGGAAGTATAGAAATATGCCTAGAATGATCCGCGAGGTATTGAAATACAACAACGTTCTTATTTCAATAGAGGAAACGGTTGGAAAGTTTTTATCGCCCACTAATTAAGATTTTGATGTTACAAACTACACCAGACGACTAAAGGACAAGAGGCAATACACGAGGCATTCAAGAAATTGTTCGTAGTAGTTTGATATAATTATGTCAACTGACAATTTACCCATGATCATTGACTACTGCAAAGTGTTTTAAAAATATGTAATAGGTAGGTACTAAATATACGCAATTAATTAGATTAAAATAATTTCTACTATTTGTATCGCGAGATAGAAATTGTTACTAAAATTTTTTTAAACGTCAACGTAAACAAGTCTTCGTCGCACTATCAATAAGGCTAATTCTTTTATATTCGAAGCATCTTCACACATTTTTTTAATCAATATATTTGAACTTTTAAGACCTGGGCTGGATTTAGGCTATGATTTGTTTAATTATAATTTTATAACTTTATGCTGCATTCCGCATAGAAGAGTAGGCAGAGGGTACGCACTCAATTCCTGTTAAGATATCACCTTTCCTCACTCTTTACTGAATTCTAGAGACATTTCCCGTTATAAGGGAGAGGAAATGAAACTAACAAATATTTCATTCCCCGAGTGTGATTTAAATTGACAATCAAAACACCTGCAATGCGACGTCGACGGTTTCCAAGTCATATTTATAGCTATAATAATAGTACCATAATATTATCTCAGACATTTTAACAAAATACTAAAATGGCCATAGGCTTATACTAAACGTGCATTGAACTTGACTCGGTTTGTGAATAACCACATTCTTGCTAATGTGTTTGTGTAGGCGCAACGTGACTACGTTCTGTAAAGAAATTCATGTTCTTGCACCCACTCAACACGCAATGCCAAATGTACGGGATGTATCCCTCTAAGTTCCCAAGTTCCCTCTGGTTTTTCGGGTATATACGGGATATAACGTGAAGCTGAAAAAACATGTAAATAATTATAATTATTATAAAATTCATAAATAATTATAAAATCCAATTATACTAAACAAAATTTTAATTGAATTGATAATTTACTAATGATATTTTGATTATACGATTACTCAATAAATATAACATTATTATAATAGATCAAGTTTAATATTTGAGTCGTATAGAAATGTGTATAAATACATTCACAATAATTTTATTGAATCACATCGCTACTTAACTTCAAAGGTACAGTATAAAATTTACATTTAATATTTTTATATTTGAATTTACTATCTATATAGGCATAATATTAATTGTCACCTTTTTTACAGGAAATATGATTCCATTTGTGGTTCTGTTTTTATCTGTGACGTCAGCTCTGGGGGCTGACTACATGTCCTATAATGATCAAAATCAACACTCAAGCGGAAACCGAGATTCTCATACTATCTTCCCTATGGATTATTTCGATGATATATTTAATAGAGATCTAAAAATTCAACCAGATTCTTTGTTTTCTTATAACTTCGAGCAGACAAGACACGACCAACCTCCGCAAGTAGAAATGAGAGAAGAAAACGTTGGAAGATATTTCCACTCACGACCAACAACAACAACATCAACAACACCTGATTCAATATTTTCCATGAAAGCCGAAAGTGAAGCACAACATGTCTATCCTAACAATCCTAGAAACAATTTTAACAGAAACGATTTTAGAAGAGACGATATAAACAGAAACGTTAATAATGTTCAAAGCTGGAACGAGCCACAACAGTCTTCAGTGCCACCTCCTCCTAAATTTGCGTTCTCAAGACCACATAGTGAATCCCCTCGCGAATCTCAACCAATGCAATATCATAATCAGCCTATGATGATAGCGCATCCTCAAAATGATTACAGACATGCTGCAAGACATTATCAACCTCACCCATCACAAGTCCAAACAACTGTCCAACCAGCTATGCAATGGACTGAGGATTATCATTTCCCAAGCCGTAATATGTTTGTACCTACTCCAGCTCCTTACGTTCCTCAATATGCAAAAGAGTCTGAAATTAGTTTCGCTCCATCTGCTTCCTATGTATCCGATTCAGTAAACGAAAATAAACAAACGTTCCGCCACAACATGCCTAGAGGACATCACAAGTTTAATTGGAATGATATGAAAACTGATCATGAAGAAGTTGCACCCATTAGAAACCATCATGTTAACTTACCACAAGCACCTACAACAGTTCAGCCGAGCACTGCGCACTCGATGAACGACAACAAAGCTCCTCCACCAGTTCCCACATTATCACCATGGTATGATGGTTTCGGTAAATAAAGTAGTAAATCAAAATATTACCTACTGCTTAGTATTGCTTATATAAATACAAAAACGAATTATTCCAATTATACCTTGTTGTTTTTTTTAAGAACCTATAATAATTCAAGTTATTTTAAATTATAGAATTATTTTTAAATATGATTTATATTAATATTCCTCAATATTATAATATAAACGAAAACATGTACAAAAAATGTTTTTAGCACTTCATTACATATTTTATTATCAATAGTATTCTTATTATTAATAATATCTCAATTGAACAAAAATAAGTTTCAGTTAAATTCTCAAAAACAAAATGATTTTCCGTGAACTTTAAGATTTTTTGCCTCTCGTCTTTCACGTAAACACTAGTAAACGGATTTTAATGTATTTTTTTTTGTTATGTAACTTAGTTCTCGGTAAAATATTTATATAAATCGGAATAACTGATGTGAAAAACTAGCTCAATTTATAAGCGATATAAATAAGTAAAAACGAAGTTCTGATGTGGAAACCAGCCTAGCCTAACTAAGCTATAAGAGGTATAAATCAACCACCTTGGAACAAATGTTTAACATAATGAAATCTTTTTGTTGATAATAGAATATTTAAGCTCTAAGAAAACAAGGAAGCTTATAAAAAACCACCGCTTATTATTAAAATAATAATATTAAAAAACTTTATGATGTTCTACTTGTAGAAATATTGTTTTGATTGTCCGTTGTATTCTCAGCTTCATGTTATATTCCACAGTTGGAGCTAAGACACTTTTAAACACACTTTTAAGACACTTTTAAACTAGTGCTAAGACACTTTTATCCGTACCCCGCTTAAAGCCGAATTTGAGGCATTGCATGTTGAGTGGCAGAATACAACACAGCGTTTTGCTTTGTTACCAGAGCGAAAAAATTAAAATAATAAATATTTTACTTCTTCGAGTGGGGATTGAGCCCACAACGTTGCACGCTTCTACAGTGGCACGCTTCTGCTCTTGTGCAACGACAAGCCTTAGGCCACTGTCAAGTGTTCATATGAATTTATCATTTAATCTTATTTAGGTATAATCTTGATATGGTATCGTTCTTGAATTATGGTGTTCCGAGCGTGCCAGTTTAGCACATACCAGTTCAGCACATATCATGTCACCTTGTATGGAGAAGACACAAAGAAGTTGTACGGTAAAAAATAATATAACACAATAGAAAAATGCAATAATAAAAACAAAGATCTAGTTAAAAATTGCGTTCACGTATACAAAAAATATTTATATACTATGTACACACACAGTGTTAATAATAAGAAATATCTAATACAAATGTCTTTGTATTAAAACATTGAACATTAAGAAAACGGGAAACTTGGTGGGGAAGGACATTATACATGTATGTATATTGGATTAACTTGGGGCACGGCTATTTACATTATGAGAAGTAAATAACATGCTTCGGGCTGTTATTCTATATGTCAAGACCACTTCTTTTAAGTTGATTCATTAATTGATACGAAAGTACCTACCTAAAAATTTATTCGAGGCCTGTCGTGGCGCAGCGGCACAAACGTGGCTGTAAATGCGATAGGTTGTGCTAGCTCTGCCACTCAACACGCAATGCTTCAAATTCGGCGGAAAGTAGGGAACAAAATAGAGTGTCTTAACACTAGGTTCCTAAGTTCCCTGTGCCTACCCTGCCATGTGCGGGATACAGCGTGAAGCTGAGAGCTATAACTCCTTTAGAGCACAGGTAACTTTAAACTTCTTAATTGACGGAGAAGTTTAAATTTTTATGTCCTCTAAGCGAGTTGCGGTGACAGAATAAAAAAAATATGACGGTTTTTATTCGCAATGGTAACACATCACCTTTTTTTACTCTAACCCTGCCGTTTACCACAGTAATTAATAATGGACCCCCATAATATAACAGTCCTTAACGTTATAGTTTATTTTCTCGGTATCTATTGAGGATATCTTTATGAAATTTTAATTGAGCGTATAACAATAAGCTCATTATTATCTATTTTTTCACATTTTTATGGGTATTATAAATTATGAAATAACAGTTGTTTATTTGTAACATATTTAAAGTGGCTGCTGTACAGTTTTGAAAATATTTTATAAAATATTTTTTTATTTTTAAATAATTATTTTTTTATTTTTAAAATATTTTTTTAAACATAAGTACGTACCTACTTGTAATTGTGGCCAATCTCTCAAAGTCACTAGCTTTTTCTTTAATAATTTTGTTCATTTTGTCGTTTTTTAGTTTATTTTGACAACAATCAGCTATTATCCTTTTCTATTACAACTGATGACTATTGCTTATTAAGTCAAATTAAGTTTTTATCAATAAAAAAATATAAAAAGTTTTAAATGGATAGTGTAAGTTAGTTAAGTCGTCCAAAACGTCCAACACGTGGCGCTTGCTATTGTAAATACGATAGGCTTACAATCGCAGGAAATAATACAGGCATCACGCAACACGAAATTCCTCGAATGCAACAAAAATATTTTTATTTTAATGGTAATAAGTGTCTTAACTCTGGGTCCCCTCTTTCACAGTATAAAAGTTCCTACTGCAATGCAAAGTAAACTGTAAAAAAAGTGGTTTGGCTGCATCAAATAAGGAATCTAAATACGTCTATGTTTTTCCACTATGATACCCCGTTCAATCTTTAGCTCGTTTATTTTAAAAACGAAAAAAGACTCTATATTTTTTAACGAAAAAATAATTATTTTTATCCTAAACATACTGTTGTAACATTATTCATCTTAGAAATATTTTATCATTGATACTTTTATGTCTCGGCTATAAATTCAGGACGAGAAGTGTTATAAATAAAAAGAACTATATAATTAAAAATACAAGAACTTATTTTGTAAAGTTTTTATTAAAAGGAAGAATTTTTATATATAAATTCAAACAAAATTTTTATTCTTCAACAAGGACGTAACCTGGGTAATTTGTTCGGGGGTTACCAAAAATAGATGGACGGTTGAATGGCCAAAATGGCAGGGACGGTAGAGACGATATTATGTTGTTTAGGAAAGCTGGTCTTGGGAGCTTCCATTTAATAACGACTGGTGACTCTGGATCAGCCAAAGGCTTTTCCTTCACTTCTTCAATTTTAACTTCCACGTCTTCTTTTTTAGGTTCCTCTGCTTTGGGTTCTTCTTTAGGCTCTTCAGATTTCTCGGCTTCCGCCTCAGGTTTCTCATCTTCAGCTTCAGGTTTCTCTTCCTTATCTTTTTCATCTTTAATGATTTCAAGTTTTATTGGCAGTTCTTCATCACTAATTTTCAAATTTTTATAAATTGATTCTTCAAGTGGTGGTAGTTCTGGAGGGTTAGGTAAAGCCAGTAAAGGAATAGCTTTGTCTTCTTTTTCATCCTTAATATCATCTTTTTTCTCTTCCCGTTCTACTTCAACTACTTCAACTACCTCAGGGACGTTTGTATGTAATCGTCGTTCTTGAACTGTTACCGAGGACTCCGGTAGAGAGGGAGGATCAGGAAGCACCGGCAAAGCAACAGCCGTTGCCACCAGACAAAATACTCCGATCATGTACATCTGTAAAAATATGAAAGATTATTTTTTTATAATTTATTTTTTACAACTGTTAGTCCTTTAGTAATGCTTACCTTGAAGGTTGGGTAATGTAATGATGTTTTGCAAGATTTATTATCTTATATATGCATGATCATTTTTGATAATTAGACAATTCATTAAATTTTATCGAGTCTTGAGTTTTTATTAATAGAAAAGTAAATTTTGTGATCGCTTATTAATCACGATTTAATACACATCATTGATATCTTAATGAATAGTAGCATTACGTATTAAAAAAACAAGAAATAAAATAAACATTAAGTTTCTGTATTATTCCTAACTCTTTGTTGTTTTACAGAACATAGCTAGCATATGATAATAATGCACTAATATGATAAAAAAATATATAAGTTAAAAAAATAGGGCTAGTTGTTAATATTTTTTTACTAATAGTAATATATTGTAATGAACGCAATGTTTAATGTACAAAATACAGCCTCGATATTATGTGATACGTAGAATGGTCAGCACATGATTTATTTAACTGAAAATCACCATCCACCACATTGCCGCCATCGTATATACCATAGCTACCAATCTTATGGCATTAAAGTATAACACCTTTTATTTATTTTCATTTCTTTGCTCTGTTGTAATTTCTTCATCTGAAAAAACTACTCAACACACAATGCCTGCAATTTAGATGAATTTGGGGGAACGATGAATTCGGGAGTCTTTACACTAGGTTCCTGGTCTTTACACTAGGTTAGGATACGGCGTGACGCTAAAAAAATAAACGAGTTTTATGTCATTATATTTTCTTACTTTATATATCTACCTTCTTTTTCATGTGTCTGTACTAGTATGTCTTATATTTTTTATTACTACTACTGTACTAGAGTGTCTTGTTATATTATGATACCTAACAATATTTATTAAATTACACACAATTATAATTTATAACTTTTTCAACTTGCATATAAGATGAAATATGCCAAACGCATATAAAAAATTGTTTGACATACTTTAAAACAGTTTTACATACAGCAAACATAATTTTTAAAAAACTATAATAATCCTAATCAGCGTTTTCAAAAACAAAATTAAATGCAGCGTATCGGACAGGCATAGTTCTGCTTTTCCTTATTCCACGCACTGTGAAAAATCTTCTCTAATCTTTGTTAGTTACTTTAATTTTCTTTAATATTTTTATACTACCATTTTCAAAAAAGTATAAGTAATTATATAACCAGTTTGAAGAGTTACATATGAGCCTTACAAAGTAAATTCCTTAGTATACTATTGTAACTTAATTTTCTCGAAAACTACTACTAATTGATTTTATATTATTGATCTACTACTGATAATTGTTTTTTGTTCCAATGCAATAGTTTTTAATCGAAATAAAATTGTATTTTTTACCTAGATCTTATATAATAATTAATTAATAATATAAAAAAAGCAAAACAATCAACTTTAAATCCCTCTTTCTATGCCTTGGGACCATCGATTCCTAGATCATTTCATACAAAATGAATGCACGCCCACACAATATCCGAATAGCGCATAGTATTCGGCTTAGGATTGTGGAGTAACTTATAGGCTTCTTTCTTTTTATTTCGGATCGAGTTTCACGGAATCAAGATTTCCCCTTTATATGAAATAATTAAATATTATATACATAAACGCTTAGTTCAGCGCGTAAAGACCCACGTGGGTCACTAATCTAGACTTTACTAAATCTGTAGCTGATCAATGTACATTGTAAATATATTTAAAAAATCTTAAAGGCGACGTTTATTAGTGTGGAAGGCCCAAAATGGTAGTTTCTTTAAATTTATGTTTGTTTTTCTGTAAGCATGTTCACACTAATTTCAGAAAAGGCTAACCAGAGTTAAATGCAGTTTTTACTTTATGTATTATGGCAAACTTCCTCGACGTTTTATTTAAATCGGTTTATAAATAAGAACGTTAAGTTAATTTAAAATACTTAGTTGACAAAATTACTGCAATTATATTATTAATTTAGCAGTTTCTTTTTTCAATATATAAATATTGTATTAAAAGTTATAATTTTACTAGAACAAAAGTTTGAAATTATCTACTCTCTCATACTCAGCTTCACGCTGTATCCCGCACATGGCAGGGCAGAGGGAACTCTAGGTTAGTGTTAAGACACTCCGTTCCACTTTCGTTCCCCACTTTCCGCCAAATTTGAGGCATTGCGTGTTGAGTGGTGGAACTCAACGCCGCATTTTGCATTGTACCAGAGCGAAGAAATGAAATATAAAATATTTAAAATTGAAAATATTAAATATTCATTTCCTCGACTGGGGAGCGAACCCAGAACCTGTCGGTTACAGTCACACGCTTGTGCCACTGCGCCACGACAGGCCTCTAATATAATATTATGTATTGAGATTAGTAAATAAAATAACGAAATATATATATTTCTATTTTTAGATTTTATTTCTATAATTGCACTGGAAGTTTCTAAATTTCATAATGCCAAATCCAAGGATATTCGGTTCTGCAAACGTATGCTGGTCAAATATACCGTAGACATACCTTTCAATAGCGATATCGATTTTATACGAAAATTAACAAAAACATCCTTTGTTTACGTTGTTAAGAAGCTTATTTTTTGAGTGCTCCAATAAACGGACAGAACTTAGATTGAATGATATGTAAAGAATGACTTTAGTTCTACGGCTCGTATGCCTACAATGTTTTTATATACCCTAACTTTTAATATATTTTTGGACTACATATCATTTGTTATCATTGTTTATACAAATATATTCAAAACATGCCTGTATTTAAAAATACAGGCATGTTTTGAATACAGGCATGTTACTGGCCATTAATATACACGTCAATGCAAATGACTACCAAGAACAAATGTATCATAGACTTAAAATCAAACTTACTTTAGTCCGCAATCACTAAATATGGTTTTTCTTTCATAAAAACCCGTTATCGTTTAAAAGTATTATCTTAACACAGAGGGAACTGTACCCCTAAATTAAAAGAATCTTGATCTTGAATCGGATTACTTTTTATACGAGGATAAAATTTTTATTTCTCCTACAATTGTTATAGTAGTCATCTGGTACATAGATCATGTATGACAACATTTAAGATTTTTTCTATGTTAACAGGATAGGCAGAGGGAACCTAGGAGCCTAAATAATAAACTTCGTTCCCATTATGATATTTTTTCACTTTCTGCCATTCTGAAGGCATTGCGTATTTAATGGCAAAACTTTTGCCTCGTTTCTAGGGCGAGAAAATAAGAAATATAAATATTTAATTCCTCGAGTCGAGAAATCAGACCCACAACCTTCTAGCTTCCAGTCACACGCTAGTGCTCCGGACAATTTTTTTATGCATTTTCAAAATGTAGCTACGTAACTTTTGAGTAAAAGTAGATAAGATTTTATCTTCTTATGTTGTATTTAAATCGTTAGTAACCAAACGTGACATCAGGGGACAAAAATCACAAACTGTGGTTACGATACGATACGATACGATAATTGTCCTATATTCCTTAAGTTATTTTTTAACGAATGTTTTCTAGAATTTATGTCAATTTATAATGAGTCATGAAAGAAGATTGGAAAAAAATATTTTTCAGAGTACAATTAGAAAACCTACCAAAAAAAGACCATTATATTTTATTTCGCAATAAATTCCGATTTCAAGTCCCATCTCAAGTAAAATAATATAAAAACACGTTTATAATATAGCATACATTATAAAGTCATTAAATCCAAGTTACGGTCATTAAAAAATAATAAGTTTTTATTCATTTTGTAATTTTTAAATAAATATTGAAGTAGATATATTATAAATCGAAATTATGATTCACATGAACAATTTCTTCGAGATGGTTGAGTAGGTAGGTGGTATGCTCGTACAGTATTTACAAAACGAAACAAAACATTTTGATTTACATTTAAAGTAATTGACGTTTGTTTTATTTAAATAATGTTTATTTTAATCTTCACATGGCCACTCAAATTCTTTATCACCGTAGGAAACCGTAGGAAGCCCAAATTTTAGGCTTATAACATATTTTTTTATTTTTATTTTAAAACAAACAAAAAATTTAAAAAATGGTGCATTCCTCTGGTGAACTAATATTAAAATGACCACGTATAACATTATTTTTTTTACGTACGTGAGCGGCTACCACTGCTCAACCTATCGCCGGAGCCTCAGCTGACGTCTATAATGCTTCATAATGCAGCTTTCTGAAGCATTTTATGAGTTATCGAGTAAGAGGAACTTGGTCGTGAAAATCTGTCACTGGCTCACAGACTAATAACACTATAAATTTCTTAGATCCAGATATTGATAAACAAAAATTGAAGATCTGGAACAGCTATTTTGTATTGAAATACAAAAATGGAAAATCTGGAATATGTTGTTGGTCAACCATAATGGTTCGGCTAAACTATAAGAAATAATTAAACGCTGTTTTAACAAAAAAAATCTTAAAAAAGTGTTGCGGTTCTCCATTAAATTAATAATAAAATAACTAGATACAATTTAAAATTTCGTAGATTCCGATAATTTTACAAGTATCTATTCTAATATAGTTTCAAAGTGTTCATATAACCCAGTGGAAGGTATGTGTATGTACACTTACAACCGTGAAATGCTTACAGAGACCACTTCATTAGTTTAGCAGAAAACTTCATAATTTCTATATTTTTAATTATAATTTCTATATTATTTTGAATTACTTTTTCAAAATTATTAAAGACCGCCAATTGCTCGAATTGCTTTTTCTCTACTCTACCGAACATTATTAAAATTTACTAAATAACTTATATAATGTATCAATTGAAATAATATACTGTCTTTTACTGTGTACATTCTTAGTACACATTGTATCATATGCACTTAATTGAATAAAGAAAAATATTATATTGCTTAATATAGTTGCCTAAATAACCATTTTTTTATATAAAAAATATCTATCTTATTACTGTACATTAAAGTTAACGATAGCATGCATATATCTATATCTGGCGCGTAGATATATGCTGTCGTTGGCGTTCATGTCATAAAAGACGTTTACGTTTTACGCGAAATTTAAACGTTTAAGAAGCTTAAGATTTTTAATTGATACACATAGTACGCATAGGTTCATGTTACATACTTATGGCCTTCATTGATACATAGACCTTCAATAATATATAAGAATACAATTTGAAATAGTAGCTCCTCGAATTTTTAAATTAGACGCAATTAAGTACTCCAAGTTGTCATACACGATTCACCGTACGTGTCACCACCGGCGAACTCGCTGAGTAAACCGTTGAAACTGCGCAAGAAAAAACAAAATTATTCACCTTTAAAAGTTCTAACACCCATAGCAACGATTTTTATGTTATTGTTTTTAGCTTTGCGCTTACGTGACATGGCAGAGTAGGTAGAGGGAACTTGGGAACCTTATATTCAGATACTACTTCCCTTCCGGAATTGCTTTCTGCTGAATTAGAGGCATTGTTTGTTAAGCGACGGAGTCTAACACCGTGCTTTGCATTTACAAAATAAAAAGATGATTTTACCTATTATCTATATCAATTATAAAAATGCCTACTGGTGGATTGAAATAAACTTTTTTCAATATTTTAAAGTTAACTTTAAGAAAAAAATGTTTATATGCCTATTTATTTTATATTCTAGATGATGAAAATATAAATGATTAATTTAAGCAATAGCAAAAACAATGCGTATTCCCTTTTCCTTGTATCCCGTACATGGCAGGGATGGGCATGGGGTACCCAAGTGTAAGTCACAGTCCGTTTTGATGCCCACTTTCCGCCAAATTTGAAACATTGCGTGTTGAATGGCGGAACTTAACGCCGCACTTTACCTTATTACCAGACCGTAAAAAGAAAAACATTAAATCTTTAATTTATATATAAATATATATTTAATTTGCAAATATTAAATATTTCACTTCTTCAAGGGGGGATCGAACCCACAACCTGTCACGTTTACAGTCACACGCGACATAATTATTTATTGTTTTTGCAATGATATAACATTATTATTCTTCTCTTAATGATGTTAAATGAATATTTGTCATTCCTAAGTATATTAAAAAATTAGTATATTTTGTCATGAATTTTTAAAAAAACATTTTAATGTGATATTAATTGTAGGTACTTATGAAGTATTTTCTTTTGAAATACTTTACCATATAAATCATGGTTTAAATCACGCAAGCACAGAACAGCATTGATCTTCAACGCGAACCACATTTAACTTGCAAAATGAACTCTGTGAGTATTATATTTATTTTTAAATCGTGTACCATGTTCATATATCCTTGTAAGATTTTTCGAATGATTAAATAAATCAATTAATTACGATTAAAACACGTGATATTCTTAAGTTATGTTTAAAGTATATAAAATAATAATATTCGTTTTTAATTTTAGTTGGTGGTATTTCTTGGTTTACTGGCCGTAGCACTTGCCGCTCCAAGCGTAGACCCAGAGACGGCAGCGAGGCGAGCGATGCCAGCGTTAGAGCACGAGGAGGTGCACGACGAGTTTGGACAGTACGCTCTGCGTTACGTTACTGCGGAAGGAACAGTCGTATCCGAGCGGGGGCGCCTCGTGCCCTCTGCTGATGGCAGCGGCTACGTGCTGATCACCGAAGGAGAAGTCTCTTACGTCGGCGATGACGGCAAGACCTACGTCACCAAGTACAGCGCCGGTCTCGACGGCACCAAGGTTGAGGGCAACCATTTACCCGTTCCACCCAAGCCGATTGAAGCTTAGTCACCAGTAACAAAATAATAATAAAATTATTACTTCAGAAATACCAATATATCTTTCCACATTAAAACGGACCTTTCGTAACCCATGACAGTATATTTTATCATTTCCATTTGATTATGTTATATTATTTATCATTTAAATTAGATTATGATATTGGTGTCTTGCCACTACACTCTGTGAAAAAAAATGTTTCGCATATTACAAAGTGAATACGCAAGTATTTTAACAAGTTATGTTGTTAGTTGTTAGTTTTTTCACTGTGTTAGTTAAAATGTCTCTTGGCTTAACCTTAACGTATAGAAATAGAACAAAGATATGAAAATATTTTGTCTATTTTTTCTAACAAGTTCTCCGAACTTTGATCTAGATTACTTCTACAGGATTATCATGAATTCTAAGTTCCTTCATCCTTCCTCCCTTCAATCGGTAGTTACACAATTTCCAGCGGCATGATAACAGCTATTAAGTTAATTATTTTAGTTTATATCCACCTTACTGCTTTCAGTTAAATTAATTACTGCTCTTTTTCGTGATTAGAAAACACCTTTACTAAGCTGATTATCACAGAACCTTCTAACACAATGCACTACATGAGCAATATAACAACGGAAACCCCAAATTTTTACGATTAATATATTTTTCTACAAATTGGTCGAGTTTGATAAGAGTCTATCTCAGTCTGTCACTAAAGTTCCGACACCAACAGTAAAAACTGTAACAGCAACATATGAAAGTTTCTTTCTTGTACAGAAAACTTTTCACTTACTAAAATACTAAGTTGAGATTGTTGCTTTTGCCATGGAACCAGTCTGGTGATCGTAAAAAATCATTCATCCCATTCTAGATAAATTTTCTAATATGCTGCTCAGTTCTAGAGTGTGAAAGGCTAGGCTAAAACAACATTAAAGGGGAATAATATATTAATAACAGAATTCCTAACTAAAGCGCGTCAAAGTCTTCATAGCAACTCCTAAGCATTATGGAATACTAGACAGCTAATAAAGTTCTGTTACTCAATAACAAAAGTAAACAAAAAAAATCCGTAAAATCTGAGGTCAATTAGAGAAGGATTTATTTACAGCCTTTTTGATTGGATAAGTGTATATTTTGTACGTTCTCGTTTTGTATGTAGCTGTGATAACCGAAAATATTGACAACTGATACTTTACTTATTGGGTATTTATATCACAAATATATTTTCCTTAGCTATAGTCCCGAATATAGAGGGGTAGGCGGAGGAAACTTTGAAACCTAGTGTTAAGGCAAATCGTCACGCCGTCCAAATTTACGACAATCCTTTCCCCACTTTTCGCCGAATTTAGGTCATTGCCTCTTGAGTGACAACTCAACGCTACGAGCAGCACCTAATCTTACCAGGCTTTATCTTTCCAATAATCTCACAGCACTTGCCAGAACCTTACATGTGATACACGTTGAATAATGTCTTTGAGCAACTGGAACTTAATTAATCATAATTTGTTGAATATAGACCGAAGTTTACTTGTATTCAAGTACAATTACTTGAATACACGTAAACTTGGGGTATCTCCGAAGACGGCACTAGATGTAGTCTTGGTCCGTTTGTCAAATATTTGTATATTGCTAATTATTTATATTGGCAACTTTGCGATGAAAATACAGGACTGCAAAAGAATAATTATTTAGTTATATTAATACATTTATTATTTTATATGTTTATAGATAATACAGTTTGTTGTTATGTTCTCATTTTGGTAAACATAGCACGGTGTTGGGTTCCACCAACACGTAAGCGACATCTCTTAGATTAGGTGGAAACTGATTGGTAGATATATACTACTTTCAATTTGAATTACATGCTTAAATTCTTTTTATACTATCATATTACTACATCATTTTTTTACGTACTATCAAATGGCTTGGAATACGCAAAATCCTTAATCGGATTTGTTTCTATTAGTGCGTTCACACTTCAGTATAATACAATACCTACTTGTTTTGTTCCATGATTATATTTCGGAAATTGAAACAGAAAATACTTATAGATGTACTAAAACACTCAGATATTGTTTTTACAATTTTTAAGTGTTTTTATTCCACACTTAGAAAAGCAAAATACTTATTTTAAAGACGTATAATAACTTAAACGTAGCGGGTTTTGAACCCGCGCCTCTTCGGAAACCGTACAAGCGCTCAGACTAACTAAACCATATGTTCTCATCAAGCCTCATCAAGCAAGAGAGATTTTTCCTAATTTCCGACAATTTGTCAGAATTATCGTTTGACAAAAGAAATGCTATTAACTAAATATTTCTACTAATTTAAAGTTTTATTCCACACTTAGGAAAGAAAAATAGTAATATTGAAAAGTATAGAAATTTGAACGAAAATGGATTTGGACCTGTGCCTTTTTGGAAACCGTCCAACCGCTCTGACCTACTAAGCCATACGTTATCATCAAGTTATGTGGAAATTCTTCTACGCTTGTTACAACTTATATATGTTGTTAGCCAGTCATATTATAAATCTTAACATAAAATCACTGTACTTATTCTAAATTATAAATTGTTTTAAGTTTTACGAATAGCAGGTTTTAAAAAGAAAAGATATATTACTATTTCTGAATTCATAATTTTATTATCATTTTGTTACTGGTGACTAAGCTTCAATCGGCTTGGGTGGAACGGGTAAATGGTTGCCCTCAACCTTAGTACCGTCGAGACCGGCGCTGTACTTGGTGACGTAGGTCTTGCCGTCGTCGCCGACGTAAGAGACTTCTCCTTCGGTGATCAGCACGTAGCCGCTGCCATCGGCTGAGGGCACGAGACGCCCCCGCTCCGATACGACTGTTCCTTCCGCAGTAACGTAACGCAGAGCGTACTGTCCGAACTCGTCGTGCACCTCCTCGTGCTCTAACGCTGGCATCGCTCGCCTCGCTGCCGTCTCTGGGTCTACGCTTGGAGCGGCAAGTGCTACGGCCAGTAAACCAAGGAATACCACCAACTAAAATTATAAACAAATATTATTATTTTATATACTTTAAACATAACTTAAGAATATCACGTATTTTAATAGTAATTAATTGATTTATTTAATCATTCGAAAAATCTTACAAGGATATATGAACATGGTACACGATTCAAAAATAAATATAATACTCACAGAGTTCATTTTGCAAGTTGAATGTGGTTCGCGTTGAAGATCAATAATATTCTGTGCTTGCGTGATTTAAACCATGATTTATAAGGTAAAGTATTTCAAAAGAAAACACTTTATAATTATAATTAATATCACATTATATTCATATTGTTAATTAATTATTGTACATAATGCGTAAAACTTTAATTGCGTAAAGATTCATGACAAAATACTCAAGAATTTCTATTCATTAGATGTCATTATGAACTAAATATTAATGTTATGTAATTGCAAAAACATTAAACATCTTTCCAACATCCTTTGTTTGTGGGAATATGCACAATTTTTTTAAAATATTTATTTTTAACTATTTATTTTTATAGCATAGACTTTAACTTATACCTTCGTAACGTACAATAAAATAGGCTTTAAATGTATTAAATATTTTTAAAGTTTAATTTAAAATATTGAAAAATTATAAGGCGTGTCAACATTTTGTGCACCTTTGTATGGTGTCAAAGGTTATTTGCTGCAAATAAACTCTGAGCATTTCAATACATAACATATTTTCTGTTTCAAATGCCGAATTATGATCATAGTAAATGCAAAAAGCAAGCATTTTATTGTACTGAAGTACGAACACACTAATAGAAACAAACCCGATTAAGAATGTTGCGTATTCTTATTATAACTAAATATATATAACTTAAGAATTCATCTTTACAAATCTTATATTTTCATAGTAAAGTCGCTAATATAAATTATTAACAATAGACTGTTGATATGGGGATGAGCCAACCGGTAAAAAATATATAATCTAGTGCCGGCTTCGCGCGTACAAAGGTCCGATTGAGGAATTTCAATAAAGTTTTTTCAATAAGTACAAATATAAAATTGCACATTTTTTACTGTGGTTTTCTTCCAGGCTCAGTCAGAATATTTAAAATTATAAGTAATTGGATTTTGAAATATACCTTACGTTATACGGTTAAAAGGACAATGTACATATATTTATTATAAGCTTTTGTTTTTGTATTTTGATTGGTATTGTAACATACATTTAACAAAAGTTATTATTTATTTTTATTTACTCCCATTTTAAATTACGTTAAGCTTAAACTAACAAACAGGAATGGATAATTTAATACACATATAATTACTGATAAATAATTTAATTTCTGCTCGCTTTTTACTATTACACTATAACGATTTCTTTGTACTCGTAACGCATTGGCACGGATGGATGTTTTTGGGTTCGATCTTCACGCGAGGAAATGAATGATAACGTCGCAACACGCAGCGTTGAGTTTTGTCACTCAATACAGCCTATAGCTCAGAAAAAAATATCTGTGACGTAAACGACCCAATAAGTAAACTATCAGTTGATAATATTAAACGAGGACACACAAAATATACACATAATCAATCAATAAGGCTGTATATACGTACTCTTTTTTAACAACTGTTTGAATTTGGCTTATAAGGAAATTTTGTTATTGTGTAATATAACTTTATTAGCTGTCTAGCATTTATTTATTTATTTCATAATGCTTACGAGTTGCTATAATGACTTTGAAGGCGGCAAGGTGAATATCGCGCTTTAGTTAGGAATTCTGTTATTATTATATTATTCCCCTTTAATGTTGTTATAGCCTTTCACACACTAGAACTAAGCAGCATATTAGAATTATTAGAATTTATCTAGAATGGGATGAAGGATTATTTAGAGACTTTTCTTCGTCGTGTCCCGTGGCAAAAGCAAAAAATCTCAACTTGGTATTTTAGTAAGTGAAAAGTTTTCTATACAAGAAACTTGAATGTGCATAATTCAGCTGTTAGAGTTATTACAGTAAGTGTCGAAACTGTAGGGACCGACTGCGATAGGCTTTTTTCAAACTCGCCCATTCTACTGAATAATATAAGATAGTTTCTCCATACTCGTGAAGGTTGGTGTTTCCATTGTTATATTGCTTATTTAGTGCATTGTGTAAGAAGGTATAGTGATAATCAACTTAGTAAAGGTTACTTACTTAGTAATGGCTAACCTAACCTAACCGCGAAAAAGGGCAATAGTTAAGTCAGCTTAAAGTAGGGTTGCCATCTCTAAAATCTGCTACCTAGGACAAAAAGCGCGTAAACCCCGGATTTCGGAGTCAGCAACCCGGACAGTCATCAAAAGTTTTTTCTTTATAAATAAAACATTTTACATAGTTAAAAAACAGCTTTTAATTTGTTAAGTATACATATTATAAAAGTAACATAACATTTAGTATTTAATCAGTCTTTTTCTTTTTTCCTTAAATTAACGATCACAAATTACCTTAAATAATTTCTCGCTTAGAATTAACAAAACAAAAGTACAATCTTTTAATTATGTTACATTGTTTATGTAATACAGCAAAATCTTTAAAATTAGCAGTCTTGCATTTTCATTGGCTTTAAATAACACGAAAAGATCTCCCTTTTTATAACAAAATTAAATAAATCAAAGATCTTGTTACAAAAAAAATAAAATTCTTCTAACAAAACAGAATTCTATCTTCTTCTCTATCTAAATTTAAATAAAACAAACGTCTAACAAAGCAAAATTTGTTCTTCTTCTTGTCTATAATATATTAATCTGAAAATTAAACATTTATTTGACATTTAAAAAAAAACAAAAATAATTAAATATTTATTTGAACATTTTTTAAGCTCTCCTTTTGTATTTTCGTTTTTTTTGTTCAAAATACTCTGGATATGCAACATCTAAACCTTTTATGATAGATGTAAGAATGTTTGGTGTTTCAAATACAGAATTGTCACTTTTTTCTAGTTTCTCTCTTTTAGAGTGAGTGACGTGCATAATAGGGTGTATGAGAAATAAATATGCTTCGGAGAGAGGATTGTCAAAAAACTGTTTGATTAAAACAGGTGGTCTTCCGACGCTATCAAAATAATCCTTTAAGGGAAGGTAGATCTTTAAAAGTCGCTCTATAGCTGGACACAGACTTAACCACCGTGTTTTAGAATGATAAAGAAGCTGCTTGTATTCGACATCAGCGTTTTCACAGAATTCTTTAAGGGTTTCGGTTCGTACTGTGTAAGTGGCAAAAAAAATATAAATTTTTAAGACAATAGCTTCAGCGTCAACAGGCAGCGTATCACATCCGTGGTGCACTGCATTGTTAATAACGTGTGCAGAGCAACCAACTCCAACTATGTTGGGGTTCAGATTTTGTTAAAGCTTGTGGAAAATATTGTTAAGGCCTTGTCGTTCTATCCCTCCGAAGTTTGAGTTGCAGTTGTCTCCACCAAAAGCAATGCTCTTAGACACGAGACCATGCAAACGAAGTTGTTTTATAATCAAATCAGTAATTGTGTCAGATGTCTCGTTTTGCGTGCTTTCTATTTCGAGGAGTTTAGTACTGATTCCGTTCCTTTTTACATCAAAATATTGGATAACTAAAGGAAACAGTTTTGTGCTCCCATGATTACTAGCATCAGTAGCCATGCTGATAAATTGAACATCTCGTAAATCATTTTTTAGTTCGGCAACCGACAAAGGACTTAGCACTCCGGTTGCTATTGCAGTTGCTTTTGTTCGAATGCATGAAATTTTATTTGCAGTATCTGATCTAGAAAAAATTTCGCGGTTGAGACTACAAATGCAATCTAAAGAATTAAACGACATATGGTGGCTTACTGTATGGTAGACGAGTGCGCCTTCTGCAGCTCGTATACGGAGGTCTTCTGAACTTGATTTCACAAAATATGTAGCTATATTCGAAGAACCTGCTTGATTTTTCAAATTTGTTTTGTGTTTTTGTGTGCTCAAATGTTCGTTTATGTCAGTAACTCCTTTGTTTGCTATCGAAATATTCGTAGAACATATGATACAAAAAGCCTCCCAGTCATTTTTTCCTTTTTTTAGCATAGGATACTTAATCTGTAAATCGTCATTAAACAAGCACTTGCGTTTCGGCATTGCAGCATTGGGATTTGTCCGATCTGAAAGATACCTAAGTTAAAAAAATATAGTTCAATTATTTGTATAAATAACAGCATTTCGATGCACAATACGGGGTCACTGTGCAATACTATGACGCATTTTCTTCAACAAAATACAATTCTAGTTTCATACTTTCTGGATGGAAATAACAGACCATTAAATTTGAACTTTACCTTGCAAAATCACAGTGACAGGAGCGCCACATCACAGGTGGTTTAAGCGGTGGTTCGCGCTCGCGTCGATGCGTTTTGTTGTTATTTGAACTAGTTTACATTTAGCGCGCTACGCAAACTTGAGAACCCGGACTGCAAATAAAACCCCGCCCGGACGCTCCCCGGACGCCTACTAAACTAGGACAAATCCGGGGAAACCCGGACGGATGGCAACCCTAGCTGGAAGCGGTAAGGTGAATATCAACTAAAATAACGAATGTAACAGCTGTTATCATGGAGTTGAGGTATGTGTATCTACAGATTGAAAGAAGGACGGAATTATTAATTCATGAAAATCCTAAAAAGTAGTCTAGATCAAGGTTCGGGAAACTTGGTGTAGTTTTTATTATTACTTTATTTTTTGTTGTAATTGTATGTTATCGTTCCCATTGCTTTTTCTTTTTATCTTTTTTATTTCTCAGCATTATTTTATAACCGTTTTATGTTTGCCTTTTTCTTAAATTAATATAGCACAACAAATATCAACTAATTTGTCATATATTCCTATATGTTAAGGTAACACAGCAGAAATTTTAATAACAACAATGAAAAAACTTATAATTATTGAGCTTATGACTTGTATTGAGCTTTTAAAATTCGATATCCGTGTTGTATTTATTATATGAAACTTTTTTTTTTCACAAAGTGCAATAGTGTCACACAAGCGCCATGTTCGATTTTTGTAAATGTCACTTAATATTACATACAAAATCTAATGCAAATGTTAAAATATCATAGTTTACGAAAGGTAGGTCTCAGAATGAAAAGATATATTGGTATTACTGAATTAATTATTTTATTAGCACTTTTGTTACTGGTGACTAAGCTTCAATCGGCTTTGGTGGAACGGGTAAGTGGTTGCCCTCAACCTTGGTACCGTCGAGACCGGCGCTGTACTTGGTGACGTAGGTCTTGCCGTCGTCGCCGACGTAAGAGACTTCTCCTTCGGTGATCAGCACGTAGCCGCTGCCATCAGCAGAGGGCACGAGGCGCCCCCGCTCGGACACGACTGTTCCTTCCGCAGTAACGTAACGCAGAGCGTACTGTCCGAACTCGTCGTGCACCTCCTCGTGCTCTAACGCTGGCATCGCTCGTCTCGCTGCCGTCTCTGGGTCTACGCTTGGAGCGGCAAGTGCCACGGCCAGTAAACCAAGAAATACCACTAACTGTAAAAATATAACAATATTTTTAAAAAATGTCATGTATTAAATTTATCTTTTGTATTCATCAAAATTAGGTACAAATGTTAATTAATATTCTCACTTACTTTGTTCATGTTGTCGATATAGTCGTTGACTGTGACAGTTATTGACGTAAGTCTGCTGTTAATCACGATGCGTAACAATTTATATGGTATACTATTTCATAATAAAACAATAAAGCTTACCTGGTAATAAGAAGTCTTAATGATAATGGCCTTTAATCAGTAATTAGTATTTTAAGAAATATACAAAATTACAAAAACAAGATGCTTAATCTATGGACAGGTTTTAAATTTCATGTTCACAAAATTACGAATACTATAAATCACCGAAACAAATCATTTTTATAATCAATTTGTATAAGCCTATCGAAAAAGGAACATGGTAAGACTTACTTTTAATATAATACACTAATAGCTTAGGTATATTGTTGTTAATAAAATTGCATTAAATTTCAATGAATACTCTCATTGATTCAAGTATTAAATTAATAATATTCTAATTATTTTTTCAGTTGCGACTACGGATATTTCTACTTTTGGTAGCAACTATTATACTGCCATGTAATTCTATACCAGACGACTTTGATGACTTTACTAAAATATCTGCATGTTTCCCACTACAAAATATCGATGCAAATATTAAATACGAAAAGCATAAGCAAGACTTAGAAGTAAAAACATCACCGGTGACAATACCTCCATATTTGGCACAATTTTTGCAACAAGGAAATAATCTATTCTTCAAGCCACAGATTTTATTAGGTTCAACTCTTCACAATGTCCCTTACATTTCACATGAATCAGACATTAAGTTAGAAAAAGAAAAGCAAGAAAATGGAATCGTTGTATCAGTGACTTCTACACCAGTAGAAAACGATAAAGTTACCAAAGACAATGATAAAATCAATAAGGACAACGATAAAATTAATAGGGAAACTGATGGTGTAATAGAGAAAATAGAAGAACCTAGGGTTAATGATAAATTATCAGAATTACCGGAAGCACCAATATTGGGGCCGCTAAACATGCCTGCTCTCCCACAGGTAATAGTAGAACAACCTGAGGAAATAATATATGAAGTACCAGATAGTGTAGTGGTTGGAGAACCAGAGAATGCAATAGTTGAGGAACCAGAGAATGTAATTGTTGAACAAACTCCAGAGCCTGAAGTGTCTATTGAAAAAGAACATAATATTGTAATACCCGAAGCACCAGCCCTAATGCCGGTACCAGACAATATAATTGTCGAGGAAATCCCAGAGCCTGAAGTATCTATTGAAAAAGAGCATAATATTGTAATTCCTGAAGCACCACCCCTAATGCCTCTGAATCCTCCCGCAGCTCCTCTTCAAATTTTAGTTCCCAAGCCAGTACCTCACGTACCAATCTGTATTCCTACTATAGATAATAGTGGCTATCAAATAGCTATACCATGTGTCCCAAATAACGTCCAACCACAATATTCTGGCATTGTTGACTTTGAAAATATATCAAAAAATAAAGAGCCGTCCTTCCCTTTGCCTAGAATACCTATTGGTGGGCCTTTTAACAGACCTGTTAAGACTGTGATGCCATTTCGAGCAAATCTAGTAAGTACAACAAGGTATTTGCCTTCAGTAACGGCTACAAAATTTCCATTGAACAGAAGGAATTATAGGTTATTGAAAAACCACCGTCGTCTATCTCAAATGTTATTTAACAAAGTTCCTTTAAAACAACAAAAAGCTGAGGTGCACGAAGAACCGGCGTCATCGTTTTCCGCGTATTGTGCCCATAACATTGCTTTACAAAGAATTCTACCAAACATAGCCAAAGAAGATAGTATCCATGCTGTACCTTTCCTGGAACTTCCCGAAAGACCAGCTTATTATTTGTAGTTTATATTTATATCAGAAATAAAACACGATAAACTTAATGATTTATTGTTTGATTTTTAATATTAGCTATGAACGTTAACATATAAAACATATACCCTACTCCAAACAACTTTTATTTATTTGTTTCTCTATTTATAAAACTAAACGATAGTGGTCGATCAGGTACGTTTATTAAAAAAGTTTTTATCCCAAGTTCGCTTCCAATCCACTTAATCTTAAACTCTCTAATAAGCTGAAACAAAAAATATTTTTTAATATAATCATCTGCTAAGCTTATTTGAAATACTATATCAGTTCAATACTTTCCAGAATGATCATACGTTAAAAAGACAAATTAAAACTATGTTTATAGTTAATAAATAAGCCTATTATAGAAGAATTTTAATTGTTTTTTATTTTAGTTCTCCAATTTAACGTACTAATAAAATGAAATTAACTGTAACAATATATACAGCCGTCACCTCATAGTTTATTTTTTTCTTAAGCAATATTATAAATATCGATATAATTTCTCTTATGAAAAGATAAGATATTTGATTAAGTACTCTAAAGAAGGAACTTAATTTATATTGATTTAAAGTAATGAGGCCTGTCGTGGCGCAGCGGCACAAGTGTCTCACTGTAAACGATAGGTTGTGGATTCGATCCCTCTCGAGGTAACAAAATATTTAATATTTTCAAATTAAATATTTAATGTTTTATGCTTTAATATCTTCGATCTGGTGGCTAAGCGCGGCGTTGAGTTCCACCACTCAACACGCAACGACTCAATTTCAGCAGAAAGTGGGGAACAGGCGTGGAACAGAGTGTCCTAACACTAGGTTCCCAAGTTCCCTCTGCCTACCTTGCCAAGTGCGGGATACAGCGTGAAGCTGAGTGAGTGAAGTTTTTGTGGCGTAACAGCATCGTACTGACTGAAAAACTTAACAGTGTTGGGTTTGAGCTCCCACTTGAAATAATAAATTATTTTTATTTAATCGCTTTTAGCAACAAAGTGCGGCGTTGAGTTCCAAGACTCAAAACGAAATGTCTCGAAAATTGGTCTTAATATTAGCTAACCTCTGCCTACCATGCTACATGCTGGATACCCCGTGAAGTTAATAAATATAATAAAAAATATTTAAAACATACTCGTATAATAGTAATGCACATGTTTTGCTCAGCAAGTCTTCTAGCTATGCATGCACGCGAACCAAAACCAAACGGCAGACTCAAAAAAGGATGAATATTTTCATAATGGCCAGAGTCTCGGATCCAACGCTCTGGTTTGAAATGCAAAGGATCTTTGACATATTGTGGCAATCGGCAAGCCACCATGTTTTGCGTGACAATGGCCGTCTGTAACAGATTAGATTATGTTTTACAGTTCTAAAATCAGTGGAAAACTAAGAATGATACTTAATTATTTCTACTATGAATTAAACATTACTTACATCTTTAGGTATCAAATATCCTTTTAATATAACATCCTTTTGTAAAAGCCGTCCTACTCCTATAGAAACAGGATTTAGGCGTAGGCTTTCTTTTACACAGCTTCTCAAATATACAGCCTTTGATAATATTTCCGCAGTAATTTCTGTATCTTTACTTGGCAAAAGTGCTGACACTTCGTCGTATACTTTGTTCTGACAATATGGATTACGAGCTAAATGGTATAATGCAAAACTAGTCGTGTTTGTAGTCTGAAATATAATAAAAAGTTGTCACTTAACTAAGTTAACATAATCAAAAGATATGTAAACTCTTGTATCTTTTGATTACGTTAACTTAGAATTTTATTATATTTTTTCGCTCTAAGCGACTATAAACTCACCTTCACGCTGTATCCTGCACAACGCAGGGTAGACAGAGGGAACTTGGAAACCTAGTGTTAAGAGACTCCGTTCCACTTTCTGCCGAATTTAAGGCATTGCGTGTTAAGTGGCGGAACTCAATGACAAAAAACTCGAATAAAGACTATAGATATTAAATGAACGTAAGCTTAAATGAATGTTACATATATAAATAGGTATTATTAATTTAAGCTTGATTTATCAACACTATCTTGAAAAAGAGTGGATATTTTTAGAAAAAATATTCCAATATTTTTATAGACAGAGAGACGGACAAGAATACACAAACTGATTAGGGTCCTGATTTACTTTTTTACGTACGGATTTCTAAAAAAACTAAATAAAGTGAATTAGAATCATACATTATAAGTTGCCATACCGTGTCTACTGACGCCATCAAGATATCCACCATCATTCCCATTATGTCTTTCATATCAACATCAGGTAACTTTAGAAAAGAATCTAACAAGCAGTTTTCTGTCTCATTTTCTTCTTTTTCATAAAAAGCTACCTTTTTCAGTAGAATATCCATTGATATTCTATAAATGGTAAATTATAATTGATTTAATTAACCTCAATAAAATATACAAATTATATTTAGTATTGTATAGTAGTAATAAAATAGCAATAACTTATTTACTTACTTTTCTAAATATTCTTGGGACTGAGCAAGTCGCTTGTAAAGAGGTGTTTTGAAATATTTCCAGAAAACTCCTTTGTCTAACTCAAAAATACCACTGTTGGACTCAAAAGCTGCTTTAATCACTTTGCTGCTGCGAGATTCAGAGCTTTGTTCTTGGAAAGAAAAACTATCAAAGCTCTCATTAAAAGCGACCACTCCGATAACTGAAAAATTCAGTATAACAGCATTTTGGTTATTTAACTTTATTTTCAGAATAAAAATACCCATATAAAAACATTAAACATATTTAAATACCTTCTAAATATAGGCGGTTTAAATAATTTAAAAAATCGTCCTTATAAGTTACTTTGCTTTCGCTAACCCATTGTACAAATCTTCTAGCAACATTATCTGCTTCTTCTATATATTGTTTTGCATTCGATGGATTTGATATCTTTTTTTGGAACGCACTTCGTATACGCCACCAGTCTGGACCATTTCTAAAGAAATTGTGCCAAGGAATTGAATATTTGACATTATTATACACATTTGATTTAAAAGATACTTTTTATCATAGACATTTAAGCGCCTGGCGACATGTTGTGTATCCGAACCCTACTCGAGGAGGTGAAATATTTAATATTTTTAAATTAAATATTGTTTTCATTTCTGCGCTCGGAACGGAACCCAAATTCCCTTTGCCTAAAACAATATCATATTTAAAAAGATAAAATTGCAATACACTCTTCTTACGTTACAATTTTATCAAAATTTGAAATAATTAATGAACCAACCAAGTAGAAAATTTAAAATATATCAATTTACCTACATTAATGATTACGTTAATACATACTATGTATATAACAACCACAATAGGTTGAATATAATATATCTTACGTAGAAAGAAGTCCACCGCCATTATAAACATGTTTTTTGCTGAGTCTATAATGTAACATTGCTAAATGACTCCTCCTTGCTGGATATCGGTCTTTTTGACGTAACACAATCTCTATTAGGTCGGGATCATATACATGTAGTACGTTGACGATGGGTACTTCCTTGACTAACCCTCCATACTTACGCCAATTTTGCCACGCGACTTTGTCTAATGCGCTAGAGCTATAATCACCTAATAAAATATTTTTATATAAATACTATCTTAATAAGGCTTAATTCTAGACATTAATTAAAAATAAATATTCAGCAATAAAGAACATTCTGTACTGTATAGATGATATTAAATAATTACGCACTAAACTAAGTGTGGCCACTTGACCAATTTTAATAAGCTGAATGCTTATTAAATATTTCAAGGACAAGTTTTATTATAAATAAATATGGAAATGAAATTATTATGGAAAACATAATTGTTAGAATTTCATAATTAGTGAATAAGTAAAATAGTCTATCTTTATTATAACATATGAAATGTTATAGAAATATAATGTTTGCTTAAATCTAAACAACATATACAATATAAAATACAAAATATATCTAAAAAATACCGAAGGTATATTACATATTATATGAAGCTTACCTACAAAGGGCCAATATTTATATAGTGTTCCAATTCCAGGATAGCATTTGGGTCCAGGTATACTATCAAAGTTCATAACATTGACAGTATTATTATCCTGAGAATACGTGGAATTACTTACGAGTATCACTCGTTTGTTGATTTTTAAAATAACACTTAAAAAGTGTTTTGAACCAAAACCTCTCAACATTTTTTATTACAAGAAAATACAATAAATACACGTAACCTGTGCCTCACTTCGCATGACTGAGTTTAAGCTATAGTTAGTAATAGTAATATGACCATATAAAAATGAGATGCACATATCAAAAAGGCGACTAACATCAAGCGAACTCGCCAGGTATAAAGTACTTACATATTTATAGGAGTATTGTATATTTATTAAATCATAGGTTTTGGTTTTGGCTTTGTATTTAAGATATTTGTATCAATTGTTGGGAAGATTTGTCATTGAGTAAGTACAATCTTACTGAAAATGACTTGTAACTTCCACCTTGCACAGTTAAGTATTTATAAATCAAGCTTTACATTCTCTACCTGCATCTTCACCATTATCTTATCTCAGCAAAGTAAATAGACATTGATGTATCATTTAATATACTTAAGATAATAAACAAATGTCAGAAGACAAAAAGAATAATAATGCATAATATATATATTATAAATTTATATACTAATTATCTTTAATAATATATGATATAAAATGGAACAGTACTAAATTGTAAGTATTTTGGCAAAAAAATATAATTTAGTATAATTTATCAGCATTGAAAGTGTATGAATAAACACAATTACAGGCCATTTTACCTCTGGAATCAGATCTGCCTCTTAAGAGCTAAAAATTGTTGATTTGGACTAACTTAAGAGAACAAGCAATAGGTATGAAATAACTGTATGTAGTCACCTAATATATATATATACTGTTTTCATTGTTCATTTATTTAATCATTGCTTAAAATATTAATGATTTGGAATTGACAAAAGAAAATGCAGACATGAGACATTATTGATGGCATCATCATAGATATTTGATATATATTAAATCTTTTCATACTAATATTATAAAGATTCAGTATTAGTTTAGGTTTTATTTATTTTTTGTCTTTTTTATATTTTTTATGTTCTTTATTTTCAGCCAGTTCTTGACTGGCTGAAAATAAAGATAATTTTTGTATTGGATATTCCTTTTATAGGCTATCAATGCTATTTGACTTCATTGTAACCAATACCAACGGTCCAGAGTTACATAGAATGTGTTGTGTGTCATACAAAACTATGATCAATTTCCCTTTGAAAACAATGGGGATGCTGCATTGTGGTCAAAGGGTAGGATGCTGCTAGTTGTAAAATAAAAACAAGTAAATATTATAATTTCAATTTTACTATTTTTATTGGTATTCTTGACTCAATAACTTTGTCAACAAGACTTTCACCTATAGGACTAATTGATTTTATATCTAAACTACCTAAATCTGTAACTATATCTAATTTCCTTTGCCATTTTTCATAACCATTCCAAGCAATCATTATTCCGTTGTCTGTGCATAATTTTGCTGTGGGCCTAAAAATTTGGTAGTCAAATTCATCACATAATACAGTTAAAGCATTGAAAATATAATTATTGCATGCTACACCTCCAGATACTACAAATTGTTTTGTGTTATCTGGAATCATTTGATGCCTTTCACAAAACTCCATGGCCCTCTGAGTTCTATGAACCAAATGTCTAGTCACTGAAATTAATGAAGCTGCACATAAATCATTATATTCTGGTATTAATTCATCAGCCTCAATATTGTGTTCTTTTTCTTTCTTATAAATATGATAGAAAGCAGATGTCTTAATACCATTAAAGCTAAAGTTACAATCTTTAAACTCTGTTAATGGAAGTGGTAATTTAAACATATGTGGGTTTGTTGCTTTAGCTGCTGCTCTCTCAACAGCCTGTCCGCCACATAATTGTGAGTATTCAGAAACATTACGTAATTTCATTCTCCTAGCTATTTTGTCAAAAACTTCTCCTGGAGCACAATCAATACTTTCCCCTAACAACTGAAACTTGTTAACATCTTGAACAACTACTAGCAAACAATGCCCACCTGATATAAGCAAAGATAGGTATGGAAAATTAATATTATGATTCATTCTTGCCACTAAAGCATGAGCTTGCATGTGATGAATAGGAATAATTGGCTTACAATATGTTCTAGCCAAGTGTTTGGCATATTTCATCCCTATTGCAAGACTTAGAGGCAGTCCTGGTTCCAATGTAACTGCTATAGCATCTATGTTTGACATGGTCAATTCAGCTGTCTGTAATGTTTGGTTCACCGTTTGTTCTATATATTTTCTATGAAGATCTTGTGCAACGTCTGGTATAATTCCGCCATTACGTAAATGTACTAGATTTTGAGATTGTAATGTTTCTGCTAATAACTGTCCTCTATCATTAATAATAGCACATCCTGTGTCGTCACAAGAAGTTTCTATTCCGAGAATACATGAAAATTTTCTCTTAGTAGTCTGCCATTTAATATAACTATAATATTTAAAATGTTGCTTAAGAGAAGTGTTGATTGCTGTTGTAAACATTACTATATTATTTTTATATTAGAATATAATATAATTTTAGTACTCGTGTGAATTAAATAATATAAAAATATAAATATGAGAAACTAATCAAATTATTGAATTATCAATTATCATCAACTGTAAAGTATCATTTTAAAATAACCTAACAGCATCGTAAAATAAATACAAATTTGTTTTAAGACATTGACTGTCATACATAACATTTTTGACAATTGATTGACACAGAAAAGATTTCATAATTAATTTATAAATGTTATTAAATTTGTTTACCTGCACCTAACCCTAAGCTAAGAGCCATAATATAACAGAATGTTTATGTTTTTATGATGTTTGTGAAAATATGCAAAGCTTTCACAAGCCCCAACATGTAGACAAGTTCGTATCGAACGCACATGTGCAATTTTCTGTATATCTGCGTTAATATCTATATAATTATATTTGTACAACCCCGTATTAATAATAAGAATTGGGTCAAATAATTAACACAATAAAATCGAGGCCGTGCTATGTGTATGGAATCCGAAAGATATTAATAATAAATATAAAAAACACTTAAAATAAACAAGACTCTTTCAGGTGCTGAAGATACATGCAAACTTATGCACTAGCCCATGCCATTCAAATTGATTTTGGTGGCTGGCTCCTGGATTCTTTGCCACTTTCTTCGCGTCGTCCTCTTCTCGGCGATAGGGGCCCAGACCCGGGGGTTACTCGAAGTGTAATGGGGGAGTTACCTTTCGTCAGTAGGAGCTGTGGCTTCCACCATAGCTTTCTGCATTGCCATTGTGATGCCCGTCTATACTGGCAGGGCCGTTTAGTGGCTCGATGCGGGGCGGTGTTCTGTTGCGCATTATGGCCTCGAAGATAGACCAATGTATTAGGCCTCTTGAGGGTAGTTTGATAGCAGCAAATTGTGAGCCGAACTGTAGTGTCACCGATTTGGCATCAATTCCCTGGTGTAGCTCTAGGTCGATAGTGCTGGGGAAAAGAGTGCTTATCCTTATACGGTATCTGGTCAGTTCATCTGGTCCTTCCACTACGTACCCATGCTTATCGACATCCTTGAATAGTTTGCGTCCGTTGCGGCAGGATGAGCGGCATCTCCAGGCTGGGTAGTGGACATACCAATCCCCGCGGCAATTGTAGAAATGGCGTTGGTCAAGCATCTAGATGGCAGCCAAGCGATTTATAGAGGCTTGAAACTTGTGTGCGCCCGCCACGCTATCACAATCGTCTAATTAGCCTTTATTATTCAGAGACCATAGACTACAGAGTTGATTAAATAAGTTTGTTTTAGTTTGACATTTGACAGATAATTGATCAATGACCATTGCATTTGGAAATTTTAGTCTTTATTCTTTAACGATATATATAGTATGTAAATGTTAAAGTTATTGTGAAATTACAGTTCATATAACGTCATAAAGATTACTACTTGCCAAATTATGCACAGCTACGTAACATTAATAAACTGTCTTTAACTGTAGCTGATGTTGTAACAAGAAGATGGATATTTTGCATAAACTCTATATTAACTTGAAGCAACAATTTACTTTCATACCCGTGACAGTTACGAAAACAGTAGACACATTAAACAAATCTTTAAATCAAGTGCGAGTCCCACCAGTCACCAAAGAAAATGTATTGTTCTATTATTTACCAATGCAAGGACTGGTTAGTTACACAACCTTATCGGTCGGTGTGATGAATCCTCAGTTAATGGTGAGGTATGTTACTCTTAAACTGTCCATTGTACTCGTAAGATATTAGTACAAAAGAAACTGCTTACAAAATTGTATATAATGAAGAAGATACCATGAATCTATATAAATTAACAAAATAAAAATATTAGGGCTGTTGGGGCAGAAAGAGAACATAGTTTGCATATTTACACAGTTGTTCTGCCAAAAACTATCTTAATAATTTCAGTGTTGGAACTTCACACTACCTTGTACCCTGTTCTTCAGAAGCATAGAAATAAAAACAATTTAATTAGAATTATTCCTTTAAATAGTGACTACAACTATCATTTTCATTACATTTATAATTAGAAGCTTTCTTACTATTTACTATCATATGCCCTCATATTTTACCATAAAAATGTGTAATTTTCAGGTTATTTCCACGTAGAGACATTACTGATGTTTTATTCCTCTCTGCTGGTGGAGGTGCTGGTCTCTGGCTTTGGGCTCGACCTCATATTGCAGCGGCAGCACCGGCAAGAAGATTTTCTTGGGCATTTCTAGGTGGTTGTTTATGGCCCCTCGGATCTATTTTCCTATGGGCAATATTGAGAAGTTCTATTGGACAAAAACCTGTTTTAGGTACATTGCTTGGAATAACAACTGGAGCAATGCTCACTAACATTGCAATAGATTATTTTAATTATGTAGAGCTCATGTTTTGTGGAGAAGTTAGGCTGCCAGATGACACATACAGCCCAAATAGTGATGATGAAAATATGCACTTTTAAAGCATAATTTGATTTATTTGATTTATATTTAAGGTGAAGTTTTCATTTTTCTGCTTAATATTTATGTGTATATAGAAAGGCAGAACTAACTTAAAAGAACCAAATTATTATTCTTAAATTAACTTGAATGTGTGATGTAATTGGAAAATTATGATATTGTGTATGTATTTGCTTTATTAAATTATTACTCTAAATTGGTTATTTAAAATGACTGCACATAATTGTAAGAAACTACATTTTTCTTATATCCCATAAAATTACAAAGTTAATAAACATAATTATAAAACTACAATAAAATACTAACATTTACGCTTACATATGCCAAATAACATGAAAGCATAGGGAGGTAACATCTTGTGTAATACAACACATGTTTAGTAGTATTGTGGACAACTATAAGTTATATAGTCAGAGTTGTCAGTTCATATTCCAATCTAATACTTAATAACTTTTAAAACCATGTTACAACTTCTTTACGTCAACTGATAAAGTCATATTTCATAAAATCAACAAATTAACTTTTTTAAAATACACAAATAAATTTGTTTTGTGGGACTACGAAGGAAGGCTTGCCTTCAGCGACCCATGCCAGCCCTCTAGAGGGCTCCTACGTTCTATCCGCCACCATGTACAACATAAGGACGCGTTAAGGCGTCTCCCCGAGGCGCGCGCACCAGTGCTTCTCCGCTGGTGTGATAAGACCGCTACCCAACACGCCATGTCCGGAACGACGAGAAGTAGAGGACAAAGCCGCAAATAGATACGTGGTATCGAAAAGATTAATAAATATGATAACAACAAAGATCACACAAATAATATCCAGATATTATTTGTGTCATTGAGACGAACCGAATAAGCAATGACACGACCTATTTACGAGACGAGAATTCTTGTCCGGCGCATCAGAACTCGAGCTAGAGACTCAAGGTGTAGTTCTATTATGATGATCAATTGTTTAGTGCGTAGTAACGGTAGCGTACAAGGTGCACGTTAAGGTGGGGATAAATGACTGCTGTATTACTTACCTTCGTTTGTGGCGTCTTTTTCGGTAATCTATTTCTGCTCTAAAGTAATAAGCATTCTTCTAATCTGATGATATGATATCCATATTATGGAAAAGTTTTTAGGATATTCATATCATGTCATAACCACTTTCAAACTGTCATTAAAACCAAACTTCCAACAAGTACTAAAGTTATTATCGAAGTTGTATACGGTCGTTTGCGTCCTGATACAAAACATTCTAGAACTCATATTGTAATATCGCAGCACGTTGAAAAAACCCCAACGTCCAAGTTCTTGCGGCACAGCAGTGTGTAATTACATGACCATCCTAATACTGTACTGAAAACAGATATCGCAGTAACGCATGCGATATTATCGACCTATAATAACGCCTGTGTATAAGAATTTCGCCGGAGCTCGGTGAGAACGAATGGCTTAGTTGGTCAGAGCGCTGGAACGGTATTCCAGAGGCGCGGGTTCAAATCCTGCTTCGTTCAAAATTTTTATACGCTTTTTAAATTTAAGGTTAGTATTTTCTGTCCTAAGTGTGGAATAACACTTTAAAACATAGTAAAATAACTAGAATAAGGGGTCTGTTCACAGGTTGGCTCAGCCGCACTAGGCGTCGGTTTTTTTTCTTTTTTTTTTAATGAAAAATGACAAGGCAAACGAGCGTACGGGTCACCTGGTGAGTGATCACCGTCGCCCACGGCCCCGTGTAACACCAGGGGAGCTACAGGTGCGTTGCCGGCCTTTGAGGTGTAGGTAGACGCGCTTTTTGAAGGTACCCATGTCGTATCGACCTGGAAATACTGCCGCGGGTAGGTCATTCCAGAGATGTGTGGTTTGTGGAAGGAAATTCCTACGAAACCGCACAGTAGTAGAGTGCCACGTTGCTAATTATCGCATAAGAAACTGGAAACCTCCGATCAGAGAGGAATATAAAGAAAATTTTTTCAAGAAGTTATAACACCTGTGCTGTCACGCTGAGAATGAAGAAGAACGTGCTCAGGGTGGTTGGAAACGTCGTAAAAGAGTGATGAAATGAGTGATAAAAGAATGTTCAAAAAGGTTTATGAAGGAAAAAAGTGGTAATTAAGGTAGGTTTCCACCTTAGCTGACCTTCGAAAACACAGTATCTACGATAGTGTAGGCAGGTCACGTAAATGCATGTAAACCCCCCGAAATTTATAAAGAGGTTGAGTACAGTGGATGAGGCGAAAGTGGTATGCCGAGACTGGCGTTCGGCACTCTGTTCTCCCTGCCTGATAAGAAGCTAAGAAACTTGTATGCCGAAACAATTTTTTATTTTACTGAGGAGACAACCTATGGGTTGTAGGCAGATGTTATGTAGTCTTCATTGAACCGATGGCCCAGTATTCATTAACCGTGCTCTTCTCAATCTCTGCTGGATGGCTAACAGTCACCGCCCGTTAAATTTAAAATCGTTCGTGGACTATATATTGGTCTCCGCAGACCACTGGTTGAGAACCATTACTTTAGTAGAACTTGTCGACAAGTTAAAGCAGTATTTTTTCTGCTATAATCTTATAAATAACATCATTAATTATGTGAATACGTCGGCGTCTGACTGTATATGCAACGATTGTGAATTTAATAAAAAAATAGGAGTATTCATTATTTGAATGCCCGCTGTAGTCACCAGACAAACGTAAACAAAGTACTCAATATGCAATGTCTCCAAAATTGAGAAACAATGTGATAAAAGGCCCTACTATAAGAAATATAAAGATTACACAAAGTGGTACACAAATTTATTTAAGATCAAGATAAATGTGTATTAGAAGCAAAAAAAATATTCTATTATTTTATACAAGCGACATCCTCGCGGTTTCGCCTGCTTGAGCTAAACAATTATTGCTAGTCAGAATTATTTTTGTATTCTTATAACATTATCATTTTAAGTTATTTATAAGATAGAAACTGCATACAAATTGGTTAAACGTTTCTGACATTAGCATACACAAATGCACAGATAGATAAATAATTTAATAATCATTGTTTTTGGTTATACTGTATTATTAGAATGGACTTTTAAAATGTGGTGCTAAAGCAAGTAGGTCCCACAACACAATCAATGTTAATATTTTTCAATTATTTAGTCTCATAAAGTACCGCATGTGGAAAGCAGGGAAATCTTATTAAAGTAATTTTTCCCTTAATTTTTTACACATCTTTACTATTTACATAACAAATCTTAAAACTGAAAATATATATTGGAATAACATCTACCCTTCTGTACATGTATACTTTAAAAATGTCTAGGATTTAAAATGCACTTTCAAGTGAAAAGAGTGTTAGAAATAAAAGAACAAAAAACAATTTATTTCTCCTTATATATTTGAAAATTGTTTAAGATATTACAAAATCTTTAACATAATCATAGAACAACTTTCAATTTATACATAGATATAAAGTTCTTTAAATATCTGTAAATGTTATAGTTCCTTTGATCTGTTCTGCAAACTTTGTGAATTGTCTTTATTCTATGATTATGACTTTTTTTATAAAAGAAATACTTAGTTATTTTGTGGTGGTTTTGACCATTCTACATTCAAAATTAGGTGATCATAACCATAGCCATTTAAAGTTTGAATAGCTTTAGCAGCATCAGCTCGGAACTTGAAGTGAACATAAGCAAATCCTTTGCATTGACCAGTGCTCTGAAATAAAATGATAATTGGTTTTATATAATTCGAATTGTTTTTAATGTGTTAATCTACAATTAGGACATACAGACTCATCAGTTACAGATTTATTAAAAGTATAGATATAATAAGAAATACACATACCTTTTCTTTAGCAAGGTAAAGTTTATGGACAGGCCCAAATCCTCTAACCAAATCATCAAGATCAGCTTCAACAGCAAAGTTGCTGAGGTTAGAAATACGAATTGCTGCCAAATCATCACGCTTGGCACCTGGAGGTTCACGACCAGGGACACGGCTGGCGCCCTCTCGCATATTGGGTGCCACATATTTGTTTGTAGTTGCTGCTTTTGCCTCTGTAAAATTGATTTATTTTACTACTCTACTCAGCTTCATGTTATATCCCGTACATGGCAGGGTAGACAGAGGGAACTAAGAAACTAGTGTTAAGACACTCCGTTCGCCACATTCAGCCGAATTTGAGGCTCAATCAATACCACGCTTTGCCTTGTTACCAGAGTGAAGTGAAAATGGAATAGAGTGTGTTAACACTAGATTCCCAAGTTTCCTCTGCCTACCCTTCCATGTGTGGGATACAGCAAAAAGCTGAGATGAGAGAAAGAGATCTATTGTTAAGTATTGGATTGTCTTAATAGAACAATAATTTAACTTCCTGTGTGAAGATCAAACCAACAACTATAAAATGTTTAAGTAGTAACTTGATATTTTACCTGCAGCTTTAGCAGCTTCACTTGCTTTAGCTTGAGCGAGCTCTGTATGTTGGAATGGACAACTTGTGGTCCAATGCTCTCCATGACAAGTACGACACTTAAACAGCGCCTTAGTTGGTCTAGCCTAAAAAAGATTAATTAATCATTTTAACTTTTTTCTCACACAGTATACATTAGCTCTTATTGTTATTATGTATTAGCTATAACATTTTATTAATTGATGGCAAACATTGTTTAGTGGCACAGTGTTTGACTATAAATGTTGAGAAATCCATTCTAACTTGAGGAATTCAATATTTCCGTTTCCTCACTTGATAAGAAGACAAAGTATCATTTACTTCTGCCATCTAGGATGCAATGTGATAAATTGGGTAGTGCAGGGACAACAGCTGTATGTTGAGGGACATAAAGCATAAAAAATTAAATACCATGATTTTCATTACATCCATTTAAATGTTCCCTTCACAAATAATTATTTTCTTAACGTTACTTAATTAATTTAAAAAAATTACCTTGAGTGCCTCTAAATCACCTTCATCTGGACGTTGTGCTTCTTCCTTGCTTGTAATAAACTGCATATAGACATCTTCTGACACATTAGTAGTGGCTGGATTTGGTCCAGGCTTGTCATTTGCAGAATCACCAAACTTGGCCCATGTCTTGCGTTTAGCAATACTCTGAAACAATAAATGTATTTGTTTTTATTGTACCTTTATGCTGTATACCACATTTTGTAACCACACTTCTATCCACTGTAAAATCAATAGAAGTTAAAATTATTATATACCAATAAATTTATCAAAAATAACATATTACCTTTGATACAACTCTCTTTTCAATCTTGTATGTTCGCACGATTTTAACTTTTTTGTTGTCGTTATCATATTTGTATTCAGTAACAATTTTTAAACCATTTTCAACTACTTCAGAAGGAGGTGGTAATGCTCCTTGATCAATTTCAACTTCGTCTGCCCATGAGGACTGGATTTCATCAGCAACTGGCATCTGAAAGGCGTTGTAGATTCCGTTCTTATTTTATGTATGCAAAATTATTCAAATAAAGAAAATGCTCAATTTGATAACTATCCTTTAGTTTTGGTAAAAGTTTCTATAAATAAAATAATTATTATTTAGAAGAAAGATTCTGACAAAAAAAGAAATAATGCAAACTTGTCGACTTGTCAAGTTTGTGTTATAACCTATATAAGAGATTAATCTATAGCAACAATAGTAAAAAACTTACGTTTATTTGATTGATAATACACTGTGTAGATTTATAGTATTAACAATAACAGTTTAAAGAAGTTCTTAATTAAAAGTGTATCTCTGTTTAAGGCACACAAGAAAGATACTACAGATGCAAACACTACAGCAGATCACAGAACAGAGAACACATTCTCTAGCTACACCTACAGATTAGAAAGACACTTTCATGATTGGTACCACAGATGAGAAATGTGAAATATTTGTGAAATGATTGTATATAGCAATAAAAATTATGTTATATAAAATCATTTCACAATATGTGCTATAATAAAGGAAGTTACTATACTAAACTAGTATGGTACATAAAACAAATCACTGAGACTAAAAAAATCCTTCTTATAAAATAAAATTAACGGAAGACTAGATTAGATTAAATATACAGTGAAAAACAGTGTTTAAGAAGTATTTGTGATTTTGTGACCGCAAATGTTATTCACTAATAATGATATAAAAATAAGAATAAATATTTTTCCTTAAACAATATTGTCCATACTGTATAGCCTTATTTAACTTTTAATAGCTATTAATATTAGGTTGGTACGTACCGTACTTTCTTTTATTTACTTTTCATATTAACATTTTTTATTTAAATTTTGGAGTTTAACATTATGTAGAATATAAATAATTTTTATACATATGTTTGCAGAAATTATTATAGAACATAGTTTATATAGGACATAAATAGTAATTATTTGGTTGAGGTTTCGAGCTGCAAGTGCAGCCATAAGCTGGTGACGTCATCTCATAACGAAAAACAGAATAAAGCGAGACAACAGATAGGCTGTCATTAGATCAGTCTCAATTTGTAAAAGTTCCAGCTGCAGATATTTAATTTTATTAATGAGATATAGATTACAGTACAAATGATTCTATTTATATAAAAGTTTATATATTAATATAAAGTCTTCGAAAACATTATTTCCATTCCTTGAATTTTCTGTAACAACAAAGTCGTGACGGAGTGCTTAAAGTGAACTTAACTTTTTGTATTACGATATATAGTAATCGAATGTTCTAAGAAGTTTGAGGCTACGCATGTAATTTTAAGTCATTTACTATTGAGGTGTGTATTAAAATATAAGTATACCTAATTGTCAATACAAACTTGCACAGTATTAATAATTTATTTATTTCTTATGTACGTCTTTAAATATTAAGTAAATAGATATGTTAGACCGATCATGTATAACTAGATTTTCATATTATTGGTATATTTTATTAGATAAAATTAATCAAAATATTGTATATTTTCATGTCACAGTATTAAATAATACAATATAAAATCGGACTGTAAAAATAAATTGAAATAGTCAATTTTAAATAAAATAGTATAACAAATTGTTTTCTTATATTTGTTGATAATATGTGAACCACATTTAGACCATCTCATTAACTTAATTCATAATATAAACTAACTACATTCAATCAAAATAAACAATGCTATTATCTTCTATGATGTCTTTCTAACTTACTGGTAGTATCTTAACACCCAATTTACATATTGTTACATTCAATGTTGGGTGGAGGAACCATTTGCTGAGTACTGATTGAACCCAGAACAGTTATTTACAGTCAGAAATGTTTCTATTGTGCCACAATGGTCTTAAATAGTTATTTATTTTAATTTTATTTCAAGACTTAGAGATAAAAATTCCACATGTTAACAATTTTTTTGAAATATAATACTTTGAACGATAATCAGGAGTAATGAAGCAGATGGCAAAATAGTGTCTGTTGTTTTGATTGTAAGCTTATTAGTTGAGTATTATAACATTTTTAATAAGATATTATAGGTTTAGAATGATGTTCATTATAAACTATTTTGGTTCAAATCCTGCTTTGTACAAAATTTTTATACATTTATTAAATTTAAGTTTAGTATTTTGGATAATTAAGCCCAAAAAAATGTGAAGTGTTTTTTCAATTTATAAGGTATAATATATTTTTTTAGTCATCTTTTCTTTAGTATGTGGTCTAGGAAAATTATGAACACTTGAAATTTTCATGGCATTGTGTTATGTTTTATGGTACTATTTATACATGTTTTAACATTACATAAAATTTACTCTAAATTAATACACCAATCTTTGTGTGAAATTGAAATTAAATAAACACATGCATCCTCGCAACCTTTTAGATTTATAATATTAGTAGGCTAGTAGGATATTATAGTAATTAATTATGAACAATTTACAATATATTTTTTTTTGCACAGGTTTGACCAGACTCAAACATGTTGCGGTTTTTGAGCAGGCGGGGCAGGTCATCAAGCCAGAACAGAAACAAACAAAATCAGAAAGCCTCTACTAATAAAAATTTGATACAATGCAAGGTAATGTTACTTGATGATACTGATCTATCTATTAATTTATCAAAAAAAGCTAGTGCTGGAGATCTTTATGAACAAGTATTTTATTCTTTGGATCTTATAGAAAAAGATTACTTTGGTTTACAATTTACTGACACAAACAATGTGAAACATTGGTTGGATCCAACAAAAACAATTAAAAAACAAGTTAAAATTGGTCCACCATACACTTTAAGACTGAAAGTGAAATTTTATTCATCTGAACCTAACAATTTAAGAGAAGAATTGACAAGATATCAGTTTTTCTTGCAATTAAAAAAAGATATATTGGAAAGTAAATTAGAATGCCCTCATCAGACAGCGGTGGAGTTGGCAGCATTGGCTTTGCAATCTGAATTAGGTGATTTTGATGATACAATACATACACCAGCAACTGTATCAGAGTTTCGATTTGTTCCAAACCAAACAGAAGAAATGGAAATTGAAATACTTGAAGAATACAAAAAGTATAAAGGCCTCACTCCTGCTCAAGCTGAAGTAAATTATTTGAATAAAGCAAAGTGGCTAGAAATGTATGGTGTTGATATGCACATTGTGCTAGGTAAAGATGGATGTGAATATCACTTGGGCTTAACACCAACAGGCATTCTTGTTTTTGAAGGACCCCAGAAAATTGGTTTATTTTTCTGGCCTAAAATAAGCAAATTAGACTTTAAGAAGAAGAAATTGACTCTTGTCGTTGTTGAGGATGACGATCAAGGCCGTGAACAAGAACATACTTTCGTATTTCGCTTACACAATGAGAAAGCCTGTAAACATCTATGGAAATGTGCTGTAGAACATCACACATTCTTCCGCTTAAGAGCCCCTGTGAAAGGTCCGTCTGCGAGACAAAACTTCTTTAGAATGGGTTCAAGATTCCAATACTCAGGTAAAACAGAATATCAAACAACTCAACAAAATCGTGCACGTCGGACAGTTCAGTTCGAAAGACGTCCAAGCCAACGTTTCGCTCGCAGGCAGAGTCACGTTTTGAGGGAAAGGGAAAAACAAAGTACAGTAGTAAAACCGGAGTCCCCACAACCTGAACCAAGTACATCAGCGGAGGCAACAGCATCAGCCATTGAAAGTGGTTTCGACACGTTATCTAGAAAAAGCAGTGCAAAATCTCAAAAATCTGCTTTAGTGGAACCAGACAAGACAATTGACGTTGGTGAATGTTCAGCTAAAAAAATAGTCGACGATGATATACAAGAAGATATTGCAATATCGAAAGAAGACGCTATTAGCAATAAAGTTCTGTTTAAAGCTGATAAAGCAGAAGAGAAGAAAAATAATTTGACTCAACTTGTTATTAACAAGCCGCCTTGTAACTGTTCGCCCGTGGCAGAATTTAATCCACTGAACGATCTTTTGATGAGTTTAGTAAAAGAGAAATTGAACAGTGACGATTCTAAGAACGAAGTAAAAAGAGATCAATTGGACTCAGCTGATAGTGAAGTGCCGAACAATCAATCTAAATGCTATTTGGCTTCAACTAAAAATCTGCCGCCTGGTCAACTTAAATGTAACAACATACTCAAAGCTAGGGAAAACGAAGTAAAAATCATTAACGAATCATCTAATATAAATTTGTCTATTCCGTCTACTCCATCCCCTAAGATTCTGAATGATACAAATCCGAACAATTCTCAGTATGTTTCGATCGTCGTAGTTGAGCCGCCGCGAGTAGAGCCTAAGTTGCCTGCCCCAAAACTAATTGAAAGAAAGGAAGAAATTACGCCTAAACCTAAACCAATTTCATCCTTGTCGCCGTGGTTAGTCAGCTCCGAACCAAGTTCCCCATCTGGTATAGGGGAAAAGGAAATAACAATAATTCACCGTAAATCTGTCATCACAACACAACTATAAAATGAGAAGTAAACAGTCAACAAAATTATGTAAACTTTAAGCATGTTATAAAAGAGTTGTTCAACTATAAATCTCAGATAGGACAAATTAATAATATCAAATAAATCATCTTTAAACAATTTATATATTTACCAAGAAAACACTGTGAATTTAATTGAAACTGTGTTCTTTGTAATGATATGTTTACTGGTGATTTAACAATTTAATAAATAAAATAATATGAAATGAAATAACATAACGTGAGGTGCTCCGAAATTATTAAGTAATTTCAGGTGTCAACAATCGGAACATGACATTGTGCCTTAAAATTAGTATTAATAATTCATATAGATCATACTTTAGCTTACAGTATAATTTCAAATTGTATTTACATTTCCCTTTTAAGTTTCGAAGGAAACCAAAAGCGAGATGCTACATTTTACACGGTTTTTCTGGTTTACTCACTGTCATTAACATTCTATTATATTAATACATTCCAAGGAAAACTTTTAATATTTACAAATTGATACAAGACATATATACTTACGAATTAAGTTATTTTTAAATTATAGAAATATACATATTTCTTATGTCTACCGTATGTGTTTTTGCTTGTTCTAGTACTATACTTTACTTTTTTTCCAGATATGCTTATTTAATCAATTTAACCTGAGCGCATTTTTATGTGCGGTTATTATTTTTAGGTAATTCTTATGTTATTTTCGTTCTGCTTAAATAATTGTATTCTAATATCGTACATGTAATGTTATATTCCAATTGTAACAGTATTTAATGTCTCCTTAACATTTTCACTTTTGTACTTATTTTGCCTGATGAATGATCTCGTCTTTCTATTCGTCTGACCGAATATAAATTTATATTGTTCTTAACGTTATCTTTAAACGTAGGAAGCTATTCTTAGTACTATATAAATATGAGAACTATCGATTACGTCCATTTCTCCTAAATAGCAGTAAATGAGCTGTTAATTTTACAAAATATGCAAATATGTAGTTTTAATCTTTATACACTTATATACATGCATTTCAATAATAATTGATGTAGATGTGGCGCATTTGGGTCATTTGATTGTGGCTCCCAAGAGATTTTCTATCCCTCCTAAAATATAGAAAATATTTCCATTAACTAATAGTTACTTTTTAATTTTACGCAAAAATCACAGTACAATAGACTTTTTGATCAGTATTAACAGAATTCATAAGGAAGGTGCCATAGATTCATTTTAGATTTTGTTTTTTTTTGAAAGTTTTTCATTAATAATATTAATGTGATATTTTTGACTAAATTAAATTACGATAACGAACTCGTGTAGACGAATCCAAGAGTATCGAATATAAGATCCACAGTGATCTATTTTATCTAGAGACTGATATAAATGTTATTTCTTTATGGAGTTAATCATTGTATAAGTGCATTCTATTTGAACATTGAAGTTTTTAACTAAATCAAATATACAGTATGTCTTCATACGATTTCTCTTGACAATATAATATAAGTTATTATAGGATTATGATATAAAATTATATAGGATTTTAAAGATTGTTAACATTATTTTGTGCCTCAAGTATACACTGCTTGTTCAGCCATATAATGTGATGGTGCTGGGAATGTAGAATAAGTTATTGGCTTAAAGTGCATATCGTATTACCGTCCTTACTGTATTTAAGTATTATTTTAACTGTACTTTACAAGGTATCGATCTATTCTTATATTGTACTTAAATATATATTGCTTTACGATAATAGTAAACATCACTTTTATTAATAAATAAATTATGTAATTGTTAAAAATGTCTCTCTTTTCAAAAGTATTTAACACTATCGTTGTAGATATCCAGTGAGTATTACTATACTTATTGTTTATTGGTGCGTTTTTTGAAGCTGATAAAAGTGTATTATATTTAGCTGAATATTATTTTAACAAAAATATTCATCTTTTAATATATGTTTATGTGCATGTTGCAATTTTAAGACAATTTTATAGCCGTTTTATCTTGTAACTGTATGCTATATAAATTTATATTGTTTTAAGGATAATATATATAACTATTATGGATCGAACAAAATTTGTTTCATTTCAATGAACCTTATTAAAAACCTTTTTTGTCTTATTTTATTGTAATAATTAACAGCGTGACAGACACGTCATTATATTTTAATTAACAATTCAACAAATAATAATAGCGGTTTTTAAGAAAAATGTCTTCAGAACTATCGTCGTCAAATTATGAATTACAGTTTTCTTCTCGTCGATATTTTATTAATAATTTAGACTCGTATCATGGAGAGTACATGTTGAAAGAAATGTCTAAAGTGTTACAGCAAAATGTATCAGAGTCTAATAGACAATCGTCACAAACATTACTCGGAGAGGACGAAGTTAAAACACCTCCACCACCAGTGCAACCTTATGAAATAATTGGTATGCAGTATTTTTCTGTTGTGAACTCCTTATTATTTTATTACATTACATACACATGCTTAAATATCTTTAATGAGATGAATAATTTTTGAATCAATTAAATATTGGATGATGTTTTGTTATATAAATATTAATTAGTATTTTTTAGCTACACATTGTTTTCCTTACATATTTGGGTAGGCAGATTTCAGAACAATTTTCCCGTTACCCACTTTTTCCCACCCCATCCAATTCCGGAAGCATTGCGTGTTGAGTAATGGAACGCAACTCAACGCTGCGCTTTGCCTTGTCGCCACAGCGAAGAAAAGAAATATGTAATATTAAACTTGATGCGCTTTCATAGCTGCATTGATATTAATATATTTGTAGAATAACTTAAAAGCTAATAGAAAATTATGTTCTAAAAATATCTATTATCTTATCTAAATATAAGTGTTCAATGCACCTAAGTATATTAATTTTGCATAAAACCTGCTTATACACAGGTACCGTTACGGACCCCAAGGTTAAGTCTTTGGACAACGTCGCCCGTATAGTTTCAAAAGACGATTGTCTGCCCCAAATGCTCGTCTGTGGAACGGTTATATTTGATATTAGCTATGATAGAGCTCAGTTAAAAATTGCAATGGATTATATGAAATGTGAGGTTCTTTCAGTCAATTATGGTGTTTTTCTATATATTTTCAAAGATTCTTACAAAAAAACAAATTGTGCTTATAAATACTTGAGGTCAAAATGTCAAAACTATTTGATAATGTATGCAGATAAAATAGCAATAGAAAATGTGAAGGACTTGTAAAGTATTAGACGTACAAAGAGCAACTTGAACACATGTAGATATTTAGTATTGTAGGTATTTAGTTTTATGTTATTTGAAGTAAACCATTGAATAGAGTCGTTAGTTTCTTATACAAGGGTGAATGAACTTGAAAGATTTATTTATGGACATTATCGCGTATTGTGCCTCAAATGGAAAATGTGTATTTAAAGTTTAAGTTTAGTTTTACTATAGTAAAAAGGATACTTTTTTATATTATTGCGTTATATATATGAAATTTCATTATGTTATCTCATTCTAGTATTAAAAGATCTCTTTGACAAACAACCAACGTCGCATGGCGATGACGAAATCGCAACCAGTGAGCGCTACCTGATTCTCATATCAACCGTAATGACTTGGGCCGTTACCAAACCATTAGACCCGGTAAATCTTTACAAATCATTATGTCGGCTTTATCGATAGATTCATTTTTGTCTCATAAAGAAAACATTTTTAATATATAATTTAGTTAGTCATAGTTATTTACTATGTTATTATGTTTAACTTCATTTGTGGCTTGGTTTACGTAGAAGCTAGTGTCAAGACACTTCGTGATCAGTAGGGACTATGTATTGAGTGGCAAAAATCAACCGCATCTTCTCTACCGAAATAGGCAAATGAAAATAATTCATTTCTCATAGTGATGTTCGAAACCAACCATCCTAAAGCCAATGACCTCAACGATCGCGTTTGCAGTTGCAATGCGGACTCAATGTAGTAAATGAATATAATTTATATTTAATTGTGTTACGTTATTACTTAATACAACAATCCCCAAGGAAACCCCGGACATGCCTTTTATAGAGACGGACTTTAGAAAACGAAAACCTCATCCCAACTATAAAATGCACTACGACGTGGAAAACGAGGTTATTGGTATTGCTAGGAAATACAAATCGCATATTAGGTAAGTAAAATAGTTTGAAATGTTTGTCATGTTTTATTCAAGTCTTACTCATGAAGAACGAGACCGACCTTAATCCGTTACTTTGTCCTTATAAGCCTATTTGTGACGGTTGAAACGACAAATATTTAATACTAATTGTATTCAATTTGTATATTTTAGCGTGTTATTAGAATTCTTATAGAAATGTATAAAAAACCTATTGGTTAATCAGTTTAAGTTGTAACTGTGAATAATAGAATCATTAACTTTAAATGAGGCCTGTCATGGCGCAAATGCATAAGCGTGCGACTGTAAACGCGAAAGGTTGTGGGTTTGATCCCTAATAGAGGACATAACATATTTAATACTACTCGTTATCAAGGCCTGTCGTGGCGCAGCGGCTCATGCGTGTGACTATAAACGATAGATTGTGGGTTCCATCCCACTCGAGGAAAGGAAATATTTAATATTTACTAATTAAATATTTAATATTTTCATTTGTTCGCTTTGGTAACAAGGCGCTTTGCTGCGTTGAGCTATCCTGCTAGATACAGCGTGAGGCTGAGTATGAGTAATACTTACTATTCGTGGAGTTAAGTTCCGCCACTAACAAGTAATGCCTCCAAAATTTGGCGTTTTCGTTCTCATCAAGACCTACTTACCCACTTGTCTCTTGGAAACCGTCCAAGCGCTCTGATCAACTAAACCATACGTTCTCATCAAGTCTCCCTACAGAGATGCTTATAACATAAATAAATTGTAACAAGCTTATAAGAATTGAGACGTAGCTTAATGAGAATATATGGTTTAGTTGGTGAGAGCGCTTGGACGGTTTTCCAGAGGCGCGGATTCAAATACCGTTACGTTGAAATTTTTATAATTATTTAAAATTAGTATTTTTTTTTCATAAGTGTGTAATAACTAACATTTTAAATATAGTAAGAAATATCATTTTTTTTTACTTTCACAGGTTCAAATCCCACTACGTTCAATTTTTTATACTTTTTTAATATTAGTATTTCATGTAATAAATATAAATAGAAATAAAATTATATTTGTAATGTGACAGGGCATTAGTAGTAACGGCCGGAATTACCTATGGGGGCCGTGAAGAAGTGCTTTTTTATTGGTTTCAAAAAGCATGGGAGTGCGAACGATTGTTGCCAATACTTGGTCGAGGAGAAAATGTCATTCCTCTCATTAATATCCAGGATTTGTCACAGTTAGTTAAATTCAATAAGCTAGTTTGAATCATTGTTTAATGACAACGTTTTAATTTGTTTAACTTACAACACTGTTTTCATTGTGTGGTGAGACGAGGCGTTTGATGAAATAATGCATCTATAGATTATATTACTGTTAGGTATATATTATATACAATGAATACATATTTATAGATTGTCTATCAGTGTATAAAATCTATTTGTCTTCTTTCAGTTTGTACAAACATTTATTTTTTTCCTAAAATATAAATTTATATTTAGTATAGATATAAAAAGCTTCTTTACAGAATTGTCTATAATCTGGTGATGGACTTCCCGAAAAAACTCTATATTCTCGCAGTAGAACAAAATGTAACCAAACAAAGAGAGGTAATTTCGTTACAAGTAATAATGATGCTGTTATTTATGTCATATTATTTGTAAAACAATATATATTTTTGTAGGTTATAAAACCTCTTGGTCGAATCGTAGGATCGGGAATGTTTCAATGTATTCCTGAAGAAGACGCCTTTCTGATACCAGAAATTAACGTTTGTACAAAATACATATATTATTGAATATTTCGTGTGACTGTACCTTAACACGCTACTGATTGTGGGTTCGATGTCCACTCGAGGAAGTTAAAAATTAATTTAATAAATATTTTCATTTTTTCACTCCGGTAACAAGACATCGTGCTGCGTTGATTTCCGCTAATTTCTCGGATTCGACGGAAAGTGGGAAACCGAAAGGAATGTCATAACAGGTTCCCAAGTTAATTCTGCCTACCCTGTCATGTACGGGGTACAGCGTGAAGCTGAAAGACAAATTGGATATTTTATCCCACGCACTATATACTATTGTAGGAAAATCACTTTCGTTTCTTCGGTCGGGCAGATAAGTAGGCGGTAGGACGTGGCCACCCAACAATCAATGTCAGGAAAGTTGAATGTGGGAATAGGCAAACGATAAAAAAAGTATTGAAGAAATATACTTAAAAACAAGGATTGGTTTGAAAACGATAATATAATATTTTTTTACATTTGTTACCAAGTTTCACTTATGTATGCTTAAATTAATCCGCTATAATATAAATTTAAAGTAATAAAAGATATTTCCAGCAAAGAATCTTTGATTTGATGACATTAAATCTCTTCATGGAACCAACTTTTATCGTTGAAACAATGGCATTACAATGGACGTCTGAGTTATCATTCGCGGAAAACGTTCCAATGCTGATAAAGCAGTTTAAGAAAGAAAGGGCACTAAAAGCTTTTAAGGTAAGATATATATCGCGTTATTTATCCCTTTGAGTGTTTTATACAACATGTGGCATATTGTGTACAATATTTTTAAGAACAATTGTTGTGAGTTTCAATATAAATATATTATTCATCTGGTTTTGTTAGACAAATTATCAATTTCTGTATATACTTAACAATATATAAAAAAATTAAAGTAGAATAGGATTTTTCTATCTATACCTAGTTGTAATATATATCGCTGTTTGTACATGGAAGATAAATTGAAAAAAATCTTAAAGAGGACGTGTATTTAATGTAAAGGACCCAAAATAGTAACTTTTAACATTTCAGTCTGTTTTTTAGTGCGTTTGTACGCGCTAATCTCAGAAACAGCTAATCAGATTTAAATGCAGTTTTAATTTTTATGTTTTAGCAACTTTCACGAAACATTTAGTGTTTGTTTTGTTTAAAAAAAATCAACAAAATTGTAATTTTTTTATTCCTTAAGCAGAAGTTTAAGTTTTCAATGTATAAATGTTGTCTTAAAATTAATGATGTCATTAGAACAAGTAAATGGTTGAAATTACTAAATAAACTAGTGTAATTCAAGGGGGCGATGCCGCGGGCTGGTCGCTGGTAATATATATAATGTAAGAAATGTTCATAGAAAAATTAAATGTAACTATAAAGTTTATATTTTAAGATTATTGTATACGGACCGCCACTTGTTGGAAAAACTACCTTATGCAAGCTCATTAGTGACGCATACGGACTTCTTAATATTTCACCAGAAAACGTCACTGAAGATCTAGCAGAGGATTTGGTGAGCGACAAATCTTTGAATGTTATCAATTCTGTAGTAATTAAAAAAAATATCAGATAACAATTGTTCGTGACTACACGTTTATAACATTTTCGTTATTTGCCATTTCGGCAAGAAAGGGTACAAGAATGTCTGTTTGTGACATCAAATTAATAAACTTTACAATGATATAATGTATTTTTTTTAAAACTTTCTTTTAAATCACTCCGTTTATGCGTAACAACCACATTAGAATTCGTTGCGTAATTTGAATAATTGAAGCGAAGTATATTGCGTGGGAAACAATTTCATAATATACTGTTTTTAAAAACATAAGAAGAGTAATATAAACAATGAATATGAACTGTAATTGTTGAGTATCTCTATCTTATGTACCTTAACCAAAATTCTAAATTCGATCCAAAGCCCGTCGCGTCGTTAAGGTTCGCCTTAACACTTTAAAACCAAAGTTCCCTTTTGCTTACTCTGATATGTGTGGGATACACAGAGTAAGGTAAAATAAATTAATTTTCTTATTATATTTAAAATATTATTCCACACTTATTAAAAGAAAAAATACTAATTTAAAAAAGTTGTAAAAATTTCACCGTAGCGAAATATGAACCCGAGCCTCTTGAAAACCGTCTAAGCGCTCTGACCAATTAAGCCATATGTTCTCATCGTGTTACGTCGAAATTTTTATACGCTTGTTATAACTTATGTTGTAAGCATCTCTGTAGAGAGATTTTTACATATTTCCACTACCCAAAGATAATTTGTTAGAATTATCGTTTGGTAAGACAGAATGCTGTTTTTTTTTAACTATATTTAAAGTGTTGTTCCACACTTAGAAAAGAAGAATTTCGACGTTTTTTGATGAGAATTTATGGTTATGGTTATGTTTCCAAAAAGCGCGGCCTACGTTTCTCTATTTTTTAGTTAGTAATAATGAATATAATTTCTTATTAATTATGGTAGCCAACAAAATTAATGTAATTGTTAGGCGTGGCGCATAAGTCATTGGGAAGTAGGCGAGACTTCCCTACTTATGACTATTGGAGAAGAGACTGAGGTTCCCGAAGATGTTGACGATTCTTTGGAAGAAGAACAAGAGTTTGCTAGACAGACTCTGGCATTATTGAAGTCTGGAAGGATTTTAACTGAAGAAGAAAATTTATCGTGCGTATTATATTATTTTGGTTTAGAAATGTTAAATTAAGTTACCAATAACAAAATACAAATGCTCCACGTCGAAATCATTCATAATTTGTTTTAAAATTATTATGATGTAGGAAATACAGCAGTTACATTATTTAATATAAAAAAACTAATATATTTAATTCATTTTTTAGCCCAACGCAAATGGCATTGTAGGCAGGGGGAACTTGGGAACCTAGTTTTAAGACACTTCTATTCCCCTCTTTTCGCCAAATTTGGGACATTGATCGTTGAATGGCTCAACGCCGCGCTTTGCCTTGTTACCATAGCGTAGTAAATTTAAATATAAAAAATGTTATTTCCTCGAGTGTGGATCGAACCCACAACTTATTTACCATTAAATTAATTGTTAAGAAATCAAAGTTTCTCTTCAAACAAATAAAAATATTTTGAAGTAGATAAGAATTGTGAAAAATAAATATAGTTATACATAATATTTTACTCACCTCTGTTCATACATCCAGGTATTTACGAAGAAAGCTTTTAAGCCACGATGCTTTAAACAGAGGATGGGTACTGGATGGATTTCCAACTAACTTGGCACAGTGTTCATTATGTAATGTGTTTCGAATATATTTCTTAAAAAAAAACATTGTTTGCAACGTATTTGAATTTTTAGGCATTAAATAATTGGCCAGTCGCGGAATGCATTACTAATTCCAGTTTTAAAAGGATTAATATCGATTTTCATATTTTTTAAGTAGAATTTGGATGTTGATGAAAATCCTATAAGTAACTTTTCGTTATACTTAAAGATAATTTTTATACATACATATATGCATATATAAGTGAAACGTGTATATTTTTTCTATAACTAGTATTTGAAAAGGGCGAAGAACAAGATTCCGATGTAGGTGAAGAAAATGAAGAAGAACAATTTGATGAAGATGTAGATTTATATAGCAATGTACTGAGAAAGTTATTGCCAGGTAATATAAAAATAAAAATTTTAATTACAGAGAGTGAGTGTAAATTTAATTACTGCTTAGTGTCCAGAACAAAAAAAATAATTGAAATATTTACAGATGTTGTTGTGTCTTTAGAAGCTACAGATGATTTTATATGTGAGAAAGCCATGCGACAACCTGAAGGTGATTCTCGCATGAATGAAGAAAATGTATTGAAAAGACTCAGGGACTTTAGAGTAGGGGACGCCCGAGATATTACTCCGCTTAACTTTTTTGATGAACTCGACATACATCCTTTAATAGTAAATGTAAAAGATCATGAAGATTATGAAATGAAAAGTGCATATTCTGCAGTCACTTTACGAATGGGAAGGCCTTGTCGATACGGAAAACTTATGGGTAATTTGAATTAAAAAAAATATCACGTATCACTTTTTAGGTTCATTCCGCTACCTTTCCTCAGCTTCACGCTGTATCCCGCACATGGCAGGGTAGGCAGAGGGAACTTGGGAACCTAGTGTTAAGACAATCCGTTCCACTTCCGTTCCCCACTTTCCGCCAAATTTGAGGGATGGCGTGTTGAGTAGCGGAACTCAATGCCGCCTTTTACCTTGAACCAGAGCGAAGAAATGAAAACATTTAATATTTAAAATTGAATTGATTTCCTCGACTGGGGATCGAACCCATAGCCTGTCGGTTACAGTCACTCGCTTGTGCCGCTGCGCCACGACAGGCCTCAACCGCTTCCTTTCCGAATTCCATAAATCCTTATTAGTGGAACTGAACACTACTAAAGAGCGGCACCACTGAAGTTACCAATTCAGATATATACATTCTCACGAGTGAAAATCGAACCCATACGTATCGCGTTTGCAGTCAGACACAGTCCCATTGCTTCCTGACTCATTGTGACCTCTGATTGTTAAATAAAATCATTATATATAATTAATATTGACACAGCTAAAATAGAAGCAGCTGAAAAAGAAGAAAAATTACAACAGGACAGCCTTCGCGCCAGAGAAGAGAAGATTAAAAGAGAACTCGAAAAAAAGATGCAAGAAGATCGTGAAGACAAGATGGAGTATTGGGTACGCATCGTTAAACTTTTGTTAGAAATTGTTTTGCTGTATTTATTTTTATTTCTTTACTCTTTTAAAATATATATACGTACATAAATTCAATTAAATTCAATATATTTTTCGTTTATTAAACCTGACAATAATATATGTGAATACGTATCAAAAAATGTTTTTATAATGAAAAAAATTTTATAATGGATCCCGATGATTTTTATAATGGTTTTCCGATGATACCAATACGATATGGAATTATAAACTACTGATTTTGGGCTCCTTAGATGCTTCTTGATATGTTAATCCTATGTATATCTTTAAATTAAAAGCATTTTTTTCAGTGTTGACTGGCGAAACTTAACGCCGCAATCTTCCATGATACTACATCGACGCAATAAAATAATCAAATATTTCGTTCTCCCGAGTGGGAATCGATCCTACAAACGTTTGTGATACACCACTAATATTTTTTAAAACTTTTAGTCGGAGTTATATTCTTTAATACGTGAAGAGGAGGAGGCGGCATTAGCGGCTTCTGGTGAACCAATGAGGAATTATCTCGTTACCAATATATTTCCCACACTTACTAACGCGCTTCTCGAAGTTGCTAAATTACGTCCAACAGATCCTATAGATTTTCTTGTAAGTGCTTTTACTCAGTACTCAGCTTCACGCTGTATCCCGCACATGGCAAGGGTAGGCAGAGGGAACTTGGAAATCTAGTGTTAAGACACTGCGTTCCACTTCCGTTCCCCACTTTCCACCGAATTCGAGGCATTGCATATTCAGTAGTGGAACTCAACGCTTGCCTTGTTACCAGAACGAAGAAATGACAACATTAAATATTTAATTTGAAAATATTAAATATTTCCTTTCGTCGGGTGAGGATCGAACCCACAACCTGTCGTTTACAGTCACACGCTTGTGCCGCTGCGCCACGACAGGCCTCAGTTTTAAAGGACTACATATCATTTTGTTATTATAACTATTATAAATAAAGTAAATCTGTTTTAGATAATTTAATGCATTCCGACAGTATTTTATTTAATTTAAACGCACTTGAAGCTAAACCTATTTTTCAGGCCGAATATCTATTTAAATTGAATCCAACTGGCAAGATGCTAGAGCCAGGTTATAACCTCCAAGCTGAAAAATTACTAGGAAAAATCAAAATATTAGATGATGCTCTTAAGGATTTAGACATTAAGATAGATCCCTTGATGCCTCCAGACGTTTGTTATGGTGAAACCAGTGACTCTAAGAAAAATATTAATAGCATGAGTGCTTTGTGAAATTATTAAAGAATGATTATAAGCAAATGAAATTTGAATTTAAATATTCCTTCAACCCAAAATGCCACTTCCTCTTATAACTCTTAAATCACTTTTGCCTGATGCTAATAATCAATCGCAATTCATAAATTGCATCGATAGATTGATTAGCAATCCATTTTTTGAGTAAAGCTTGCCAATAATCAACCGAAAAATTGCATTTTCAATCTTTGACATCAATCTATCTTTGGGAGGGCAGAGAGGAGATTAAGGTTGAAATTTGTATAAAAATAACAGCTTGTGCGTGCCAATAAACGATCTGTTGATTTTGACATTTGGTTTGACAGCATAAACAATCGCAAATTGCAATCCGAGTTTGGGGGTTTACTGTTAGCATATTCTCGGATTTATTATTTTCCATTTATTACATTTCCATCTTTTGTTAAAAACGAAATAAAATATATCGAGCAATACGAAAGTTTTGGAGTTACTGTCAGATAGTAGTAGTGATGATGAGAATTTGAAGACCTAGTGATGAAACCCCCCAATTATACCAAAATTAAGGCATTGTATAATGAGTAACAAAACTCAATGCCGAGCTTTGTCTTGCTACTAAAGCAAAGAAATAAAAATACTGAATATTTGATTTCCTAATATTTGGGGGATTGAACCCACGGCCTGTTGTGTTTACAGTATCGGTGCCACCATAAGTGTTACATTTTTATATGTGTTTTATGCATTAACTAAAAACTTTTGTTTATGTAGAATACAAGGCAAACGAGCGTGCGGGTCACCTGGTCGTGAGTAATCAACGTCGCCCACGACCCCATGTGAGGGGAGGACAGAGGAGCTACAGGTGCGTTGCCGGCATTTGAGGTGGATTTAGACGTGCTTTTTGAAGGTACCCATGTCGTATCGACCTAGAAATACTTCCGCGGGTAGATCGTTCCAGTGATGTGTGGCACGTGGAAGGAAAAGAAAGCCCTTGTCCGGTCATTTGGTGTTGGACTCGCGGTGGTTGTGGTTGGCTGCAGAGGTTGGAAATGTTCGTCAACCCGGTATAATTGTCACCAGGGCGTCTGGCCTCGCGCGCAGCAAGTTAGTGTCTTCACCGGCCCAAGGTGAAGCCTGATGGACCTAGCGCGGTTTGGAGCGACCTTTAGTGGCCTAAGTACTGATTGGATGCCGCAGCTCGGGTACATGCCTGCTTAGCATATCCAAAGTAGCCGCTGGTGGGTCCAAGCTAGACCGCGTGATATGTGTCGGGAAGTGAGTGTGCCTTACAACTCCGGTATCAACTGGAAATTGGGAGTCAGCTTCTCTGGCGGCCTCAGCGAGGTCAGTCGCGAGCATGTTGGACTGCATGCGAGAGGTGAGCGTGCCTACAGCTCGTAAACAGAGGTAGCGTGATTGAAGACCGTCTTCCTTCGGGTAGGCCCTCTAAGTACTACCACGCAAGTGGTAGGAGCCAGACCTGTCTGGTCCGTGCCACTGGGGTAAAATCCAGTGGCAGGTATACTGGCCCACCTGTTGTGACCGAAAGGTTGGTACGGGGGGCTAGTATAAAATAAAAGTTAGTCTCGAAAGAGAAACAGGACTTGTACCTACGGTTGGAAAATTTGGCGGCAGGTACTAAGTCAAACAGTTCTCTATAACACTCCCCCTGATAAACGCGGCACACTACGCAAAGCCAAAGTTTCAAGCCCCACTCAGATCATTAACTAATTTTGAGCTGATGTTAGTAAATTATTTCTTTATTTAGGTAGATGTATAAGGATAACAATAAGTATTGTAAAATTACAATGCTATTCTATAATTCTAAATTCTTATAATGTGATAAATATGTTTCCTAATTAACCTTAATATCTTGTATATAGCTGTTCTTGGGGTAGAACTTTGGTTGATTTTATCTTATAGTTAACACGATAGAAAGAGAAAACATCGATGCATCGCACACAATTACCCTTAGAATTAAAAGATAAACCAATAGTAATTAAATTTATTTAATTAATAATTAATTTATTAAGCTAGCTAATTTTTATATATAATTAATTCTTTTGAAAATTATATAAGTACCTATTAATATAATAACTTGAATATTTGGATTATTTTTTTTGTATAAATATTACATTTATAATAATAATAGGTATAGATCGTTACAAACAAACGCAAAGTAAGTCATTACGTACAATTATAAAACGGATCGATAATAGATACGATCTATGCTTGCGTGATATAGAATTATAAAGTTCTATTGACCAGTCGTGTGTTCCACATATTACAATAAATATGAACTAATATGAGACAACTAATGAAAGTTCATCCTCAAGTTTCTCAAAAGTATGGCACTAAAAAATTTGTTAAGAATAATAAATGGCTTCAACAAAGCAATGTTAAAACAAAATCCGATGTGGGGCCGCTATCGTTACTGGCAGCTAGTCTGCGACACCAAACTACCGAATTTTTCAATAATTCTACCTTACACGGTGTTAGGTACATCGCAGAAAAAGAACGTCCGTTCTGTGAAAAGTGAGTACTTTTTGCCTTTAATGATTGCTATAAATACATATATTAGATTAATAATAATTATTTCGTAGATTTATGTGGTTTAGTTTCACTGCCATTGGAGCTGTCGCTACTTGCATTATTATTGTAAGTTTATGGGAAAAATTTCAAACTAATCCAACGATCACTGGTAAATATTTTTTTTTATATTATTTAAGTAATGAATACATTAGAGATTTATTAAATTAGTATTTTTATATTTTGTGTTTAGGATTAGACACTGATTTCCATAATTGGGACGTTCCTTTTCCCGCCGTTACGATGTGTGACATAAACCCAGTAGATGAAGATCTTTTACAAGAGTATATAGAAAAGTAAGCAGTCATTATAGTTCATCCTAATTATGATATTATGTTAAGTTTTTAAAATATTGAAACACATTTCTTAACTTAAAACCTAACACTATTAATACTTTTTATAAATTTTAAATATTTTGTTGTATTGTAAATAATGCTTAAAGTAAATTCATACATCTAATTGTCATTTTATTTAAATATATTCAATTATCTGTATAAAAAAGGATTTGGGGCACGGAGCCTCCTGCACGGGCGGATGAAATGCTCCGTTGGCTGGCAACTCTTAGTTATCAATCCATAGCCTCGAGATCTTCTGAATTCCTTGGGAATGTTGACCTTGTTGGCAAAAATCAGGATGATGGTCCTGAACCAGCGCTACAACCTAAACATGCAATTTTTAGCGTAAGTTTTAAAATATACTTAATTATTAGCGTGTTTTAAAATATATTTGGGTGACTGGCAACACTGGCCGAGGCAACATGTCAGAGAAATAGCTCCGTTATTTTAGTTTAAAAAATAATTAGATTGTCAGATCGCGTTTGAAGTAGTCAACACACAATTTGGAAGCGCTGTGTTTTAAACGATTTTTTTTCATTGATTATTGTTTGTATTTCATGTAAATTTTCTTTCATATTTATTAGTTATAGTTTGTCATGTATTATAAATAGTAATTAAGGTAAGTTGTTAATTATATATATATAATAAGATAATTTTTCCTCCATGTGTCAAACTTGACAGGAGGAATGAATAAAAAGCCAGATCCAGATCCGCCTGATCCAGGTGAGATATTTTATACCCCCGATTCTGATCTTCCTTCTCCAAGTCCCGTCACAAGGAAACGACATAATGAGAATTATAATGAAACCCCACTTAAGAAAACTATTATTAATCCTTCTTCAGCGAATCCTTCTATTCAAACAGCTTATTTTAACCCTTCTTTGGACGATCTCCTTAATTTTTATTGTGATACTGATTGTGGTCCGTATATTGTCCATGTTTCTAGATTAGAAACTGAACCTTTGGCGGGATTATCTATAAAGGCCCTTAAATTTGGTGAATTCCTATTTAAACACAAAATTGAAAATATTAAAAAAGACGGCGTCAAAAGTATCGGGCGAAATAAAATTAGTATAGAATTTGTGTCCGCTGTTGCGGCCAATAATTTTATGATCAATCCAATTTTAACAACTCATAAATACAAAGCCTTCATCCCAACTTTTAGCGTCACACGTATGGGTCTAGTGAGGGAGGTCCCAATTGAGTGGTCTATGCAGGCTCTCACGGAGAGCTTGGAACTCCCTTTAGGATGTGGCCCTATTCTTAAAGCAAGAAGACTTAACCGCAAACAAACCGTGGATGGGTCTACTAGTTGGATTCCTACCCAATCGGTAGTCCTGACTTTTAGAGGGCAAGTTTTGCCAAAGAACATTTATATGTTTTATAACTCACTGACCGTCGAATTATACAAGTTACCAACAATTCAGTGCAATAACTGTTGCAGGTTTGGACATACGAAAAATATTTGCCGTTCAAAGCCAAGATGTTATAAATGCGCCCAACCTCATTTTGGTGAATCATGTGTAGTTCCTGTTGAAAATTCTTCTTGCCTTAATTGCTCAGGCAATCATTTTGCTATAGACCATATTTGCCCGGAACACACAAGGCAGCGTCTAATTAAAAATACAATGTCTCAGGAAAACATTTCTTTTGCTCAGGCATCTGCCCAGTTCCCTCATTCCCGCAGACCTTATTCTGAGGTGGCAAAAGCTCATGCTTCTTCTCCCTCTGTCCAACCCTCTGCTAAAAATTCTCCTGTCTCCAATAATCATACTCATCTCTCAACCTCGTATAGAAAAACGACCATTAAACCTGCTCGTCAACATTCTCCAAGTCCATTAGGATATGATAAAGCAGCTCATCAAAATATTATTTCTTTATGTTCTTCTAGCTTAGGTAATGGTTGTGCCATTGAACCGTCTTCATCCCATTCTCCATCTACTGAACAACTTTTACATTCTCTTTTAGTTATTTTAACGAATCGCCTTTCTCCTCTTGTCTCTCCCATTAACAATATTAATAACCTACCGAACAACGCGGCTTCTATCAATTTTAATGTTCCATCTTCATCTTCCATTACTTCAACTTATGGAATCAATAAAAATAATTCAGTGGAACTGTAAAAGTCTCCTTTAGAGAAAACCTGAAATACTTCTACTGGTTCAAGAATATAGACCTGCTATTCTTGCCATCTCAGAGACCTGGTTAAAACCTGGTATTCGTTTTCGTATTCCAGGTTACTCTTGTTTGAGAGATGACAGGAATGATGGGTATGCAGGCAGTGCATTTTTGATAAATCGGCTTATATCTTTTTCGCGTGTATCCCTTCCCCCTCATAGTCCCAATTTTAATGTTGTAGCAGTTAAAGCATTTGATATAACTTTTATCTCATTTTATATCCCACATCCTCATTCTTCTCTAGGTCAAGATATTCAGAACATTTTAGCTAGCCTCTCTCGGCCACTCATCGTTCTCGGAGACTTTAACTCCCACCATACGGCTTGGGGTTGTCATTACTGCGACAGTTTTGCTCTGCAGTTATTAGACATATTTGATGATGCCAACGTATGTTTTATTAATGATGGTTCACCAACACGTAGAGTTTACCCTCATCAGAACCCAAAGAGTGCGGTTGACTTAACATTTTGTTCCCCCTGTTTGGCTTCTACTCTTAATTGGGAAGTTCTCTCGTCCTCATTTGGTAGTGATCATTTTCCCATTATTATTTCTTTACGCAAAAAACCATGTCCAATTTCTGCTTCCACCTCTCTATTGCCTTACCGATTGAATAGAGCCAATTGGTTGGATTTTTCATTGTTTGTTGATTCCCGTCTTCACAATTTTCCCATTGTTAATGACGAAAATTCCTTAAGTTGCTACGAAAAGTTTATTGGTGTTTTGTGCTCCGCGGCGGATTTCAGTATTCCTCGTAAGCGAATTGGTGGTAAATTATTATCTTCCCCCCCTTGGTGGGATGAAGAGTGCTCGGCTGCTATAAAAAATCGCAAATTTGCTTAACGCAACTATATCCGTTGCATGTCTTTCTCAAATTTTATATCCTTTAAGAAAATAGCAGCTCAAACCAAAAGACTCTTTAAATTAAAAAAGAAACTGGGCTGGTTACGATTTTGTCAGTCATTAAACCCTCGCACTCGTTCTTCAACAGTTTGGAAATCTATTAAAATATTTCGCTCCTCGCTCAACGATATCATGTGTAACATTTCCTCTACTGAATCTTCTTGGTTAAAAAAATTTGCGTGTAGCCTTGCTCCCCCTTTCGTGCCTAACTCTGATTGCTTTAAACCTTTCCTATTATCACATTCCGACGTGATGGATGACCCCTTTACTATGAACGAACTTCAATGTGTCCTGAGTGGTTTATCCGACTCCTCTCCAGGCGAAGATGGTATTCCCTATTCGTTTCTTAAAAACGTTGGCAATACCGCAAAAATGTGTACATATCTATTGTTAATTCTTTTTTGCATTCCGGTTGTGTCCCTTTATCCTGGAAAACTCAAATTATTATTCCAATTTTAAAACCTGGGAAAGATCCTAAAGAATCTTCATCGTATCGTCCTATTGCCTTGTCTTCCACTATTTGCAAAATTATGGAGCATTTAATTAAAAATAGACTCGACTGGATAATGGAAAGTAGAGGAATTCTGTCTAAGTCGCAATTTGGTTTTAGGAAAGGCCTTAGTACAATAGATAGCCTGAGTATACTTACATCAGAAATTCGCATAAGCTTTGCTAAAGGTGAATATCTGATAGGAGTTTTTTTGGACATTAGCTCTGCTTATGATAGTGTCATTCTCTCTAATCTTAAGCTCAAAATGCTAAGACTTGGCCTCCCTCCTAAATTATCCCATTTTATATTCAATCTTTTTATCGGCAGATCCATTCGAATTAGGCATAGAGGCATCCTTCTCCCTCCTAGAACAATTTGGAATGGTCTTCCTCAGGGCTCTGTGCTGAGCCCTTTATTATACAGTTTTTATACTCATGACTTAGAGAAATCAGTTGAATGTTTCTGCAATATTTTGCAATATGCCGATGACATTGTGCTATTCTTTAGCTCTAAAAATGTTGATGAAATTGTTAGTAGACTTAACTCTGCATTGTTTTATTTAGGAGAATGGCTATTGGTGCACGGTTTGTCATTGTCAGTCCCCAAAAGTAGTGTTGTTATTTTTACTAGAAAGAAAAGTGTTCCAGAAGTTAATATTGTTTTTAACAATCAAAAAATTCCAGTTCTTAACTACGTTAAGTTCTTGGGTGTTCTTTTAGATTCAAAACTATCTGGTTCTTTTCATATGGAATATGTCTATAAAAAGTGTGAACAAAATCTTCAAATTCTACGTGCCGTATCCGGTGTTTGGTGGGGTTCCCATCAATTCACATTGAAATTATTATACAACGCCATTGTTCGTAGTCATCTTGATTATGCCATATTCTTGTTAGACCCTTGCTATAAGTCTGCTTTATCCAAACTAGATAAAATTCATTATAGGGCGCTAAGAATCATCTTAGGCGCGATGAAGTCATCACCTACAAACGCCAGGCAAGTTGAATGCGTAGATCCTCCTCTTCACCTTCGTCGTCAATATCTCTCTGATCGCTTTATAACTAAAGTAATAGAATCTTCCTCTCACCCTCTGCTAAATTGTCTTCATCGTCTATCACGTGTCATTAAATCCCCACAGCATTATCCTTGCATTTTAAAAAGTTTTCGCAAATTTTCATCCCTTTCGACCCCAATTTTTACCTCTTCTATCCATCCTCTTTATACCGTGTCCTTTAGTTCACTTATATATAAACCTTTAGTGCTAACGAATCTGGGTATTGACAAAAACGACCCAGGTGCTAATAGTAAATTTCAAAATCTTTACACAGAGAATTGGTCATATTATATAGCTATATTTACGGATGCATCGAAGTTCTGATATTATTCTAGAGGTGGGGCAGCTTGTTGGATTCCCAATTACAAAATTATTTTAAGTTTCAAGTGCCCTCCTGAAACTTCTACTTTTTCTGGCGAATGTTTTGCTTTGCTTGAAGGCATCTTGTTTGCAGAATCTCACAAAATGAAAAAAGTTATTATTTTTTCCGACTGCTTAAGTGCTTTGCAATCTTTAATACAAAATCCTTTTCGTAGCAGGTCTCATTTTCTTCTTATAATTAAAATTAGGGAAGCTTTGTACCGCTGCCATGAACAAGGCTTGTGCTTATCTTTGGCATGGATCCCGAATCACTCTGGTATTATAGACAATGATATAGCTGATGCTTATGCCAAATCTGCAGTATCTGCCAACCATGTAAGTCATAATTTTATTTATTGTCAAGATTTATTGTCGAAGTCGAAATTCGATTTAAAATCTACATGGAAAACCTTTTGGGATCAATCAACACTAGTAAAAGGTAAATATTATGCCACTATCCAATCGGATATTCCAACTTTTCCGTGGTTCTCTCGCTATAGGCGTGCTAATAGAACTGTAACCTCTACTATTTGTAGACTTCGCTTAGGCCACGCGTGTACGCCCATACATTTGGCAAAATTGAGAATTAAAGATAACTCTATTTGCGAGTGTGGTTTGGATGAAGGCTCTACGGATCACATTGTGTTTAATTGCCCAAAACTCAAATACTCTCTTTACGACATCCTTCCTTCTAACATCCAACGCCCTGTTAATGTGAAATGTATATTAGCTTTAGTTTTTAGTCCTTTTATTAAAATGTTGGTTAAGTTTATTGTAGATAATGACATTAAGTTATAGTTCATAAAATATTAGTTCATTCTTATGGTCATCGATACAAAAATATATCTATTTATACTATATATACTTGTAATTTGGTGCATGACTATTTAACTATTTGAATCATTTCATCCTTCATCACATATTTACGAGTTCTTCAAAATTTATAAAACTTTACTGCTTCATAACGTTTGTGTATTTTCTACAATACGTGACACTGGCAATTATTTTGCGCCTGTCATCGCAAAATCAGGCCATAAAATAAATAAAAAAAAAAAAAAAAAAAAAAAAAAAAAAAAAAAAAAAAAAAAAAAAAAAAATTATTTTATTGTATTAAATATATAATTTATTGTGTATATTATAAATTAAATAAATTAAGTGTCATTTGTAAATATAATAACTATAATTAGAACCATACAAAAGTATTCCTGTGCAACCGACGGAAGCTACCGAGTGTCACTGCCAACGGAAGGATTTTCAAAATTTCTAATAACCCGGGGAGTATTTCTTTCTTAATTTTTTTTATATTCCCTTTCACATTTTACTACACAAAACTCACTTTTATAGTGAGCCACGTCTCTCCTCACATTTGGGCACCGTTATCGTCTCACTTTGCTTGACAAGTTGGAAGCTTAGTTGCAGACAAACATATTTGCCTCAGACAAGTACACCAATACAAAAACTATACAGTATACTACTACTTATATATCCTTATATATAAATCCTTAATAATTTGAGTTGTAAAAGTAAATCAATAATTGTATGCGGAGATTTTAATGTAGATATACTTCAAGCAACTCCACAGATTCTCCGTCTTCTTAATTTATTTAAATCTTATAATTTAACAAATATTTTCTCTGAACCAACTCGCATAACAAATATCTCAGCAACTTGCCTAGATAATGTTTTCTGTCACTGCGAGATTTTTGAAAAAAAAATCATTAATAACCTAAGCTCAGATCATTGTGGTCAAAAATTTTCATTAACTGGTAAAGAATTAAATAAACGTAAGGCAATAACAATTAGACCGATCACTAATAATAAAATAAATCGTTATGCTTATAATGTTAACGAAAAAATCTCGAGTATAAATATGTCCGAAGTACAACCAAATATTTTGTATGGAAATGTTTTTAAATTGCTGTCAACTGAGTTTGACAATATTTTTGAAACGAAAAAGGTTTATATAAATTCAAATTTAAAATTCAGTAACTGGGCAACCGTAGGTATTTACCGAAATAGGGACAAGATGTACGAATTGTATAATATGAGGCAATGGAATCACGATCCAGCGTTCCTGTCAAGGGTTAGAAATTTCTCAAAAATATATAAACGTGTTTGTATCCAGGCCAAGTCTATATATATAAGAGATAAAATTTTGAAATCCCATAATAAAATCAAAGCTACATGGGATGCTATTACGATTACAACTGGGAGATCTAGAGCTGTCAGTGAACCCATCAAGTTAAATATAAATAACGTCATATTAGAATAGGACTCGGAAGTGGCGGATGCTTTTGAGAAGTTTTTCTCAGAAGCACCAGTTAAAGTAACTTGTTCACTGCCATCATCTCCCTCTCACGCAGTATCCATACTAAAAAAACATGTAGTTAAATTAAAACATAAATTCGTCTTTAACCATGTATCACCAGATGAGATTGTTAAAGTATTCAAAAGTGTTAATTTAAAGAAAACTGGTGATTTATGGGATATGTCAGTAAAATTGTTTGGTACTATTATAAGTAGTATTGCTCCTTACCTCGCGTATGTTTTTAATAGATGTATAGAAACCGGTACTTTTCCAGACTTAATGAAATATAGTAAAATAGTACCGCTTTTCAAAAATGGAGATAGACTTGATCTTGGAAACTACAGACCAATATCGATTTTACCATCATTAAGCAAAATATTTGAAAAAATAATTTTTGACCAGATTACACTATTTATACAAAAAAACAATTCTATACATAGTAAGCAATATGGTTTCACCAAAGGCAAGTCAACGACAGATGCGGGTGCTGCACTTCTCAAGCACATATATGACGCATGGGAGAGATCGCAAAATGTAGTTGGAGTGTTTTGCGATCTATCCAAAGCCTTTGATTGTGTAGACCATGAAACTTTGCTATTAAAACTTTCTCACTACGGCAGACAGGACGCAGCTCTTGACCTTGTTGCCTCGTATTTAACTCAAAGAATCCAGAAGGTTAATATAAATAATGTAAAATCGTCTGGATCTCCTCTAAGAATGGGCGTTCCACAAGGTTCTATTCTCGGTCCCCTTTTATTTTTGTTATATATAAACGATTTACTCTACATTTTATACAAAGAATTTATGCGACATTGTACTATTCGCTGATGATACTTCTCTAATATTTAAGATTGACAGAAGTAAAGTTAACTTTGACGAAGTGAATATTGCTTTGTCGCATATTATTTATTGGTTTGACGTAAATAACCTTATGTTAAATGCAAAAAAAACTAAATGTGTAAAATTTTCGTTACCTAACGTTAGAAAACAAAATTTTTATCTTACTATTAAAGGTGAACCTGTCGAGGTGACGGAATCAACGGTGTTTTTAGGTATAACTATAGATTCCAAGCTTCAATGGAATTCCCATTTTGCAACACTCGCAGATAAACTCAGCAAAGCCGCGTTCGCAGTTAAAAAAGTAAGGCAAATTACGGACATTAATACTGCCCGACTAGTTTATTTTAGTTATTTTCATAGTATTCTTTCTTATGGGATGCTACTATGGGGCAGCGCTGCCGATATTAATTCAATATTTATACTGCAAAAAAGAGCCGTAAGATCTATTTATAATCTTAAAGCTCGAGATTCTCTGCGAGATGTTTTTAAGGATACAGGTATTCTTACGGTTGCTTCTCAATATATTTTTTACAATATTTTGTTTGTCCGGCAACATATTCAGTGCTATAGCAAACACAGTGACAGACACACGATTGGGACGAGAAACAAGGACAAACTTGTGACGCCTACTTATCGCCTCCAAAAAGTAAATAAGTCATTTATGGGTCTGAGTATACGTATCTACAATAGTATTCCGCAGTGTATTTTGAATTTGCCACTAGAGAAGTTTAAAGTAAATGTTAAAGTAATGTTAATTAAGAAAGCGTACTACACTGTCGAAGAATATTTAAATGATAAAAATGTATTTAAGGTCATTTGAATTTCATGCAGGATAATCACTATTGTATTACACAATGAAATTGTGACTTTATTCGATATTGAAAAGAGCAACTGTTGAGTTTCTTGCCGGCTCTTCTCAGCAGAACTGCATTCCGAGCCGGTGGTAATTTTATGGTAATTTTATGTTGTGACGATTCAAAAGTGCTTGCTAAAGCCTATTTGAATAAAGAATATTTTGAATTTGAATTTGAATTTATTTCAATGTATTTCATGACATCAACTGTAAGTTATTACTATTACAATTTTCTTATTATTTTGAACAACCAGAAACTTTAAGACTCGAAACCTGATCGATCCGCATTCGGATACATACATTTTTTTTTCTGCTTCGAGCTGTATCCCGCACTAGGCAGGGTAGGCAGAGGGAACGAAAGTGAAACCTAGTGTTATGACACTCCGTTCCACTTCCGTTCCCCACTTTCCGCCGAATTTGAGGCATTGCGTGTTGAGTGGCGGGACTCAACGCCGCTCTTTGCCTTATTACCAGAGCGAAGAAATGAAACATTAAATATTTGAATTGAAAATATTAAATATTTCATTTCCTCGACTGGGGATCGAACCCAGAACCTGTCGATTCAATCATATTATTAATGTTTTTATTTCTTTTGCTCTGGTAACGAGGTACAGCGCGGCGTTAAGTTCCGCCACGTAACACATTTAATGCCTCTATCTTGCGAAAAGTAAGGCACGATAGTTTCTTAATAGGAAAGGAGTGTCGAAACACTAGGTTCCTTAGTTCCCTCTGCCTACCCTTTAGTGCGGGATACAGTGGAAAGGAAAAGAAAGAACTAAGCAATTAATAAACCTTATCGACGTCGTTTTTTTCAAGATCGTTAAACATTGTGAAAATTTATTCTACGACTGTGAATGGAAAGGAGATTCTGAGGAATGTTGTGATTTATTGACACCAGTGTTTACAGAAATGGGTTTTTGCTATGCATTCAATTCAAGACACGCAGAGAAGAGTTGGCCTTGGTAAATAGCAAGAAAAATATTCTTATTAATATCATAAAAAAAAACTACATTCCTATACATACATATGTTTCTTTTCTGTTTAGGCAACCTCAAGTAGAATCGTTCTCAGAGGCGTTCATTCACGAAACAGATTCAAAGTGGTCATTCATGTTTAATTCGTTTCGCAACGATACTGTGATTGATGTATGTTTCTTTTATTTTTTCAATACATTGTAGTTTTGGAATAATATATTTTTATAATATTTTATATTTTAACATCACTATTTAAAGGTTTAGGGCAGTGTAGCTGTTTCTGTATTTGACATCTAACTCTCTCTTAATTCTAAATTTCTCTGAATTCTAGATTTACATACATTCTTCAGAAGAAATGGCTGGTCTAGAGCAAAGTGCTCAGCATTCTTGGGACAGGCGCGTAGAAAAGGTTTCTTTTTCAGTTAAGCACACGTATACGACAGAGGATGCCCGCCAGCTATCAATACGCCAACGACGCTGTGTGTTTGCTGATGAACAAATGCTGGAAACGTCTATTATCTATACTTATTCGGCGTGTATGCGACAATGCCGTATGCAGAGATGTCGGTCGTTTTGTAAATGTGTTCCACATTTTTATCCGCCTATCAGTACGCAATTATTTGAATTTAGTCTTCGATCATTTTTGTTGTATATAATTTAAACACACTTAAAGTCAGGTTTAGATTTTGATAATTTTTGAAAAAGTGGCAATGCTTGGTGATCTTCACTCAACGCTTTCTTTGTCTACCAGACCGAAGTAAATGAAAATATTACATTTCCTCAAGCTTTACGCTTTTACTACAGTCGTCAGGGTACGCCTGTACCCCTGTTCCCCAGCAGGCCTCTAGACAATTACATATTCCTCATATGGCTTAGTTAGTAGAGATAATAGAGTTTGACACTTCGTTCTCCGTTTTAACTAATTCGAAACATGTTGACCCGTGACACTCAACGCCGCGGTAAGTCCCACCAGACCGTGGTGTACGTATGTCTACATACATATATATATATATATATATATACATATATATATATATATATATATATATATATATATATATATATATATTACTAACATACATATGTATATTTTTAGAGAAGTCAAAAAGAAATGTAGGTATATTTTTTTAAATATATATGTATTTTGGTTTCATCAGAAGGCTACAGATATTGCACAGTAAGGGAACTAGAATGTATAGCTAAACACATGGCCGCTATAATAGACATTACACGTTGTTCTTGTGAATTGGGATGCTCCCACACGGTGTACGAAGTAGAAAAACTCACGGACATTGAGTGGGTATTATGAAGGCATTGTTTGTTCTTTAAACAATGATCTTGTAGCTAATTAATATTATAATTACGTTACTAGTACAAGCAAAGGACCAGCGGCGACCAACTCTCTAGAAACTGAATTTGTATCTTGGCCTATGGTTCGATACAAGCGAGAAGTGCTTTTCGGCTGGGTGGATTTACTGGGTATTTATTATAACAATAAAGATTTTATCAAATTATAATTATGCAATCGCAAAATTACTCTCATCTGAATATCTAGGAGGAAAAATCTAGACCATTTTTTAATTAAAAGTTAGTGTAAAATTAGCAGGGTAGGCAGAGGGAACCCGGGAACCTTGTGTTAAGGCACTCCGTTCTCCACTTTCCGCCAAATTTGAGGCATTGCGTGTTGAGTGGCGGAACTCAACGCCGTGCTTTGCCTTATTACCAGAGCGAAGAAAATAAAACATTAAATATTTAAATTGAAAATATTGAATATTTCATTTCCTCGACTGGGGATCGAACCCAGAACCTGTCGGTTACAGTCACACGCTTGTGCCGCTGCGCCACGACAGGCCTCATTCAGAATTGAATTCTAAAAATAATGAATGTTGTATGAATAATTTCTATGCATTTAGCTAGTTTAATCTTAGTCTTTTGTTTAATTGAATTATTTATTACCTAAAAAGTATAGATAATTCTGTTACAAACTCTGATAGATTTTGTTTTCAATTTGGCTGAAACTTGTACGGGGTTTTACAGGCAGGCAGGTTTACAGGCTGTTTTTTTTTATGCTCTAACCAAATTATTTATATTGTGTAATGTGAAAATGGTGTAAGCTTTATAGAAGGAACCCATATAGGATAGTTGTTTCATCGTAAAAACAAAGAGAAACTTGCAGTGCAGGATCACGGCGCAAAAAATGCAATTGACGCCAAGTATATTAGGACAAATTATTTAAATCAGTTTGCATTTTTTTTCCCCTGGATTCTTTAGTTTAACAAAAAGGGTAGAATAATTAGTGAGCATAGAGCAGTATGTTAACGCGATTATCGAGTCTTTATATACACAGGCGCCAGTATTCGCGAGCGATGTATTTGTGATAACGTCCACAATGGTGACGTCGTTTTGTATATGACTGTGTATTCATTAGTTAAGACTGGAATTAATTCTAAAATTTTTGTTAATAAGTACTCTCCGGTTCAGACGGACCGGATCCTTAAGAAGGCTTTCACGATTAATTGATTCAATACGTAGTGAGATGACTTCTCAACATGTATTATGTAGCTTATGCGCTCTACACTGCCAGTCAAGTTAAACATTATCTACGTGTGAGACAATCTACGACGAATCTACGAGTTAATTTTGAGGTGTTAACTAGTTCAAACACAATAGTCTGTGATAATAAAGGCAGGGGTGTATTTACCCTAGGGCCAGAAGGTCTATAGCCCAGGGCGGCAGGGCGAGAAGGGCGACCTATCGGCTACCTGTAGGTATGGCCATCGGTAGGTATTTGGGTTCAACGTGTAAAAAATTAGAAAAACAAATCACGTAGGCTTAAAACGCTATTCTATTAGACTGGGATGATGAGGGAGATATTCTTTTTCATTCTGAGCCAAATAAATACAAAAAATCGATTATTGAGTCCTAAATGTAGTCTTAATGTTCCAATGTATTAATGACATAATTATAAAGTATGAGCTATTATTACTTATTATTATATATTATTATTACTAATTAAGTTATGAAGATTTTTTTTTAAACTTTTAAACCCTACTTAACAGATGTGTTAAAAAGTTTGTGTTGGTCAATTTTGGAAAGTAGGGGCATTATCCCGGTTTTACCGTACCCGTCTAATTCCGTGCTTATATTAGGTACACCACAATAAAAATGCTTAGCTGAAAGTTTATGTTTATTCGACAATGCTTGTGTAAATTTCTCTAATATAGTAACATAATTTGTAGTCTCCTTCGGCGGTATCGCAGGCTTGTTTCTGGGTTTCTCTCTGCTATCGGGAGTGGAGCTAATATACTATTTCACGCTACGCACATGTTGCTCCATTATTAGAGACAAGGATATATTGTTACAAGAACGAGCTGAACGCCTCTCGAGACCAAAACCACCGCATGATTTGAGCTTAGTGCCTTGGTAAATTTTGTATTTTTAACATTGCTACATAGATTATAGGAGATTATAGTTCAATCTTCATTTTTAATTTCCTTACACCCCGCATATCCTTGATCGTTTGATTTTATTATTCTTAAATCAAACTATGTATTTTAAATTAGTGTATCAAATCTCTATCAATAGAAGTAATTGTAATTCAAAGTATTTTTAATTTGCCTTTGGTATATTTTATTTTAAAATTTCAGGTGGAAACAGCCTCCGGTAAGTCCAACCGAGTTGCCTATAAAGCTGAAAGTCAAAGATATCCAACCTCCACAGTATTCTCCGCCACCAGGATACACAGAGTACTTACCATAGATATTAAAAATACATCACATTAACGCTTTAATAATGTTCTTCTTCTTGACATTTATTTCGGCATTTGTCAAGGCCACGACATCTAACCAGCGCCTCTTTTAGCGTGTTGACATCTTACTTTAGGAACAGATATGTCAAGGCACTTCCATCCGTTATAATTTCTAGGCACACAACTTGGCCATGTGACGCTGTTACCGCTTGTTCGGTTCATAACGGACTTCAAGACTATCTCGAATGAATGTGTATTTTTCCGTAATGTGAAGCTCCTGAGTGTGGCGAGTGCTGGTCGGCATTCGCTACCGTATGAAAAGCGGGTAGCGATACCTCAGATTCGTCTATAACAGATTCAAGGTATCAGAAATTTTCCGACTTAAGGGCTACCACTGGACCTATATGTGATAGTGCATGAGTCCAGGCTCTTGCAAGCCATGTTCTCAGGCGTACAATTTCAGAGATCCGTTTCACGCTCTGGTATCGGCCATTCGTTACAAAAATTAATTATTGCCTGATTCAAACCACTACTGAAATATTTTCTTTGATAATTTTGTTATTTTAAATGTATTTGCATTTATTTTCTGAAAGTCTTTTTATATATTACTTTAATGTTCACATCAATAAAATCAGTAGTTAGTAAAATAAGGAAATAAAAGCCACAATGCAATTTTAAATTTGTTTTATTTCTTGTTTGGTCACATCCATTTAAAAAGGTCTGAAATATATCAGATAAAATGTTATCGAACTACATTACAATGAAAAAACAGTCAACAAGTTTCAAATATTCGAGAAATATAAACGCAATAACAAGAGTCCAAAACGATCACAATAATGCAGTTCGATTAAGTAAATTTTAGAATTACATTTATACATTTAGATTTCATTTCTAAGTTTGCTTAAGTTAACAACTAACAGAAAAAAAACATCTAAGTACTACACATTTAGGAATGAAGCATAGCCATTAAATACTAAATCGAGGCCAGTGGTGCAAAAATGGTCTATCTGAAAGCTTATAATACATAAATGAATTTCATAATAGTCATACTAAGCATTTTATTATAGGCTGGTGGAATATATGATGGTTGTGAGAATTTAATAAATTGTAAGTCTCCATAGAGATTTATTGTTAATATCTTTTTAGGGTACACTACTACAGCCTACTAGAGGCTGTCCATAAAATACTTCGTACAAAATATGATTTTTTAAGCCTTCCTTACTCACACTGGTTCACGTTTTTGTTAAGTCAAGGTTAATCACTGTAAGCAGTAAAAAGTGGAAAATTATAAAAAGTTTTAATCATTGTATATAGACCATTTTGCATCCATGGCCTTGGCTAAAGCAATTGCAAATTCAATTAACACACTACACACATACTTATAAAAAAAAACCATGAAATTATTTATAAAGTTTAAGTACACGGATTTTAAAGACATGAGTAGATTATTGTTTTACTATAAGTACATTAATCGGATTTTCTCGCATTAGACTGTACTTAAATTATTTATAAAAAAAATAATATGTTATGATGATAATTTTAATATAGGTTTCAATAGAAATCTTTAACCACACTGGAATCTCGTACAGTACACGACATTCTAGTGTAAATGTTTCAAAAACATTACTATTACTTAAATAGAAAAACATATGGAAAACAATTTCAAGTGTAGGAAAATAGTTAATCTTCACACATCTCACACAATTAATAATTGATTGTAGCAAAAGATGTTACATTAGGAAACTATTTGTATTTATTAATACTATAGTGTTTTAAATCATTGGTGCTTTTCAATAACTTAACATACACACAAAATTAATTGCATATTAAACTAAATTTACTAATCACAATGGATGCAGTTATAAATAAAAATATAAATAAGTACTATAACCGTGTAAAGCACGGCAGAATTTATATGTACATTAATAAATAAATATATAATAAAATTACTATAAACAAATTTCATACACAACGCAACAAATTATATTTGTTTAAATTATAATGAAAGTATAACGTTAAATCGAATACTATTTAAGGTAACATGATTTATTTTAAGTATTTGTTTTATAGAATCATAAATGGGTATTACTTCATTTTTAAGAGAGACTGTTTATGTTTTTCTTTTAAGAATTATACGCTAATATGTGGGGATGTTATGGAGCTCCGTAATCGTAATTGACACTATCGGCATGGACATAGGAAGACAGGGGGATGGGTGGGTCGTGACCACCCCAGAATAATTTTGTGTGGCCACAACAAAAATTTTACTAACAAAAAAAATTCCCTGAAGTATTAAATCCTTCTGAATCCTGAAGTATTAACCTTCGAAAATAATATTTATCCCTACGTGTAACTGAATGAGATTAAAAATACTGCTAGCTTAAAGCTGAATCTAAATTAGACTTGCCATGACTTGTCGAGTCATTTATATAAATACGATAAACTTATGTCAAAAATATCACCAACTTTGAATAATAGGTTGTTAGAAATATATACTCAAAAATATGACATTAGTTATCGAAAACATCCGAAAGTATGTAAATCAGAAAAATCCATGTAATAAAAAAAAAGATTTTTTTTAACACACCTGAAAACTTACATCCGTAACGTCCCCACTTATATGTTCAATGAAAGTGAAGTAAAGAGCACTCATTTCTTAAATAAGTACAATTTTGATGCCACTTTGTTCTACAAAGATGGCATTTTAAGTATCATAATACAATTTAGGAATAACAAAAAATATAACTGTGACGAGTGAAGAGGAAAACAACACAGCCCTTAGGGAACTCTAAACACGAGTACATTGTAATATTTTCTATATACGGTGTAAACACTATGTAACGTCACTGAACGCAAGAACGGACTTTTTTAGCGTTATTGAAAAAGATTAAATGGAGATAAGAAAATCTATGTTACTTTTCTGTTATATTATTATTTAATCAAGTATACAATTTAATAGCAACAATAACATTAGATAATTTATTGCCTCTTCATGTGATACGATATTAAAATCAACAAGACAATATTTTTCATATATTTTTTTTTATAATTCTAAACGTCAATGGCAATTGTTCACAATAAAAGACCAAATTTCTTAGATCACTGCGCTTAAAATAACAAAAGAAGAATGGCTGATTTGTTGCTTCCTGCTTTTCATGTAAAGAAACAAAATTATTAGGAAAATATTAAAAAAAAAATGCTAAATCTGTAATTGTTGTTAGCGCGAGCTACTTGAGAAAGGTAGATTCGAAGACGATATGACATTACATAGAGTTTATATAACAAGTTAAGACTTAAATTACTACGCATAGGACAGAATTCAGACCATTCACGTCTGCTTATATTTGGCATTTGAAAATAATTGATTTTTAATACAAGATATAATTTTAAGTAAGGTTAGATTTAAATAAGATAGCTCTAGTGTTTATGTTTACACTAATATATATTAAATGTATGAATAATATACTAACGATTACTATATCATACATAATTCTAAATACTCGTACGCCTAATTAATATTTATTACACAAGTTATATTATAGTAAACACTTCAAAAAATTCTACACTCTACTGATATTTGGTGAATAAAATATTAAATGTTGTTTAGAAAAAAATATTCAATAGAAACCTTACACTTAAGTGTTTGCTGCAGAAAATTTCAATTTTATTACTAAAGTAACCTAAACACATAGAACATGTAATTACGTTTAATTCTTTTATAAGACCATTATTCAAGCTGAAGTGAAGAATTCTGTTACTGGCCGTTAATTCCAAATAGAAAAATTCTTATGTATTGATATATTACTCATATGAGAAAGAGGCCATCCATTACGTTATTCGATTTTTTTTTACTGTTGACATATTTTTTTGAGGCCTATCGTGGCGCAGACGCATAAGCTTGTGATTGTAAGAGACAGGTTGTGGATTCGACCTCCATTCAAAGAAGTGAAATGTTTAATATTTATAAATATTCGCTCTGGTAAGATGGCAAAACGCGGCGTTGATTTCCGTCACTCACACGCAATGCCTCAAATAAGGTGAGGAAAAGAACAGAGTGCCTTAACACTGGTTTTCCAATTTTTTTGCCACTGAATTTAGAACCACCACAACGAATGAATGGCCCCAAACGACTTAGATTTTATGTGAAATTTTAAGTATGTAATAGTTGCTTCTTTTTTCTTCAAATCACACATTTAAGTATAAATAAGTCAGTATAAAACTAATACACGTACATTTCTGATTATCATAATATTATATAGTAAGTTTAAAGTGTAAAGGAATATATTGTATGGTAATTTTTATTTTTTTTAAGACCGTCGTCCGATTGTTAACAGTTCAGAATCCCACTCAGTAGAATCAGTTATTGCAATGCATGTATATGTGTATATAATACATTAAAGTAGATGAGCACACTCAACAAAAACCCTTTACACTTTAAGCTGACTGGTTACTTTAAGAATTACTACTGCCACTATAATCTTCTACTGAAGAAACACAATCTACTGCTATCATATAAGTACAGTGTAAACTCCATATAACAAACAACATTTTAAAAAGTTCAAAAAAATAAATCTCATTAAGATTACTAATCAATTATACATTTTACAAATATCCTTATATTTCCAGCTTCATACTGTATTCCACAAATGGCACCGTAGGCAGAGGGAACTTGGGAACCAAGTGTAAAGACACTTCGTTCCGTTCCGTACTTTGCGCTAAATTTGAGACATTGCGTATTGTATGGCGGAACTCTACACCGCGCTTTGCCTTGTTATACACGTTTGTGTCGATGCGTTACGAAAGACCTCCAATATCCAAACGTTTATATTAAAATTGAATAATGCGTATATTACATAATACATTTAGTACATATATACAGTTATTTAATAACATGTTTTACCTTTCCTTGTCGTTTTATATAGTGTACTCATATCAAAAACAAAGTACACTAAGCAAAGTAGTAGTAATTTCAAAGATAATGAAATTTCGTCGTTAATGGGGTAATATTATACTGAGTTCACACTATACTGTTGTTATATAAATGTTTTTCCGTCAGCATGGTATGGATTGAGCGCTAAAGTTGGTCGGCCATAATGGACTCCCTGCTTCACCCGCTTCCTCTTCCTTATCTGAACATCTTCGCCGAAGGAAACGATATAAAACGGTGAAACGCCCCGGATCTGATAACGTGGCCTGCAAATACAATATTAATATTTATTTATTTCGTTATTCTTTGAGCTTTACTATCCCTCCACTGCTTTCCGCACATATTTAAGATACCTACAACGCGTTGGATGAATAAACTTAGAACTTTGTACTAGAATGGAATGAAAAAAAATGGTTACAAATGAAATGAATAATGATATATAAATGAATTCGCTGCTCTCTCTCAACTTGCATAGGGAATTTGGGTTCTCTACGTTCTCCATCTTTCGATGAATTTGGCACTGCGTGTCTAGTGGAACTCAACGCCGCTGTTCGTTTTGTTACCAGAGCGGAGAAACGAAAATATTAAATATTTCATTTGACCATATATTTTTTCCTAAGGAGATCAAACCCAAAAACCTCACGCTTGTCTTATGTCCCATGATAATATTGTATGTATCTAGAAGCAACTAAACAAGTATACACACCTCAATAGCAATAGCAAGTAAAAGGTGAAGCACTGGAATAAGCAATAAGTAAATCCTAAATTTAGTTTCGTCAGGTTGTGCTAAATCCATAACTTTGACCTCCATGAAATCAGCCAGCCACGGCCACGGGCAGAATAGTAACACCGTCACGAACACAGCTTGCGTTATCAATGTTGCTACAAGGTAGTCTGAAATTTAATTAATAATGTAAAATAATTTTAACTTTATTGGGTTTTCAGTTAAGACTATATATAAGCAGTTGTGTCTTTAATTATTTTTGTAGTTTAGTTAGTTTGCTTAAAGATTTTTTTTGGTTAAAATATTTAGTCTTAAAGACCACAAATAAATTTACATCATGTTTTTTGGGGTACATTTACAATATAAATTCATATTTATTAAGGAAACTAATATAAAATAAAATATTTTTTATTCCATTTTATTTGATTAACACATCACATGTACATATGTATATTTAAATTTAAACACACATATATACCTACACCCACACACATACATATTCTCATTTTATGTGATCAAAATGTATATTAATTATATATAGCTATTTTTAACTTAACTTAACTATATATAGAATAACAAAAAATAGCAGGAGTAAAGCTATCAAAAAAGGTTTTTTGTTGGAGCATAATGTCTTACAGACAATTTAATTTTAGCAATGTACTATTATAATCTTTCAAGCTATGAAAATTATTTTAAGCCTTTATAATGAATAAACACAGTGATTTAACGTTTTTTTTTATTTATTTTGAAATTTGATGTATAAATAAATACATATAACATATAAAAAATAAACCAGGCAAAGTAGAATATAAGAATGTAATAAAATAGTTTGTTTCTTATCTTCACACAGCATGCCGTATATAGTAATTTACGACATTCCGTTCTAACTTTCTACTGAATTTCCGAAACATTGCATAACGTATGGCAAAACGTAACACCTTGTTACCAAAACGAGAATTTAAAATATTAAATTATATATAACCCCCAGTGAATGTGGAAATCAAATCTACAGCCTGTTCATTGTCATTTACAGTAGAATCAATATATAACTATTAACAACTTACAATTGGTACAAAACGGTTGACGGAATGGCCATCCTTTAGCATAAACACAAGCCATTATTAAATACTGGAATGCTGAAATTATAAATATCACTGTGTTCTCCCAACATAGCACTTGCTCCACATTTGGTCCACCTTCTACTTGTAAGTACCTTGAACGTCAAGTATATTATTTTAGGATACAGATATATTTTTTATATACATATATATAGTAGAAACGGCCTAACTGCACTTAGTATTTTTTCAAAAGATCACTAAAAATGTTTATTTATATTTCCATTATGAATATTATCAAAAATATTAGAATATTTTGCTTTGTTTATTAGCTTATTTTAAAATTTTAGTTCTCTCCTTTCCCTAAATTTCGTGTTCAAGATATATAACTATTAAACCAGTATATATATTACTATGTCTTTAAAAACTAAGTTCAAAAACTACCAGTCAAAAGATCTTATTATATATAATAAAGACTTAAGCTTTACAAATAAAATAAAAAATATTTAGTTCCAAAAACAATAACTAAAATAAAAAAAATATTAAAAAAAAAACAATTTAAATACAAACCATTCTTGAGTCTGCAACATGTACACAGCGAGTATCTGCATAGCCAGCACTAACAGCACCTGCAGCAACAGCGGCAGTATGCTGGAGACGGCCACCAGCGACACCGGCGGGGACTGCTTGGTGAGCGCGGGGCCGGGCGACGCGCGGCCCAGCGACAGCGCCAGCAGCGTGGTCAGCACCAGGTCGATGTACAGGAACTGGTTGTTGCCGAGGATCGAGTAAAACTGGAAATGTCAGTGCGGTTTTAATAAATTACAGCATTTCAAAAGAAAATCAAAACAGATTTTTACGCCTTTTTGTCAATTTGTTAAAAAAAATAATAATATCACGGTATCAAATATAATAATAATAATAGTCGAGGAAATGAAATATTTAATATTTTCAATTTAAATATTTAACGTTTCATTTCTTCGCTCTGGTAATAAGGCAAAGCGCGGCGTTGAGTTCCGCCACTCAACACGCAATGCCTCAAATTCGGCGGAAAGTGGGGAACTGAAATGGAACGGAGTGTCTAAACACTAGGTTCCCGGGTTCCCTCTGACTACCCCGCCTCGTGCGGGATACAGCGTAAGCTAAAAAATAATGATAATAATAATAATTTTCTTTTCATCTCCACAAATTACATCAAGCTGTGAGTACAGATGTTGACAAGAGTTCCCCTTCAAGTTCTTCCTCTTGTGTGTGAATGTGTGTGAATGTGTGTGTGTGTGTGTGTGTGTGTGGGTGTGTGTATGGGTGTGTGTGTGTTTGTGTGTTGTTCTTAAGAGCAAGAAATACAGCTCAAAGGTTTTTGTGTAGATAAATAAATATAAAACAATACTCTATATACTTTATATATATATATATATATATATATATATATATATATATATATATATATATATATATATATATATATATATATATATATATATATATATAAAGTATATTAACATAAATATATATTATTGTACCTTGCTGTCATTAACGAGTAAAACCAAGTGTAAAAAATGGGAGTGAAAGAAGGTGACTTAAATATAAGTTAAAGATAAGGTAGACTAAATATTGGTTGGAGTGTTTTGCAATCTATCCAAAGTCTTTGATTGTATAGACCATGAAACTTTGTTACAAAAACTTTATCACTACGGCATACAGGACGCAGCTCTTGATCTTCTTGCCTCGTATGTTACTCAAAGAATCCACAAGGTTAATATAAATAATGTTAAATCGTCTAGATCTTCTCTAAGGATGGGCATTCCACAAGGTTCTATTCTTGATACTTTTTTATTTTTGTTATACATAAACGACCCCTTTGCAATGAATTTATGCGACAGTGTACTATTCGCAGATGACACTTGTCTAATATTTAAGATTGACAGAAATAGAGTTAGCTTTGACGAAGTGAATATTGTGTTGTCTCATATTCTTCGTTGTTTTGAAGTTATGTGAAATGCTAAAAAACGAAATGTTTTCAATTCACATTACCTTATGTAAAAAAAAACAATTTTTTTGTTCTGCTACTAAAGGTGTTTCACCTTAAAGGTGTCAAGGTGACGGAATCAACAGTGTATTTAGGTATAATTATACATTCTAAGCTTCAGTGGAATTCCCACCTTGAAATATTGCAAGATAAACTCAAAGCCGCGTTCGCAGTTAGAAAAGTTAGGCAAATGACGGACATTAATTAGTCCGAGCCCGACTAGCCCGACTAGTTTATTTCAGTTATTTTCATAGTATTCTTCCTTATGGGATGCTACTATGGGGTAGCGCGCTACTGATATAAATTCAAGCCGTAAGATGTATTTATAATCTTAAAGCTCGAGATTCTCTGCGAAATGTTTTTAAAGATATTACCTATATCTTACGGTTGCTTCTCAATATATATTTTACAATATCTTTTTCGTCCGACAACATAGTCAGTGCTATAGCAAAAACAATGACAGACACACGATAGGGACGAGATACAAGGACAAACTTGTGACGCCTACTTATCGTCTCCAACTAGTAAATAAATCATGTATACGTATCTATAATAGTATTCCGCAATATATTTTAAATTTGCCACTGAAGAAATTTAAAGTAAATGTTAAAGCTATGTTAACTAAGAAAGCTTACTACTCTGTCCAAGCTTAATTAAACACATTTTTTTCGTGCAAATATTGCAAGATAAAAATGTGTTTAATTAAGATCATTCCTATTTCATGTAAGTTAGTCACCATTGTATTACACAATGAAATTGTAACGATATTCAATATTGAAAAGAGCAACGGTTGAGTTTCTTGTCGGCTCTTCTCAGCAGAACTGCAATCGGAGCCGCTTGTAATTTTATGTTTGTTTGACGGTTCAAAAGTGCTTGCAAGTCTAGTTTGTATTTGAATTTAAAAGAGGAAGGGGTACCTCGATTGACCTTCGAAAAAAAAATATCTACAATACTTTATGAAGGACACCCGACACACTGGCATATGTGAAGAAGTTGAAAGTGGACGAGGCGAAAGAGGTATGCCGAGACCTTAGCGTTTGACGCTCCGTGCTGTCTAGCTACCCGGATAGGGAGGATACAGTGTTGAGGCCAAGCCATATTCGGGAGGTATTGTGAGTTGTTTAATGTAGGTATAGTGGCGTAACTCAACGCCACGCTTATTTTTTTATTATTAATATTAGTTATTATTATCACATACCGAGGTATAAAAAGTAATACTCACATTATAAAGAATAAGAATTGAGAAGAACTGTATAAGTGAATAGAGAGCCATGTACTTGAAGATGGCGAAGGATGTGCTGAGTGCACATCTACCTTCAAGAGCCAGTAGTGTCACACAACGAATATTCTGCTCTTTCGACGTAAACGGTGCGGCAACTGGAAATAATGAAAATAATTATTATAGCAATGAATTTCCATGTTATGGTTTTAAGGTATTGACATTACTCAGTAAAAAAAATGACTCACGCAACAGACGCTATAAAAGAATGCAAACTTTTTAGGATATTTCGTTATCATAAAATTCTTGTCTCCTATTTTAAACGACTTTTATAACTAAAATACTCAATTAGAAACTCTTGGTGTAAATAAACACTTAAAAAATATTGAAAATATTTTATAACTATTATAGGACAATATACAAAAGGCGATCTTATGGCAAAATAGCCATCTCTTCCAGATAACCTTTAGGGCGAAAAGATACCGGTATAAAAATTAACAAAATTAAATATTGTAATATTTTAATTTTTCCGCTCAGGTAATAAGGCAAAACACGGCGTTAAGTTAAGCCACTCAAGTTCCCTCAGCCTACGCTGGCATGTACAGGGTACAATGCGAAGCTAAAAAAAGGCTATTTCATTAGGGTGGTTAAAAAGAATAGAATCAAGTAAGAATTTGTACGTTAAAAAATTAGAAGAAGTTTTTCTTTGCTAACGGACTAAGTCACAAGGTAATAAAAAAAGGACCAAAACAATAATCACCAGACGCATCAGCCTCGGACAGTGAGATGCCCACGTGCGCCGCCTTCAGCGCGCCGCAGTCGTTGGCGCCGTCGCCGCACATGCCCACTATGAACCCGGCGTCTTGTATGGCGCAGATCAACTGAGTTTTCTGATCTGGCCCGAAACGCCCGAATATCATACCTGGAAAAAAAAAAATTATAGCATTAAGTTATAACAAGTAAGGCTTTGAGACCTGTCGTTATACAGGGGCACAAGTGTGTAAACGACTGATTGTGGGTTCGATACCCACTCGCAAGAATGACATACTCAAATAAAACATTAAATATTTTTTAATTATATATTTAATATTTTCTTAACTTTGCTTTGATAAGAAGGTGCTGCGTTGAGTTCTGCCACTCAACACGCAATGTCCCATATTCGGCCGAAAGTGGGGAACAGAAGTGTCTAAATGAGAACGAAGCTTTCCAAGTTCTCCTGCGTTTACCATGCCACTTGCAGATTACAAAACAAAAACAAGACAACATTTTAAGTATTTATGATAGTTTATTTTAAAGAAATAGTAATACAATTTTATAACAATAAATCAAGCTCACTAAGCTACGACCCTTATCACAATTATTGTACATGTTTTTGTACAGCATCTGCCTGTATATAGGTAGGAATTACTTTCAGGCAGTCACTCTAGCAAGGCAAAAGAGGATGTTGAGTACCGCTGTTCATTTTGAATTTAAATAGAAAATTAACAATTTTCTTGATACTTTTCTCTATTTTATTACTCTATTCTAAAAATTAAACGTAAAGTTATAAAATAATAAGAATAGTAAAAAATATACCTCTTTCCACAACAGTGGGAATAAGATCGGGATAGTGTATGCGCATCACGGCCCATGTTTTACCATCCATTGCCAAAACGTAAGCATCTAAAGATAAATTTGGTGGACCCCCTTCGCCTATTACCTAAAAAGAGATGAGAAATATTTTATAAAAGGTTTTTTTAATGTAACAATAAATGAACTCGCGCCTGTTGTACAACTTGTTCATTTGTGTTCCGCTATTTATAAAAACATCAAACAATATTTCTTTAAAATATCTGATAAATATTAAAACGTTATGAAATTAATATTATACTTAGCATTTTAGACGTTTTTATTTGAAATATTAATTAAGCCAAACAAATCAATATCCAATAAAATTACAATTGAAATTTCTAATTTTATTTGTCATTCACATTTTTTACTCATAATTCTTGATAAAATATTACCATATGCCAATGAGCCTGTGTAAATGTCAAATATTATACACTTTAATTATACGTACATTGTTCCACTTTCACTGATTTTACAGTCATATAGTGTATACATTAGAATTCTTATTAATCAACGTCAAAGATCATGTTAAGTTAGTACGTCTGACCCGGGAAAACGCCGGGATTAATGCCAGAAAGAAGTAGAGTTTATACATTAGAATAACACAACAAATTAAAATATACCCAAAGATTTTGTTTTTTGTTTATAACAGATATGATAATAACTATACGCTATTATATTGTAATAAATTTAAGCTGTCAAAGACGCGTATATATACTAGATAACAAAGTGAAGTAGGTACTTACTTCCATATGCAATGCAGGCCTTTCATTTCCTACCGAAGCATTAGCAGTAATAAGCACAACTTTCTGATGGGGCTGGACCATAAAACAGCCGCGCGCCACCGATATCGCCGTCATTATGTTATCACCTACAATTTATACATAAATTATATATGAAATTCATGACCTACTACAGTACAGAATGCAGGGTGGAAGCTTTTTTATTGACATCGAATAATTAACTTTATTTTTAAAGTTTAATTTCTACTTGAAGCTGGCTGTTTTAGTGGTCACTAACACAAATGCAAAGTCACATATACAATGCCCGCCTACACACGTTATCCCTACTTCCACTCCGCCTTTGTAAATCTATTTTAACATATAAATTATTTTATATATGGCCACAGAAAACACATAAAAGATTTTTCTTTGTTATACATTTGTACGCCTATCAATTTCAATATTATTATGTTCTCTGATTATTTTACGGTAAAGGTTGCCTGGAAGAGATCACCTATGGTGATAAGGCCGCCTTTACACCAAAACTTTGCTTTACTTTTCTTATACTTGTATATACTTTTTATTTTTTGGTGTAATAAAGTGTTAAATAAATAAATAAATAATAAAATAAAGATTACTAAATAATGAACGAAAATGCTTACAGCATAAGTGAAAATTACCCAATTAATAATTATAGAAAAATAGACTAAAATTAAATATCTTTTCTATATAGCATGTTTTATGTGTAAATATTGATTTTATTTCTTTATAGTCAAATATATATGAATCAATACAATTTCATTATCCCGCACACCCATGTCCCCCAATTACTTCAGATGACCAACGCTCGATTGTTGTGAATGCAATAGCCTCGGGAAGATGAACATAAAAATTATATAATTCTGGTAAACAGAAAAAGAACAGCATTTAGTTCCATCTCTAACGTAGTTTTTTGAAAATAACATGGTGTGTAAGGAACCTTAACACTACGTGTCATATGCAGGACATAGTGTTTAGTATAAAAAATTCCTTAATAAACAAAAATATTAACCTGTAACCATAATCTGTTTCATATTCGCCGCATGCAACTCCTTGATAACAGATGTAGTTTCAGCTTTTAGGCTATTTTGCATGACTAGAAAGCCTAAAAATATCATGTCACATTCAATCGTCTCCCTTTTGAGCCTTTGTGCGTCGACCCATTTCATTTTTCTATCTAACTTCTTGTAAGCTACGCCAATCACTCGGAAGCCATTTGAAGTATATTCATTTAGTACGGCGCTAAAGTTCTCTGGTAGTGATTCTTGATCGCACATTCCTGCAATCTGAAGGATTTTATATCACTTTAAAGTTTTAAAGTGTATATTAATATTTTTGTTTCCCGCCACATTCCATATATAGGGTTGATTCCCGTTTGAGGAAATTAAATATTTATTTCTGTCATTTCCTTGCTCTAGTAACGAAAAAAAACGCGGCGTTAAGTTTCGCTACTTAACACGCAATGCTTCGAGAACTGACAGGTAAGTGGGGAACGGCAGTGTCTTAATGGGAATGGATTGTCTTAACCAGCTCTCCCAAATTTATAATAATTACCCTACTAGGTCATATAGCGTGGCCGAGAGTAGTAAAAAGCTATTTAAATTTAAGCTATTATTGATTATATTTAAATTATTTTAACTTCCTTGTTGTAATCGATAAAATGTGTCGTTCAGTTCCGCCACTTAATGTTTGATGTGTCAAAAATGGAATGAAAAGAAAACAATATTTTTACCTTCTCAGGTGCTCCCTTCACATAATACACCATCTGTGGTTGTCCCAGAATCCGAGCAATGACTCCCATTGATTGTTGAGAAGAGGAGAAATGGAATCGACGTAATAAACCAATCTGAAATTATTTGTTATGTATTAGTATAATATATTTTAGTATTTCAGTCTATTTGTAATGGAAAAAATGGCATTGCGTCTGAATGCAAATGCAGTAGTTGTAGTGACAATTCCCCTCCAGGAGATTCCTCTTCACTCACCTTAGGAAGAAGCGCATTGAGTTCCTCAACTCAACACGCAATAATTGAGCGGAAAGTGGTAATGGATCAAACCTAGTCCTCATCCTAAGTAGTGGATCAAACCTGTCGCATTTGCAGTCACACGTTTGTGCCTCTGCACCATGACAGGCCTAAATATAAACTTAATAATTGTATAATAATTAAAATATTATTACCTCATAAGGCATTTCCATAGTAAGTGGGTCATAATTATCCAAGTCTGGCAAGGGTTCATTGTAGGCAGTAGTCGGTTTCACAATGGCCGGCGTTAAATTGTCATATCTTGTGTTCTCTGGTCCGGGTTCATCTAAAATCTATACAATAATATTGTTTATTTTTCTTATTATACCAAAAACATATTAAAGCAACATCAATAGAAAAATATTACACCACAATATTACTAGTGCAATATATATATACATATATGTATGTGGAGTAATCATTTATTAGTCTATAACAAGAGAAGTATAAAAGATGCCCGTCGTGGCGCAAGGTCACAGCGTGTGACTGTAAACGCGAAGGGTAGTAAGCTCGATCCCCACCCAAGGAAATGAAATATTTAATATTTCTAATTTAAATATTGAATGTTTTCATTTCTTCGCTCTGGTAACAAGACAAAGCGCGGCGTTGAGTTAAGTCGCTCAACATACAATGCCTAAATTCGGCGAAAATTGGGGAATGGAACGGAATGTGTGGATCGGAGTGTCTTAACAGTAGATTCTCAAGTTTCCTTTTCCTACCCTGCTATGTGTGTGAAGCGTGAATCTGAGTGAGTTAAAAAAGAGAACTATAGTAGTTAATAAGGCCGGTGTGGCGCAGGAGCGCACACGTGCGAGTGGAAAACGTCAGTTGTGGTTTCTATCCTCACTTGGTGAATGAAAGATTTAATTATTATCTTCATTTCTTCGCTTTAGTAACGAGACATTCACTAATAAACACGCAATGTCAAAAAAAGTCGGAACACTAGACTTTCAGGTTTTCTTGGATTACTCTGCTATATTTTGCTGCACGCCGTAACCTCTCATATAAGTATGGGGTTACTCATACAGTACACAATTACACAAGTACATTAAATGTAAAAGAAAGAACTTGATAACATCACTGAAGCCACAATCATTGAATTAAGAGGCACTTGACTTCCCGTTGCACCACACCACAACAGCCTTTTAAATAACAACAGTCCTTATTAAATAGAAGAAGAGAAACAAAAACATACCCAATTAGTGAATTCAAACATTTTCAAGTCCAACGGGTCACCTTTCAGCTGTCCTTGAATGCTAGTAAGAGAATGACAGGAGGCAAGCGCTTGTACCAACGGGCTCTTCACTGATAACGAAGTAATAGTATTGACACAACGACCAAATCTCTCGCCGATTTCGTGAGGTATAACCGTATACAAATCCAGGCCATCTTCAGTTAATGTTCCAGTCTGGAGATTAGAAAGATATAATTATTTTTTTTTTTTTATTTACAATACGATCTTTTCTTTGTTTTCGGGCAACCGTATAGTTTCCAGCTGCAAATATAACGGTAGTAGTTTAGATTTTCATTTGTCGGAATTAATTATTAATCATTTGTCCGCTCTGGTTACTCAACTCTCCGCAAATCCGCAAAGAATTCCAAAAATTCAGAAAGTAGGCAATAGGATACAAGTGTCTGAATACTGGGCTCCGTTATTGTGTAAGATACAAGTGTAAAGCTAAAAAATATAAAAAAGGGAATTCGGCTATGAATCGCAATTATATAGCCTGTACACGAGTATTTTATTATTATTCATTAAAGTGATTTTCTTAAGTATCTCAAGGTTAAATCTATTAAAACATCAAATTAGGATAATTCTTTTTTTTAAAACAATTGATAAGAAAGCCTAATAATAAAATGAGACAATATAATATCTATTTAATAGATAATATTTATATGTAATAAGTTTATCTTTTATTACAAAACTATTATTTTATATCTAATTTCGACAATACGATGTGCGAATATTGTGCTATTTAAAATTTTGTACACACGGTCATTTCTGAATTCAGCTATATTACAAATATTTTTTTTCAATTTTTGTACACATTAGATAAATATTTATTTAGAAAACGTATAAAATTTGAACAAGCGGCGTTTGAACCTGCTCAGGTTTGACCACTAATCCCTACGTTCTCTTCAAGCTATGTCGAAATATTTACATGCTCGGTTCGTTCATCGCGGTCCGCCGCGACCAGACCGCAGTAATGAAAATATTAAATATTTCATTTCTTCAACTTGATATGAACCTACAGCCTGTTGCGTTTATAGCCACTCTCATTTTTTTTGTTTAAGGATATAAAACAAAAAAAAATGATTACTACTCACCTTATCAAAGCACATAACTTGTAATTTCCCACAAATAACAATCCTAGGCGGAGACACACAGAATATTCTGTTTCGCCGGAGCCTCTGCTGGCTGTAGACGATGCCGGCCGTCATGGCGGCGGGCAGCGCGGGCGGCACTACTATGGTAATTATATCCAGCGTACGCAGGATTATAATGCCCGTAGGACTCTGGAGACATTATTTTTAATAGATATAGTAATCATTCACAGTATTATAATATTGTATATAAAACATTGTATAATGACACTGAATAAACAAACTGTGTTTGTTTCACATAACGTTTTTTACATAATTTTGTTGTTAAAAAACTAAAGAGTGACTAGAAAGCATTAACAATTTATTCATTTAGCGCTATTTTGTCCTGTGGCGGCTGGAAGCCTTGCTTTTTCCATATAGCAGATAACAACAGTCAATATTTACAGATAAGAAAGAAGAAAAATGTTTTCTATTGATTATTACGAGTTATGGATGAAATTACGGGTATAGTTTTAACTACGTAGAAAGTGCCACACATTCAAAAAAAAAAAGGAATGCGTCGTCAAAAGAAATATCAACTGATCTGCCCATTCTTTGGTGGGCATGTTGCAAATTTAATTGATCGTACATATGGGAGAAGTTTAAAATAAATAAATGTTGTTAATAGTTGTTTCCAAGAAATTACGTTAAGCTTTTTCTATTAGCCACTACTTTCTGGAGATACATATTAATTTATAACATTTTAAACACAAGAACGTCTATTGAAAATATCAATTAATAATAATAAATGCTAACTCACCCCTCGGACAACATAAAGCCAAATCGAATACGCCATACCGATCGCAGCAATACAAAACATGAATATAACAAATTTCACAGCATCCTTATAGAATTGAAAGTTGAATTCTTTTGGGTACAAAATACTTTTAATCAGCTCCCCTTTGGTTGTGTAGAAGCCAGTACGGACGACTTTAGCCAATACCTAAAATAATGTACGAATATGTAACATTCAATTTATTGGTAAAACGATGTGTAATTATAATTAATTGGTATAACTTATTAACAACTCATAGTGAGGACCAACAACAATAACTGTTCTATGTTCTTCGTTGTAGTTATAATATTATTTGCTTTAAACCGATTTCCTCCGATTGTGTTTCCGCTGAGAGGCGTAATTTAACACCGCGCTTTGTCATGTTACCACAGCGAGGAAATAAAAAAAAATCACATTGTCTAGTGAGAATTTCACCCGCAACCATTAGGTTGTAACCCCAGATCAACAACAACATTATTAACGTTGTAACCCCAGAAAAAAAAATTCAAGTCACTTCAACTTATTTATTTATTTAAAGCTAGAGTCATATAGAAAAGGAAAAACAAAAAGATTATCTTTATTATGACTAACTCTTTTTATGGTCAAATAAAAAATGTAAATAGAAATAAAGAAACAATGATGTAACAAAAGCGTAAAAAATGTATTTTACAACCACATCTAATAAGATAAAGCTGGTGAGGTCATGTTTTACTCATAGCTGATAAGCTTTTGCTAACTTACACAATAGATACTTATGTTTAATCTCATTTCCTACTTTCCAAAGAAAAAAGGTAAAATCTTATTTTGATCATTATCAAAATACAATATAATAGATTGAGGCCTTCACTACGGGTATCAATCAAAAAGCAAATCAATGTTGATTATGTACCAATAGGTTGAATTGATTAATGAGTTATAATAATATACATCTATTGTTTATTTCCACATTGTATCTTTATAGTTTTAAGACATTTCATTATGTTCCCCACTTTCAGCCGAAGATATTTTGTGTTGAGTGGCGTAACTCAAGGCAGCACTTTACTTTGTTACCAGAGCGAAGAAAATGAAAACATTAAATATTTCATTTCCTAGAGTGGGAATCGAACCCATAACCTGTCGCGTTTCCAGTCACACGTTAGTACTCCTGCGCCACGCAGGCCACAACATTTAATTTATTTATATTTTTTCTTTGCAATTTTGTCTATGCATTTACTCTACAATATTTTGTTTAAAAAAGTTATTGTTTATTAAATATTTACCTGATTATTTCCATAGAATCTTGTTTGAATAATATGTGTGCCAGCAAAGAGTGTGTGTCTTTTATGGTATTCTGTAGAATATACCTCTTGAGACAAGCTCGGTGGATTTTTCATAACAGGTACACTTTCACCTTTGACACATTTTAATATTAATAATTTCTTCTTAAAATTTATTTAAAGTTGAATATTTTGTTAAAAGAAGACGAAAATAATAGAAATTCATATATTAATGTGTTGAGTAGATTTGCATTATTTATATTTTCGTCCGCAATAGCTATAATATTATTTAGGAGAAATGGTAAAATATTTTAGTAGGATTACTTATATATATACAATAAATACTTGTAAGTAACTTTTAATTTCATTTGTTCTGGGATTTTATTTGATTCGATATATATAATATTTTATATATTTTTACATGACCATGTGACTTCACAAAATAATAAAATAAAGTCCAGTAGTTTTGTCAAACTTTAAACACATCATAATGGCAATTATCAATTGAATAAAACATTTGTATGGCTATAACGTAATATTTGTATAGCTCTCGTTGATATATTCTTTTCAAATCATTACCATTCAAAGTGAAATAAAATTATTCTAAATTAGAAGTTACAAGCTTAATTTTTTGAACGTCAAATAATTTACCATTGATTCACTAAAGTTACTGTCTCTCCTTTACCTGACAAGAACAGGCGTAAGAAAATCAACGGCATTTTTTTAAATAAAGCAATTATACCATACTTATTTAATACTGACAATAATACCTTTGAACTAGGCTTAAGTGAGCATTTAATTACAGATAAGTAAGTCTTTCCACAACTTTTTTAAATTGTGAAATAGAATATTCTCGGACGTTTTCTGGGATGTTATTGTGAAAACGTAGACATTGTACCATAAACGAATTACAAAATCGGGTCACAGGCGCGTTAAGTTTAAATCAGTTCCCAGCATTAATATAATAAACACGACCGATATAGGTAAAATAATTAAGCTGTAAGCACCACTCACCGGTGAGCATGGACTCGTTGACCAGACACGTGCCGGTGAGCAGCAGCGCGTCGCACGGCATGACGCAGCCGTCGGGCGGGAGCACGATGACGTCACCGGGCACCAGTTTCTCGGCGTTCACCACGCACTCCTCGCGGTTGTGGGAGGACGGCCTCAGCACTGTCACCGTTAGTAGGCTGTTCGAACCCGCCATTTTGTGGAGGTTCAGGCTCATCTGCGTATACATCATATAGAATTGTATTTATTTCAGTTACATGCTCAGTATCTGCGTAAATAGATTTTTATGATCTTTATTACGTTATTCGATGATTAGACATATAAATGTTTTTTAAAATAATGGACCAAAAATTGCATTCAAATTCTAATCTGTGCGTAATAAAGTAGAAGTTTTCATTATTAATTTAGACCCTCGTAATGCAGTAAAACAGTGTCAGATTGTAAGCGCCATGGTGTTTGTTTAAATTACAATAGTGTTCTTGCTCTGGTACAGAAATAACGGCATTAAGTTTAGCTATTCATCATATATATCAAACCCGTCCCGTCTGACCTGTTATGTGATGAGGAAAAAGCTTGACGCGTCAAAAGAATAAAATATTGACCAAATTAAGTCAATAATATACAAGTTACATAATAAGATTAAGGAAAATACACAAAGAATGATTTTTAAGTGCCATACTTAAAATTCATTCTTTGTAATAACTTAATCTAATACAATCTATAAGGAAATTTGTTTTCATATAATTTTCCTCTGTACAACGTGGTAAACCCGTTGCAAAGGTATTTACCTGTTTGGTCTGGTATAACGCCATCATGCAAGAGCCTATAGACAGTAGCAGCACGCAAGACGCATATTGATAGTATTCATCCAATGACCATAAGACAATAGAAAAAATTTGAAATAGATAGAACGGGTTGAAAACTTCATTAACAAATAGAGTCCAGTAACTCTTCACTTCAACTTCCACCGAATTGTTTCCATATAATTTTGTCCTTAAATGATTAAGAAAATAATTAAGAATTTTAAAAATATTTATTTATAATAAAAAATGTACGTCAGTATCCAAAAGGTCTTACAGTTCACTTTGTTGACTCTTGTTAATGCCTGAAATGCTTTCATATAATAAACTGATAGTAATTTTCTCATTCAATGTTAAAACATTCATGAAAGAGGCATAATCGCTCAGCCAGATATAGCGGGTGTGCTCATAAGAGAAGAAACGTAGTTTACTGTGGCGTCCGGGAGAAAGGTTTAGCTCAACTTCTTTAACAGGTTCAACGAAGCAGCCATTGCCGTCCAATACTAAAAAAAACAACGTAATTATTTATTTAAATATATATCAAATATATATCAAATATGGTCAAATAAGCAAACTTACTGCAAACTTGGTCCGCGTTTTTCAAACTGCATCTTGTAAATCTGAACCGTTTCAATTTTGGATAGTATCCCAAAATAAAGTATGGTATACACAAAAAAGATGTGCAGATGGTGTAAAAGATAATTGAACGGATTTTTGAATATCTGTAGCCGTAAATCTTAATGACTTTATCATCGGCTTTGGTTTCCAGGAGCTGCCAATTGTATTCGCCAATGACTTCATATTCACCTGGAAAATAAAAAAGATAGATCTATCTATATACACGGCCAAGGATGACCTTTGGGTGTGGCAATGGTATGATCAGTGTTTGCTTTACATTTACAACATTTTATCTCAACATGCTTGTACTGACTTAAAAAATAAAACAAACTCAAGAACTGTTTGAGTCAACACAATTTACAAATTTGTATTTGTAAGTAAACACATAGGCAATTCATTGTTTAAGTAAAAAAAAAAACATCCAGTATTTTATTTATATGGTTTTGTAATTGAAAATACAAAAAGAATATTGAATGTTGAATTTTGATCAAACACACACAGTGTTTTTTTTAAATGTTAACAAAAAGTTATGTTTCAGAAAAATATATATTTCTCATCTTCACACTGTATCCCTGTATAAGTGTTAATGTGCATCTCCACCTTTCAGCCAAATCTTCTCTACAAGACCTTGTTTTGTGTTGAGTGGCGTAACTAATTTTCGCGCTTTGTCTTAGAGCATAGAAATTAAAATATTAATTAATTCAATTCCATAAATGGAACCTTAACTGCTGTGAGTTATCATCACTATTACATATGCTGAGCAATTGAGCTATTCCTCCCATCCTCCAGATTTTTTAAATATAAAATATATACTTGGATATACAAAGAGAATAAACATTTAAGTTAATTACACAAATATTAGAGATGTGTGTTACATACACTTTTTATTTTATAAGTGAAGAGACAATTGGCATTCATCAAGTCATCAAGTTAATCAAAAAGTTCATAGTAATATTGATGATCCAATAATCATTTTTGATATGTTATCATAGATTCTTTATCTATTTCCGAATTCATTGAAGTTAACATAAGATTTTCTTTAATCTTATCTGTTTAACTTATTGCTACAGTCTAATAAAATATGTTTCTTAGTATATTCAAAATTTATTAAAGCGGCCCAGCTGTGGTACAAACAAAGTGTTTTAGCACATTTAAATGTATGGACTGTGTGATCATACTTTTAGATTAAAAACATTAAAAAGCACAAAGTGAAAAATTCTCTATATACTCATAGATTTGTTATTTAGTTAAGATTACACAAATACAGCTATATTGAAATCATTACACAGATAAAAATCAATATGAATTTATTTTAAAAAAGTTATGTATTAATCCATATTTCAGCACCATCCCAAGCTAAATGCAATTATATATAGACATTTGAAATAAAAAGTATAAATAAAAATAAAGATAATTTTAATAAAAAAAATGTAAGTATGTAATATACAATTTTACTCATACTGAATTTACCAATAGTAAAGTCAGTATGAGTAAAATACATAAGGTACTTAATATACCTCGACTTGATGGTACAGATTAGCAGGATTCAACTATTTTATTATATTTTCAAATGTATGTCAAAATATAAGTAAAATATTCTTCTAACTATGGTACAATTAAATAAAACACAATCAATTTATAAATCCCACTAGAGTGAAGCCTAATATAAATATAATAAAAAAATCAAATTATCCCAAAAAGATGAGCCTGTTATATATATATTGTATTTTTGTAATATATTTGCAAACATTTTTCATTTTGTTATCTTAACCATCAATTGAATGCTTGTTCAGTCTTTCATAAAAGAATTGACCTAAATAATTTCTATGAGTTATGATTACCAATGATATGAATTATCATTAATAAAAAAGAAATTTAGAAATACAATATACTAGTTTTTTTTTATTTGTGACTTTGCTTTGACTGCTTAAATTAATCTATGTAATATTATGCAATTCTTTTGAATTTCTCAGCTAATTAGCAAATTGCATGAACATTAGTAGTGTATCTTGAATGATTGAATTCAAATTGATCAAATGAGATGAAAGCATGGTGTAATGATTCAAAATCATTCAAAATATAAAATATATTTTCATTGATTTGCAACACTCTCAACAATTACAAAACTTAGTGAAGATTTTAAATACTAATATTTTTATTAAAAAAAAAAGACACATAGAAATGAATATAAAAACTAATTTTAATTTTGATGATATAATACTTTTCTTAACATACAAATATAATAAGAAATTATAAGTAGTAAGAATAATTTTATGAAAATATTAAAAGATTCATATTTGTATAGCTGCTGAAAAATATTTTTAATCGTGTCATTTTATTTTATAGTCATTAAATAGATATTTCTTGAATTATAAGCACTTAATGATTTCATAAAGATACAATTCCCTGATCCAAATTTTGCTAATTACAATGGAATTTATGACCATTCGCTTAATTTTAAGTTATAATACAATTCTACTATAATTAATGATATTGCGTTACTGTTAATAATATAATTTACTTCGTATAAAGTGACTCACTACATTAAATAGTAAATTAAAAGAATCTGAATGATACTCACCATTTGCAACCGCATTATTCATGTTTAACATTGCTGTAATATTAACTGTATCGTAAGGAATCAAGGCATAATAATTAGATGTTGTTTATATCACACTTTAACGATGCTACCTCATTTCAATTAACAATTAGATCTTAGAAAATAAGATCGCGCTCTCTGGACACATCAAACTTTTCAAGAGACATGAGTGAAGGAAATATAGTTGCCATATCTAAAGAATAGACTAAAAATGTCTAATTTTTTTAGTATGGCATTTAACAACATTCTCAACTAGTACAATAGGTTCAATCTAAATCATTAGGTCTTATATACTTTACATTTACTAAATATTTAGAAACAGAATCTGTTCTCACATTTTGTAGATAAATAAACTAATTACTATTATGTAAAACAATAAAAATAAATATTAGATCATGTAATAATTATACCACTGCCGGCTAATATAGCCGATATGGTAAACATACAGAATAATTTACTAAAAAATACAATTTGTATATAGGTTTTAAAATATATTATTATATTTTAGTACCTATATATAAATTTTCACAACGTTTTACCATAAATTTTGTATGCAGTAGCCGACCACAACGCCGAAGTGTCTGAGCACTCTTCGGCATTGAGTTCGGCTACTCAATTAAGACCAAAACGAAGAAATGAAAATAAACCATTACCCCAAGGGCAGAAAGAAATAAAAAGGAAAGTTGGTGGCCACCACGACCACGTTATAAACGTAAATTTTGTATTACTTACGTTCGTCGTACTTCAAAATAAAACGAAAGAACTATAAATAATTAGACAATTTATTAATGTAAGCTAAATAAATATTCAAATACCTATCACGTCTTCTTCGTAAAGACGTGACTAGCAGCCACGTAGTACTTGTAAATTTCTCACAGACGGAGTACCTTCTAATCTATATATTATCTTAATTCAATTTGGAAACTAAATTTAAAAATGTACATTAATTTATTTGAATCTTGGCTGTTTTGTCATTAAGTCTAAGGCAAAAGATAAAATATTTTGAAATTCATTGCTGGCTTGTTAGAAATATACTCTTCACTTCTCTTCTGAATCTACTCTTCATCGTCTTCACAAACGTCTAAATAAAAGCCAAGCGTTTGTAAAGGATTGAGCTTAAGGAAGTTTGCTAAACCAATACAAGCGTCTGCAGCAGGCCTTATATCAAAAATTCATATCATAGACAAACAACTTTTTTAAATTCGTTGGTAGATGGCGCAACTGTCTCATTGAAAGTCTATGAAAAGCGGATATTGTGTAATGTGAAAATTTAACTACTCCATTGACAGACTCGTGTTATTGTATTGATTTTGGCGCGAATATATTAATATAGTTAAAATAAATATAAAGAATTTTCTAAAATAATAAGCGTTTTAAAATGTCTCATAGAGGTTTGTCTGAGGTAAAAAATGAATATTTAGAGATAGGACAGTACAATTATTCATGGCCAGGGGAAAATGGAACATTACAACAAGACTTTGGATCCATTAATTATACCATGCCATCTGGTAAGAACATAATGTATGTTACTAATTTTTTTATAATATTTATTCTAAGAATATTATTAATTGTGAAGTTAAATATGGGTCAAAGTTTCTGCTATTGAAGTAACAAAATTTATCTTTAGGACCATGGTACTGGCCTTGGTGTCCTATGTGGAGAGTTCCACAACATCCTCTTTTTCAGGTAAATAACATTGAAATTTATCATTATTTTGCTGACACTTTCTTTTGTTTGATTCTTGGACACTATAGTAAAAACTTATTAATCCATATACGATAAGAAATAAATATTTTTATACAGCTTTCAAATATGCTATTCGTAGCTGCTTATTGTGCTCCAAGTACAAAAAAAGGGCAACTATGGATGCATACCATTTTAATTTTTGGTAAGTTTATTTTAATTTGTTGAATATATTTAGTAAAGTTAATAGTAATTGATTAATTCAAATTATTGTACTTAGATTTATTGCTTATATTCTGATGTTCACAGATAAAACTACTGTAAGGTGTTCGAAACGACAAATTCTAAAAGCTATTCGAATATCAATATATATGCTTCTAATTAATTAAAGAAGTAGTAAAAACAAACAAGTATCATTAAATTATATATTTATACCTAATCTTAGAAAAGATGTTATTATAAGATTATGTCAACAAGGATATACAAAAAAACTTTTCCTTTAACTTACACTATGGTCTGCAGGTAGTATGATGAACCCAGTGTAAAGACTTTTCTCTAAGTTCCGTCCTATTGATCGCGATATGGACTAGGAATCGAACCCATAACCGTCTCGTTTACAGTCAGACACTTTGCTGCCGTGCCGCATTTAATCAAGAAATATTATAATCAAAATATTTGTATTATTTACGACAGGTTTTATGTTATATTCTGTGTGGGCTTGGCATGTAATATGTTCACCGGACGCCTTCTCTTGGAATTTTGGATTCGTATTTTTGAATTTAGCCCAAGTAGTATATTTAGTATATGAAATGAGACCTGTCAAATTTGATCCTGAGCTTGAAGAGGTCTACCATACACTTTTCGAACCATTTAAGGCAAGTCTCTAATTCTTAACTTTAAAATTGTTTATTCTTCTTAATAATATATCATAATAACAAATAACTGATATATTATATAATGTCGTTATGTATTTATTATTTTATAATCAATAGATTATTTTTAGGAAATATAATTTTAAAGTTAATCTCATAATTATATAGTAACCATATAAATGCGATTCTTACATTTCACATCAAGTTTATAAGTTTTAGAGACCTCAATTAATACTAATTAATAAAGCTTTTTACTAAAACCGCCGGTTCTACGAAATTTTTAAGCAAAAATTCAAATAGGTGTCAAGACTGCAATTCAAACGAATGGTGTCACCAGACTTTGCCCATGTTATGTCTTTACATGCGGGTGAAGCTTACGCCATGCAAAATCTTACGAAGACCGATCGATTAGGGTTATTACTCTCTGGAAAGGTATGTATATTTTAGTTATAAATAAGATTTATACTAAGGGATTTTCTCCATATTGTTTTTTTTAGCTTCGTGTCGTAACCAACAAATATCAGGAAAGTCGGAGGTAACCTAATGTTAAGACGAACTTACAAATTGTACTTGAAAATGGCAATTTCAAAAGCAATTTAACTATTTGTTAAAGTATGTCTTAATGAAGTCAATAGTTTTACTTTAAAATAACACCATTTCGTGTAACTTGCACGAAAGTACCTAAACACAATTTAATGGACAGAAAACCGGCCAAGTGTGAGTCCGTCTCGCCCTCTCAGGTTTCTGTACCAAATATATGATTATAGATCTCCGAGAAATAGAGTCTAAGACAATAATTTCTAAAAAATTACACACTTTTGCCGTTTATGCCGCCTGATTAGTAATATTGTATGAAATCAGCATTAGAGCTTTCATCTTTTGAATGCGATGACATAGTTTATTTTGCTGTGCTCCGTAAAAATATGCCCAATTTAACCTTAAAATATTACAAAAAAATCTTGTGAAAACGATTTTAGGTACAGGCAGAAGGACGAGCAGACAGCGAACCCTATAAGGCTTTTCTATTTTTTTTAACGGAACCCTAACAATACACAAAACTTCTAAAGTACTTGTTGATTAAGTATTTACGAATTAGCATTATCGTTATCTTGGTGGAATCACTTAAGCGAAGCCTCTGTTACGGCTGGGTATTATGCAAATTGTAGGCTTGTTTCACAGATCGTTACCATAGTGGGGAAATTTAAAACAATTTTTTGTAGGTTCACGTGCCAATGTTGGCGATATATGCCCCATTGTGGTCAGGGTTGCCAAATCTGAAAAGAACATGTAAAGTGTAGATAAAATAATGATTACCGCTTTTTTTAAACGAAATGTAATATTATTTTTTTATTTTAAATAAAATAAATCTTCTTGAGCTATACAACAAAAGCTTTATACAACTCTTATTTATTTATTAAAATAAATCAGTGCCACAAGCAAGCTAATATATTCTGAGCGCCTAGTAAACGTTATGATAATATAACGACACGGACGTGCTTTTTAAATGTTTAAAAATATATTTCACTTTATATATACATATTTATTTGTATATACAGTCCACATGTTCAGTAAATACATCATATTAATGAGATCAATTTCGAATATTTGAGCAAAATATACATACAAAAATATAACATAATAAGCTTAGCACTTACTTAGATTAAAAAATGTATTCACAATATATCGTGAAGCAGCGACACAGCGCCTGACTGAAAACGGGTTGGGGTTCGATTCCTACTCAAAGGCGACATCCAACAAAGCGCTGTATCGATTTTAAGCCACTCAACAAGCAATGATGTGTATCTGCCTTAGAAGCCTGAATATAATCCTTTTCTTCTCATTTATCGAATACACCACGACAGACGTTGTATTAAATATAAAATAAATATATTTTTATAATATAATAATACAGAGGCCTGTCGTGGCGCAGCGGCACAAGCGTGTGACTGTAACCGACAGGTTCTGGGTTCGATCCCCGGTCTCAGTCGGTCGGAAATGAAATATTTAATATTTTCAATTTAAATATTTAATGTTTCATTTCTTCGCTCTGGTATTAAGGCAAAGCGCGGCGTTAAGTTCCGCCACTCAACACGCGATGCCTCAAATTTGGCGGAAAGTGGGGAACGCAAGTGGAACGGAGTGTCTTAACACTAGGTTCCCGGGTTCCCTCTGCCTACTCTGCCTCGTGCGGGATACAGACTACACAAACTAACTATATTTTGAATTATGTCAATTTTAATATTGATTTAAAATTAATTAATAGGTCAACGTTATGAGTGGACATCAATTTTTGCATCCCATATTACCTTGTGAGTTTCTTGATTCGCCAGAATTTGAATCTAGTAGAGCTACAATCGATGAAAAATTTAAGGTAAGTTATATAATAATAAGATAAGGTATATGACAATAGAAATTTTCTCATATCCAATTTTAATTAAAAAAAAATGGGAAATATGAACCATTCAAATCTTATTAGGTTAATTTAGTTCATTAATTTAAGGAAATGTAATTTTTATCACAAAGATAAAAATAAAATAAATATATTCATATCACTTCTTCAAAATTGGACGAATCTATTTTATACTTGTGTCACAACATGCAAATGAATTATTCATTAAAGCAACTGCTATTTATCATATAGAAACATGGTGCAATTTACACAAATTTACTGCGTTAAAATGAAATCTAAACTGAAACTACCAACGAGCGTGGCTAGTATGTAGAGGGGAATTATTGAAGGTGTTTAAACAACATCTACCTAACAACCTACTTGTTTTCATTTAATGACAAAATAAATTGAGTTTTATAATTGTATGTAAATATATTACGAATTCTTCGCAAACGTTCTACAAATACACTCACATTTATAAATTTTACGAATAATAATATATAATGGCTTTTCGGGATGCTATTGTATTGTATATTCGAGAAGATTGTAAATAAGAGTGCTAACTCCGGTGCTAACGCGTCTATTTCGGCACTTACTCAGTCGGTGTAGTCTCGGATGCGTGTAAAAGCGCTCTTGTCCACCCGATTCCGAAAAAAGGCGATGGTGCCAATCCAACTATCTACAGGCCTATTGCTATTACCTCCCTGCTCTCAATAGTTATGCATAATAAATGCCAGCTCTTGATTTATCTAGAGAATCACCGATTGATTAATGACCGCCAACATGACTTTCGCCAAGATCGCTCAACCGGTGATCTTCTGGTTTACCTAATCCACCGCTGGGTTGCAGCTATTGAAAGCTTTCAATAGCCGCATTGCCTTGGGGAGAGGGCCTGGCAGTTAGCTTGGACATGGCGAAGGCCTTCGATTGAGTGTGGAAACTTCCATCTTGCCGGCTTCCCGAGAATTTATACAAGTGGATCGCTAGCTTTCTTTTGGGCCTTAGCTTTTCGAGCGACTGCCAGTATCGCGATCATCTTGAAAATAAGGCCAAGTTGGCTTCGAAGAAACTGTGGGTCATCAGCAGAGCGAGACAGTACTTCACGCCTAAACACCGTTTGGCCCTGTACAGGGCCCAGGTTCGATTTCTGGGCTGGTACACCCCAGTATCAGCTTGAACCATTTGATCGCGTACAACGTAGAACGTTCGAATCGTTGGATACCCAATGATCTGTAAGGGGCTTGACACTGGCTTTGCGTAGAGACGTATATTCACTGTGCGTTCTCTACCGTATTTATCACGGGGTAGAGTTTGGAGAACTGTTTGACGTACCTGCCCCGCCGAATGTTCTAACCGCACAGTACGTCACAAGTTAATGTGCCATCCACATCATCTGGACACGTGGCACTCCACTACTGTGCAGTTTCATTGGAATTTCCTTTCACGCGCCACACATCTCTGGAACGGCCTAGCCGCGGCAGTATTTCCAGGTCGATGCGACATGGGTACCTTCTAAAGGCGCGTTTAAATCCACCTTAAAAGCCGGCAACGCACCTGTAGCTCCCTTGATGTTTCGACGGGCTGTGGGCGACGGTGGTTACTCACAATTAGGTGACCCGTACGCTCAAACGAGCGTACGGGTCACGGTCCTTGTCTTTTCCATGAAAAAAAAATGAGTGATTTTGTCCAAATAAAATATAGGTGATGCTTTGTTTTGAACAGCGTTTATAATATGCATTATATTATTTATTATAAATATGTATGTACATATAGTTTTGCTTTAGATAGTTACATTTTATTTTATGTCGCTTTGAATCTTTAAAATGTTTTTTTTATTTGTAACTACAGTCTTCACGACTTAACCTGCGTTTTTATATAGGTTTCTTAAATTTCTAAAAGCACTAAACGTTAACTAAGCATAAATTATTAAATTTAACGCTTTGAAACACAGAACGTCGGATAAGTCCAATAAAAATACTTTACAATTTTTATGTCTCTATCTTGAATGACTTAGTGACGACCTTTTCCGCTAACCTGTCACGAATTTTCTACAAAGCCGCATACAATCTATAGATAATGAAAGCTACCGTAAAGCTTTGATAAGCTTATCGCTTGTTAAACCTTTTTAATGCTTCGCTGCTACAAAAGGAACGGTTCTACTACAAATAAATAACATATTAGTAGGAGGGTGCTAAACTTTTTTATTGGCGCGACATTTAAGTACTACGTAATAGAATCGTAAAGCGGTATAACAACGTATTATCTCTTTTTATCTTCAAGCTGTATCATTTCATTCTACCGTTCATGTATTATTTTCTTGACAATTTCAACTATTTTAAGTGTTGAGTGGCGAAACTCAGAGAGTGGAAATGATAATAATAAATTCCGTTCACTCCTATTCACGATAGGTGCGTTTGAATCAGACGCTACCCGCATCGCTACGCCACGAAGGCATTAAATGTAAACATTGTTCATATTAAACGATAGCGGTAAAACAATCACTCATCCCTCGCAACGCACGAATAGTTATAATAGCTTTTTTTAATTTACTTATTTTTAATATATTTAAATATTTGATAGCTGAAGCGAGCTGAAGAGATCAAAAAGAAAACAATATAAACAGAACTCTGGATAATATTATCCTTCTTGTGCTAATTATAGTTTTTCCTAAACTAATTTTTGAAATTGAGGCCTGTCGTGGCGCAGCGGCACAAGAGTGTGCCTGTAACCGACAGTTTCTGGGTTCGATCCCCGGTCGAGGAAATGAAATATTTAATATTTTCAATTTAAATATTTAATGTTTCATTTCTTCGCTCCGGTAATAAGGCAAAGCGCGGCGTTGAATTCCGCCACTCAACACGCAATGCCTCAAATTCGGCGGAAAGTGGGGAACGGAAGTGGAAGGGAGTGTCTTAACACTAGGTTCCCGGGTTCCCTCTGCCTACCCTGCCTCGTGCGGGATACAGCGTGAAGCTATAAACCTAATCTTATTTCGAGTACTTTTACTAGATATAGTAAAAGCACGCTAACTTTGGGCTTCCCGTATTGTTTCTATTTGCTCTCATATCTAAACTAAATGTTAAGTCTAAAAATTATATAATCATATTTGAAAAATATGATTATATAAAAGGCTTTGTTAAAGTTACATTTTGTTACATTTCAATTGACCTTTCATTTGACCTTTCGCGAAATGCTAGGCGTAACGGAATTGACAAAGGTCCATAACATCTATATAGATCACATGTCTATCCGGTAGTACAGTTCTTCAATTGATTATATAATTTACAGCTAGAAATTGAAGTTATTCGTTAAATAATTTAATATTCTTATTAATGGCTATTGATGACGAAACTTTCAATGCTACAATAGATGATTTTAGAACCAGCACATTAACAGTGTATTAATTTAATAGTAATGTTCCTATAAGTTAAGTATATCATATATTCAAGTTAGAACCACAAGGGACCTAAATAATGGAAAACTCCACCGTTATTACTCCTCGTAGACCGAGTCCGTTCTCAGGCAATATTATAAATGATGGCTTAGCACATAAAGCCTGGAAGCGTTTTATAACTTAACCTAGTTACACGGTGAAGTTGTAAACATAAAAAGCCGTCTCCTACAATATGATGCCATACTGTGTTATTGATTATATTACCATATAAAATATATTGATCAAAGGTACATTGTTTATATTCATATTTCATATGAAATAGTGGATACAAATATCTTTAAGTAATTATACGTTGTAACATATCCACGTGCTATAAATAACAATAATTACTATGTACCGACCACTGTCCCGACCCGATACACGTGGCTTATACCTACATATAATAACATCACAATATATACATATAAAACAGTATGTATGTATACTTATTAATATATATTTACATTACGCAGTAAACAAGTCATGTTATGAGCTCGATCATTTTAGGAAGTGAAATATTTAACATTTTCATTTCTTTACTCTGGCAACGAGGCAAAAGCGGCGTTATGTTTCGCAGAACTCGGCGGAAGGGTTTTAAGAGGAACTGAGTGTTTAACACTGGGTTTCCAGGTTCCTTCTGCCTATTTGAAATTTAAATAATAGAAAAAAAATAATGTAGTACCAATATAGATTTAAAAAGAAATATTTCTATATATAACTAAATGAATTGTAAAAGCTTTTAACTTAAATGTGTTAACGAGTACTTAATAAAGTGGCGCATACGTCATAGTGAGATTTCACGAAGCGCACCCCATTCCGGTGACCTAATTGTTGTCTAATACAGCTATATAAAAGGCAAAGTGCCTATAAATGCAAGAAACTGGGTTAAATATCGATGAACTCTAAACACTTTCGACTATGTCCGACGTCGACTTATTACGTACCTACCTGTGAAATTGCTTGTTTATCGCGAACTACATAGTCAGAGCAATTTACTGTAAGCATTTGCTTTGCAATTATCGATGCACAAGAAAAATATTCGCGAAACAAACATTTGCTATTTTGTTTTAGATTAAAAAGTCTACCTTTATATTTTTTCCTTTTGAAATATCGCAGGTTAGATCTAAATAGTTTTTTCTTGCTAGTTAATTATGAAAAGCTAATTGCTTACACAATTTATAACATAAAATAAATTATTTTCACGTATTACGTGGATTTTTGATGATTTTAGAGATTAAAATTCAAAAGGGGAATAATAATTTCAGTAATATTTTACAGTAAGTATATAAATATACTCTTAAATGATAGAATCAGTACTACAATCAATTGAACAAGACAAGCGTTTACATGCATATAGTATTCAGTTACTTAATTACTAATCACCTAATCTTGCAGAATGCCACACTACTATGCAGTACCGCAATTAATTATCTGTATATATCTGTTAATATAATGAATTAATCGTTTAACAGGTTTCAATAGTAGCTGCATCTTCATGTCGCTATGTATATTGGCAGCGTAGTTCCCTCGAGTACCTATTCGTAAAGGAACCGTATCTCGCGTGCGTGGTAACAACATTAATAGCACGCGATATTACCACGAAATTGTACGCAATGAATAGTAAGATTGTTACTGAGAGGGGTGCTCATTTAGATATACGGTTGCCGAGTATATCGCATGCTTTGGCCAGAAGCCCTAGGAGGTTGCGATCGGCGAAGCCCCCGCCCCCGACTACAGTCCAACCAGTGCCGCCGGAGAAAAGATCCAGTGAGTATTCACTGGAAATATTCTAATTATATAATTTTATATTAGAAGGAATGTTTTTCTTTCCAATATTTTCATCTACTACAGCCTATTTGTTTCCATATTATTCATAGTATTGCCACGAAAAGTATATTAAGTATTTTAATTTGAAAATCGATACAAACTGTACGACACGCATCTTAACTTAACGTAATGTGATTGAATAATATTTTTTTCTAATAATCTAGTAAGACTTAGACATAATAATAGCATTACAGTACATTAGTTAATCACTTGAGTACATTTTGTAGAGTGAGTATTACTGCTTTTTGGGTTTACCGTGTAGTTTTATTATGATTGAAGTAAAACGTTTCGATGATCGTCAACATTTATTTAGTATATTGAGCACTCTCTAAACCAGTTTCTCCAAATTATTTAGATAAATATTGACAAAAAATCAAATACTAATCTTTACGCTAACATTTTACGTTAGGTAAACAAAAAAGTAGGTAATTTCAATAAGCTCAACGTTGGCTATCAGCCATAGCGAAAATTGCGTAAGTGAAAATTAATTTATGGTCTTGTTAATTCCATTGACACCGAGAGAAAAATCACTTGACACAGTTCTTAGTACTATAGCTAACCTAAATTGAAATTCACGAGCAAGGCTTACTAAGGACGGCAAAGAGTAGGTACGACTTAACATTGCGAAAATACTTTTTGGAATTACATTTTTGAATTTCGCAAAGTAGATAAAATTTGTGCTTTTTTTCGTCCTACGTTTTTTATTGTTATTTTTATATTGGAACTTGAGAACCTAGTGTTGTGTGAACCAAATTTGAGGCATTGCAAGTGGTGGAACTCAACGCCGTCCCTCGCCTTATTACCAGAGTGAAGAAACACAAAGTTTAAATATTTAATTTGAAAATATTAAATATTTTCTTTAATCGATCGTGTTTAGAAATCATAACCTGACGCGTTGACAGTAACACGCTAGTTCGGTTGCGCCACGACAGGCCTATATTGATAGATAGTAATTTACATTTTGCTCTATTCTATTGAACGATTCTTTTAAAGAGCATCTAATAATAACAATACCAAAATATATGTGATTTATTTATATAATTCAACAGGTTACTGGTCAAAAGAAAACGAAAACCCAGCTTTAAATCTAGCAAAACGTAATGGGGTAGCGAGTGCCTATTCCGATGGTGACGAAGAGCTAATACCTCTTGCGTGCAACGAGGCACCGACCGGGTCGTCCGACGAGCTCTCCATAGCCGACAGCTGCCCCGACACCTCCTCCAAGTACCACAGCTGTGAAGCAGTCGAGACAGATGACGACCTACGACACTGATACGATATACATATATGTATATATTTCGCTTAGTAATTTCAATATGGCTTCGTCCATTGATATCGTTTTACTGATCAAAATTATAGTTTCGAAAACATTTTTTTCAATAACTCTTTTTAACACGCTAAGCTAAGCTAAGCTTTAACTTTTAGAAGCTCTTTCAATGAGCTTTCTATAGTACAATTCTCCTGACTCCATTTTTTTTAATGGAAAAAGTCAACGTATCGATCAATGGATGTTATATCATCACTGCCCACGACAACGTGTCACCGAGGGAGTTATAGCTAGCTGGCTTTTAATTATCAGTACATCTTAATATCGTAGCTACCAAAAGTATGCATATGGCATTGACCTCTGAAAATAATTTTATTAAATAAATTAATAATACATTCAAGTAGTGTTTTATTTCTAAGACATTAACATAAGTTATGACTCATAAGGTTCTACAATAAAACTATTAAATGTCTAGACCATGTTGTAAAACAGTGTGATCGATTGTTCTTACTTAACGACAGTCGTTTATTATGATGGTTAAATTATTTATTTACAATTTAGTATTAGTATTTACATATATTAAAAGCTAATATGTACATTGTCGTGTGTTAATAAAATTATTTTATATGATTTTAATGTTGTTTTATTCCACTTCTATATCTAGTAGTATTAATCGTTATTAAAACATTTATTTAGAGTGTATAATTAATAGTAAATTAAAAAAAACGTATAATTTTTTTTACATGATTGTATTTGAACCTGCGTCTCTTGAAAATCGACCAAGCGCTGTGACCAACTAAGTTTCTTTCCTAAGTGTGGAAATATACTAAAATATGTAAATATAATGATGGTGTATTTAACTACAATGATAAAACTATTAAATAAATAGCATTCTATATTGCCAAACCATAATTCTAACGACTTGTCTTTGGGTAGCGGAAATTTGTAAAAAATCTCCGATGCTAACAACATAAATAATTGTAAAAAGCGTGTTAGAATTTCAACGTAGCTAGATGAGAACGTATGGCTTAGTCGGTCAGAGCGCTAGGACGGTTTTAAAAAGGCGCGTGTTCAAATCCTGCTACGTTCAATTTTTTAAATGTGAAATAACACTTCAAACTTAACTAAACTTAGCTTCACGCTATATCCGTAGCGGGGTAGGCAGAGAGAACGGAGTGCCAAACGCTACGGTAAAAAAAAAATATGAAAATATATTATAATTATTTATTCATGTGTAGGTAAATGTAAATTATGAAATAAGTAGTTGTTTGACTATACTAACCTTAAACTTTTTAAAGTAAATCATAGACAATTTATTGATAGTTTTATAATGTTAAATATGTAAAGAGTACACTGTTCAAAAAGCTGTCCCATGTTCGCCTCCACTTTATGTAAAGAGGAATTACGTAATAGTCAAACAGAGCCTTTTCAATCTATTTCTATGCAAATACCATGGCTATTCGTAGAGCCATTGTGAACGTGATTGTGGAACTAATAAACCTAAAGCAACTAACATTCTTGTAACATTAATCGTTGTAAGCATAATTACTTTTATGTGAATGAATTCCTAGTAATATTGAAGTGGATTATTTCGTATTTGATAACAATACAATTTACATATAAAAATTACTCCCAGGTATAATTTTATAAACGAAAGCCCCAATTGAGCACTTAATACTAATTAATTAAAACCATTACCTATTTTGAATTCGAAAAGTAAGAATAACTTTCATTTGAATATGTTATTAATGAAAAATATAATTACTACTAACACGTTGAAATATTATTACAAATATGTTTGAATTAAGCTTAAAAATGTATATAATTGTATATTTTTTTTTGTCTAGCAGCATTTACTATTATATTTTGGCAACCCTCCTTCAGCATTTCGTGTTTGTTTCATTTAAATCAGTGGATAAATTAAAAACTCGCGTCGATTATAAAAGTTAAGTTCAACAAAATTAATGTCTTTTTTTTATTTATTTAGCTGACATTTTAATTTTCAACGTATACCTAAATATTGTCTCAAAAATGATAATTTTATTAGAACAGAAAGTAATTGAGATTAGAAATTAAAGTTGTGTAATTCAGGCGGATGAAGCCGTGTGCACAGAACACATTAACCCAATGGCCGCGTGTGCAGCCGCGGGCGGGTCGCTAGCTAATATATAAAACTATTGATGAGTAGAGTAAGCTGCGTCCGCTCTCAGTTCGGGCGTGGAACCAATCAATCAACTGAAAACGATTGAGTTATCCGCTTACTATCCATCACCCTATGTACGCAGTGTTGGGTACTAGGTAATTATATAAGTTATACAAATATAGATATAATTAAAATGTATTAGAAAAAATAAAGTAAATTGATGAATCATATTTGAAAACAATACCTCATTTTTTTCTATATTATACTTAATTTTATTGCAAAACTAGCGACCCACCCGCGTGAGTTATATTTTTTCAATTTATCACTTTTAAGACAATATATATTGAAAACTGAAATTTCAAAATCATTTCTAAATAAAAAAAAGAAGAATAATCATTGTCTTAAAATGTTTCAAAGCTAAATATATAAAATTGAAGTAACATAGATAAGATTTAAAAAAATAGATACTAAATGTGGAGGGAAAGTTTAGGTTAGCCGTTTCTGAGATTAACGTCCCCTATAAGATGTTCTCAATATAAAATTCCATGTACAGACAGTTACAGATATACCTACACAATTTTAATGCTAGAAATAGTACTTTACCTTAGTGCGTCTGTAACTCAATTGCGTCCAGTACGTAAGTCTTTTACGGGACAATATGTACGCTTTTAAAATATAAAAAAAAAACTTCCGAAAATATTCTGTATCACAATTTTAAAAAGTTGTAAAAAGATGATTGTGTTTTCGAGGTTGCTACGAAGTTAAGTAAGTTTTTTCCTAATTTTAATTATTATCTTGTTCTAGTAAAGTTATCACTTTACAATATACAATATTTATATAAATCATTTAAAAAACCGGTGTTTTAGTTAATTGTGTCAGTTCATCTCAAGTCTGAGGCAGTACCTTTCGTGACATACTTACTTTTGAATGAATCAATTCAAAAACAGAATTTACTATCTAAATACATTCTATCAACCATCGTTTAAATTGTATATTTTTTTTCCTTTTTTTGTATACAATATTTCAGCTAGTCTTATATTCTTATTACGTTGAATACCCCTACCGGAGTAGGTAGAGAAAACGGAGCGCCAAACACTATCATCTCGGCATGCCTCTTTGGTATCAACTTCTTCAAACATGTCCTCTGGAGGGTCCTATAATATAATTTTTACGTGAACCTCCTCCAGTATCATCTCCCACATCGCGGGATGTGGAAACCATCCGAAGGCTATTTTAAAAAAAAATGTATCTTAAAGATTATAAGAAAGTTGTTTACTGCGGAGATGCAATGAAAAGATACAAAGAATGGTAAGTACTAGCGTAGATGTGACAGTGAGAACGAAGAACAACGTGCTCAGGTGGTTTCAGGACTCGTAGAGCGAATGCTTGATGAAAGAAGATACAATTTTTAAACCCTTTTTAAAAAACGTTTTTTGTTGTTAACAAATTTCATAAAAAATATATTATTTAGATTTACTTCCCAATAATCCGACACAAAAGGAGAGATGTTATAAGTTTGACCTATCTGTCTGTGTGTCTGTATAAGCACTTTGGTGAGATTAGCTAGTGATGAGATTAAACTTATTTCTAGTGTTAATATTATGTATATCCCCGATTTTGCTAAATTGATTAATATTTTTCTTTACATACATAATATTTTCAAAAATGTATTGCGATGCAACGGTCATTAAATTTCTTTAAATTTTTCCCTTCCTTCTTTCCCTGTGGGACCCCCATACTGATTAAAAAACCAGAAGAATTTAATAAAGACCTGAATCTAGTACAAGGGGTGGAGTTTTCTAGTAAGTTAATACTAAAATCACCACATATAACTTATACATAGACTTCTTAGATCCAGATAAGTACATCTTCTAAAATAGTTTCAAAGTGTTCATATAACAACTGTGTCAGCACAGGCCATTTCAATAGTTTGCTCAACGGAGAGGCTCACAATATCTTTATGTTCTTTATATTTGTAAGATTTATCCAAAATTATTAAAGATTCACAAATTACTTTTTCTCTGCTGAACATACTATCTATTATATATTGGTGATTTTAGAAATTAAAAATAGCTTTAGAGTTTCGAAGCCAATACGCTGCGATACAAAGTACATGAAAATTCTTACAATTTAAGAATAATTCAATTTCTAATTCTTTACTAAAAATCTTTGTTTTGATGCACCACGTTTGTATCATTATCAGTACACAATTTATATTTACATTATTATTTATTTTATTGTAACTATTTCTTGACTTATTGCCAGAGATAGCCTCTATTGTCTTTTTATTTAATTTAAATTAATTTCAACGGATTCCAAGCAAGTCAAACTACACTGTTCTATAGTGGTCTCTATAGCCATCGGCTAAAGTAAAAAGTATATAATATGATAGCGTAGGTACTTGCTATTTGTCTTTTGTAAAAATAAGATAGATATTGTTTCCTTGTTTAGTTTAGTACAGTATTAAAGTGTAGGCCTTTATCAGCTTTGTTTTCAGTGAATGCAGTTGGCGATCGAAGTAAACACTTTTGAACAAATAACTGCATAGAAACAAGCTGAGGGTGAAGCCTTTTAACATTTCTAAAATAATTTAATTTCATTAAGAAATTGGGCGTGAAACCCTTACACGGTTTCTTTCAAAAAGTCATACTCATTCCTAATATTATGAGGTCTATAATTAAAAATATGGAATTCGTCACATGGAATATACACATAGGGGATTTGGTAATGCAATATCCATTAGTATTAAAACAGATTACGGAAAATTCATTTTGAGATATTTTGTGACTAAATATAAATTTCGATATGTTTAAAACAACATTATAAAAAGAATAAGGCAATGTTATTTAGTTGGAAAATAAGTAAACGCTTACTCATTGTCATAAATATTTTTTTAATATATTTTTTCATTTATTTTCGATACATTATTTTCAATGATTACAAATGTATATTTAATTTTTTTGTAATGATTTATTCCATAAAAGCTAATACGTTCGCTAATATTAGTATTATTATTATATATATATTTTTAATTACAATTCACCCGCTTGAATTACACTATTTTATTTACTAATTTCAATTATATACTTTCTTGTTTTAGCGACATTATAACTTTTAAGACAATATCATTAAAAACTAAAATTCCAGCTAAATGAATAAAAATGTTTTAGCCGTTTTGTCGACCTTAATATTTTAAATTGGCGTAAGTTTTTTAATTTTGCCGATTTAAATAAAACAAACAGTAAATGTCCAGTAAAGGACAGACGGACAAAAATTAAATAAATTATTCCAAAATCATAGTACGTAATCTCTAAAACTTATGTCGGAATTTCTGTTGTAATCTATTCATACCATGAAGATGAACTATAGGACATACGACACGAGATTGTGATTAGTTATGCACGAGCGAGGCAATTTAACTCTGTCAACACTCAACATTGACGTGTGGCACATACATTAGACACTAAAGGCAGATTAACTTACTTTACAGATACACTATTGATAAACTGCTGTTTTACCGTCAAGTTTAGTACCTACTACCTAAGTTAATTACAAGACTGTTAAAGTAAAAGCTTTAACAGTCTCCTAATTAACTTAGGTAGCTGGTACTAAACTAATTCATGTATCCTACTTATTTAGTAAATTTGTATAGGGGACAATTCAAATCCATGGAGTTCATGTTTACATCAAGAAATAATTAATTTTATATGAAGAAGTGAGAATAACGTATTTGACGTTATTTTCATTTCTTCGTAGATTAAATATAGATTAAATATAGATTTGAGTTTTAAAATGTTACTAAGCAGTTATTATAGCTATATTAATTTATAGATAAAATATGGCTGCAAGCAATACGTTTAAAAATTAAAAAACGTTCAGCTGTACCCCGGTTTCAGATTTCGAGCGAATTTCAGGCCAACGGGAAGTACATCTTGTAAACGTTGACAAAGTTAAGTTTAATGATTCAAACACACATATCTATAATATTTCCATTTTTGGGGACTTTTTTCTTTTATTTATACTGCAATTGTCCATTTCTTGCCAAATTTCAGAATTGAAGGACTACGGAATATACCCTATAGGTTTTGATTACGAGACGAAAAAAGTTGACAAAGTTTACACTGACTTTGTATATTGTATATTGTATAAACTGAATTTGTAAAAGTCATAAATGTTTGCTTCTGGGATATTTTCCCTTATTTATATATTAAGTTCTTACTTCGTGTCAAATTTCACTAATACTTTTGTAGGTCCACGGGAAGTAGGTACCTACTCTGTTTCTGATGATGCTATGAATTTTATATAAGGCTTGACAGACGGACAAGCTACAAAGTAATCCTATAAGATTTTATCTTTTCTGATGTGGAGCCCTAAAAAGTAACTTTTCTAAGCAAGTACATATTATATATTCAGTATCCATTAAATGTTTAGAATATTTCGTTTTAAAGTATTAGATTTTATGTAAAAAAAAAATGGGTCAATTTCGCTTGGTGTAGAGGCCTGACTGCAAGATTCCGATTGTCGTAGAGAGTCCACTTTTCATCACAGGTTTCATAAGACATACATACTCGTATTTATTGTGCTGGTTAAAAAATATACCACAGCAGTGGACGTGTGTTTTCTGGTTTACTTCACTCAACGCCATTGTTTTCGAAATTTGGATAAATTCTTAAGGTAAGTCTTAAAAGTTTTTTATCTTTCTAAATTGTAAGTGGATTGAAACAGTTTTATTATTTACACTGCAACCTTTGTCAGACGTGACTTGCAATGGATTCACTTCTCGGTCTGCAGGTCGAAATTTCCTGAACCAAAAATGCAGTGAAAGAAAACACAGTGTTTTCTTGGCTTGACTCGACCGCCATACATCATTCGAGTAGTTTCCGCAGTACTGATGCCACGGTGGACTTCGTACTCGTTTATAACGCGATATTTCAAATTTTACATTTTGTAAACTGAGTGAATCAGAAAAAAAAAACAAATGAATAACGGTTAATAAAACATAAATACATATGCAAAGAAAGCTGTATAAATTTGAGTTTGGATATTTGGAGTTTATAACCTAAGAGGAAAAATTTGAAATTAAAGTGAACAGTACAACAAAATGCCAATCTCATCAAATTATATTGCTGTAACTTGTTTTCTGATGGGTGATTTACGTATTAAGTAATGTTTACCACAAGGAGAGTGAGTTTCTTTAAAGTGATCGATTTAAGGTTTCATGTCGGCCTAGATAGAACTTTTCTAATCACTAGATAATTTTCAAGCAGAAAGTGATGAAGGATTTACAATTGTAAAAATGTACAATTGTCGTTATGGCAGTTAAAATATTATCATCATGGTCATGGCATTGTACATAATAGAACGTTTCTGTTTTTAATATTTTTGAACTTTCCTGATCTTCCTATAAAATTTGAATCTACAATTGATCCGATCCTCCATTCCGTTTAAAATAATAAAAATATTCATGTAGGACTTCCTATAAAATATATTACTAACTTATAATAGTATCGAGTTGCTACGCTTAGAAATGTGACTTTACCGTAAAAGTTTGAGACTTGCGAAGTAAGCAGAAAATTTTAGGATACATCACTTTATTCTCGGCTTGCCGTTCTTATCTGTACTATGCCTCTAACCAAATTACCTATAGTATTTGCTTAAGATGTCTTAACTACATGTCGGCATGAAAAAACGTTACACTACTTAAAACAAATCAATGGTGTACAATTCAAGAAGTCGTTGCAATAGGTGAAAGATAAGATAAGATCAGCCCTAGTCACGAGGTGGTCAAGGCTAGTCGGCCCGCACTAGCAGCGATGCCGTCTTATCCACACTAGCGATTCTTAAGCTTTATACGATTTAACATTTCGAGCGTTATCAGATGGCCTATAGAGTTAGTCACAAAAAGGTTTAAATAAGCCTTAAGGTAATCGATAACTCAGCTGGTCAGCGTGTATTGGACACGTATATGAAATACTTTTTAAAATATGTTCAATTCACAATGTGTAGGAATAATCTAAATAAGTTGTGATAAACGTATAAGAATTACAACGCAGATCAAATTCCGTTACCAAATTTTTTATACGTTTTCTAATTTAAGCAATATAAATTATTTCTGATTTAATGATGAACGCAATATAAAATTTATTATTATATCTGGATAATACACATATTCAGGTAGGCGTTATCTGACGACTAAAACTTAATATTTCTTTGCGATAAATTAACGATGTTCTGCCCATAAATTACCTATTAATTGAATCAAAAATATACTTTAACCTTTTTCCCTATATATTGGTTTATTTCTTTTTATGTCTGTACGTTAATTAAACAAATAAAAGGCTATGAAACTAGTAGCAGAAAATAACTAATTAGATAAAATCTATTGGGTATTGCTCAAATTCGGCGAATTTCACAGGAACGGAACCGAGTGTCTGTTTTCAAATATCTTCTGCTTGTCCAACAACGTCTGGGATACAGCGTGTAGCTGAGTTGAGTGGAGTACAAAATGGAAATGTGCTTGTACTGAATATATGGTATGTACTCGTAAAAATCTGAATAGGAATAGTGACTTGAATGAAAAAAAGTTAATTTAACATAAAGTCTGCATGAAATAAACTACAAATAGATATTCTTTAATCAGTTACTTATTATTATTGATCGTCATTTTTTTCATGACATTTGAATAACGTTAAATTAAAACGTTTCTATTATTGATAAGAAACAAGATTTCTCAAAGATCTTATACATGTAAAATAGTTATAATCAATACAACGGAGTGTCTTAATACTAAGCTCTGCTACGACGAATTAAACGTAAACCTGAACACAACTAACGGTTTTTGGATTGCAAGCTTTCGAGCTTTGGTGAACAAACCTTTCAGTTCCTATTACATTTTTTCAAATTTTGGTTGTGGTGATATATTTTCATAGGGCGGAAACTGATGAGGTTTTAATTGTTTAGGATCTAACATATAGACATATATGGTAAAGCTAAGTCAGTGTAAAGTCCTGTCCATAGCTGGATCGCTGCCACCAGCTAATAGTCACGCAGTTATACATTCAATTGCGGAGTCGAGTTTCAGGCTCTCATAAAAAAGGCAGTTCATGAAATTAAATAATTAATGGCATTTTCGTTCCATACTTGCTACATATTTTAATTTAGTATTTGGATAGAATTAAAGGATATCTAATAAAACAGTCAGTAATAATAAGTCAGTCAAGTGTGAGTTTGACTCGTCCACTAATGGTTCCGTATCAATTTAAGAATTTGAGTTTGATAAACATAAGTTTGCACTCTTTTGGATAAAATTAACTAAAAATATAGACTTAGAAATTTGATTTTTCTGTGTTCTAAGTGACCGTAGACCTGGATATATGATATTAATTTCAGCTATATATAGTAGGATATTTTCAAATAATCTCGAGATAAATGGTCTTTACGGACAATGAGGTAATTCTATATAGGTTACGTTTTTACCTTTGGCCGCAGAGACCTGGTCTTTTCATTAATTAGTTAATTAATAAATTGTAAAGATTGCTTAATTTTAGCAGCTAGTTTAAATAAAAATAAACATTTTAAATTTCCTTAAATTTAATCTATTGTTCATAAATACTTAAAAAGTAAATTATATAGTAGCGTAATTTACATATTATCTATTTTGTATTCATTACAAAAAAAAATCTAACCACAGAATTGACAATCACTAAATCATCTGAATTAAATACACCAAAAACCGGGATCCATATTGGACTCGATGATTGCGTCAATACTACTAGTCAACTGAAACTGATTTATTTGTAGAGAAAAATAAAATACCTTTTTATGTTAGCCTCCATACGCTAAGAAGTTTTCCGATAGAGTATTATTTTTTAATGAAATTTTAAAGTGGGTTCAATGAAATCGATTCACCCGCGGAATCGAACACGTTGCGGTTTGTCTGTTAGTGGATGAGTTTATGTACAATAATTTTATTGATAATATCTAAGTAGGTAGTAGCGAGATGTGAGTAAGGGCGCGGAGGGTGAAGAGGACGGGGGTGCGCGTGCGTGGTCGGGCCGCGCCCGTGTCGCGCGGAGGCAGTCAGTAGTGCGCCTCCAAGGCAGTTCGCGCGTCCGTCGCCATTTGAGGTCTACTATGCGACTCGCGAGTTTCGCTTGCTCTTGTTGTGGTGCTTTATGATGGTACGGCATGAAAGTGCAAGATATGCGGACGTTCCGTGACCGACGCCCTGCTAAATTCGCCGCCACAAGTGGGCGGGACTGGACGCTTTCTCGGCTGCTCAGGTGAGCGGCCTCGCATCTCACGCTGGTTAAAGACGCTGCCATCTCGGGGTCGATAAAAAAATCCTTAGACGGACATAACCTTTTACCGCCGATCAGTATGGGCTACGTAAGCTGCGTAGAGCTCGTAGACCGCTACGGTCCATATGCTCTTAGCTGTCGAGTCTATTTGTTGTGTTACATGATGTAATACCATCTCCTTACGACTTTTATTTGAAACAAATCAATGCGTACGAGTAACTCTTCAGAAGTTCAATTCTTCATTTTTGGTGATCGTTCCAGCTGAGCACTATGCACTTCGACAAAGTCACGTTGTAAGGAAAACACGAAATAAATTGACCAGTATAAAAGAGAGAAATCCTTAGATAAAATTGAATCTATTGTTGATTTTATGTTAAATATTTGAGTTTTATTTACTTACTTTATATTTTAATTGACATTTTATTAAAAAAGTTAAAACGTATAAATTAATCAATTTACGTTTATTTATTTTTGATATATATTATTTAAAATATCAATAAAAAACATTTTAAACATATTATACACTTATATACACGTAAATTTATAATCGCCAATAAAGTCCTCATCACAATAAAATTTACAACGTGATGTTGTTTTAGATAAAGTTAATCGAAGCAAACATCCATCAAAGTTTATTTGTAGCAAGAAAATAAGTCAGGCCTTCGTGCGTATTCACTTCTTTCATCACGCAACATTGGGCATAGAGCGTTATCTTCCAGTCGATAAGCTTAAGCTGTCGTCATCAATCTCATGCCTTACTCTACATTGATACATTAATATGTTATAGAGTAATAATATTTTGTATTCGTATACATTAAGTAAAAACCATTATTTCCATAAGGATCAAATCAATATCTTAAAGGGTACTATTAATAATTAAAAACTATCATGTGTATACCACATAGTAATACAGAAAAATTAAATATTTTACAAAATAATTACTTGGAATATTGAAAAACCACAAAATTTAAGTCTATAATTTTACAAGTGAAAAAGTGGGGAACGGAAGTGGAACGGAGTGTCTTAACTAGGTTCCTGGGTTCCCTCTGCCTACCCAGCTTCGTGCGGGATACAGCGTGAAGCTACAATTGTACAAATTTTTGTTTATTTATTTGTCTGTTTGTACAGCTTTTGTATAGATTTCAATTCTATTGGAAGTATTTGTATCTGGTAACAGACAAAAATGCATAAATATTTAGTTTTTTTTATTTCATTGACTTACAAGCTGGACATTTTTGTACTTTTAGAGACTGTAAACCTAAACATTTGATATTAATTAAAACAGTTCAGTTTTATCCAATCTCGAGATAGTTGCTAATGATGGGTACACAGAAATACAACAAAGTGATTCTTTATGGATTTCGTATTTCCTTTTGAGTTGCGGATCCCTAAAAAAAGAACATAAATCCAAATTTTCATTACAAGAATCTTTAATATTACTTGAAGAATATATAAAATAAACATAGCGTTATATATACTTGTATCTAAAAAAATAAAAATATCGAATCTATGACATAAGTATACAACTGCCAGTCCTTGGTAGATATTTTTTGAACGTTCTTAAACGGAAATTCAAACGAGGACTGTTTGCATAATGCTTTGCTTTGCTACGAAATGAAATAGCCTCAACCTTTTGTGGAATTATTTTGTACGATTTAAAAATGCCGTAAGAATTTACTGTAACTTGTACACCGTACATTACGACACGTATATTAGCATGTAAAAAATAAGGAAATGAATAAACTATTCCTTGTATTCTCTCGATGGCACAGAACGTGATTGAGCGCATTATGTTGATATGTAAGAAGATATTGGTGGGTCGCGACAATCTGTCGCCTAGTGGCAGTGCCAGCAACTCACCCTCGCTACGTATGACTAAGCTAAAATGAATGCGAACACAGCTACACTTTATTACGAATGCACATCTACTTCTGTTATAGCACATGAGTAAGTGCACACCCGTTTTCCGCGACAAATGCTGTGTAAATTCATGCCAATTTAATTTTAAATAAGACTGCCAACCGGAACATTGTGAGGGATGAATAACCGCCACAGTTAAAATACAAATAGAAGAAGTAATATATATAGTTTTAAGCCTTTTGCCAATATACTAATAAAACAGAAAAAAATGTGAACGTGATTCTTGTGGATTTGAATCTCACTCAAGGGAAGAATTGGAATCTGTATATATAAAAGGATAGAAAAGTCAATTCTGTACATTAAATAAAACGAATTAGACCCTTTAGCCTTCAGCACAAATTTCGTCTGTCTGTTTGTTAGTTTGTCCTACAAACACGCAACAACTCGACAGATATAAATAACTTATGGTATGGTAGCAGTATAGTGTCTGGCGGTATTATTTTTTATGTTCTATACCAGAATTATTTGTAGTTTCCGTAAAAAAAAATTAAAACAGAGAAACAGAAATTACTTGAAAAATTGATAAATAATGAATGTTTTTAAAAGAATAAATTCCAAATAATCGTTTTTTAATGTAAATATTATTTAACTAACTTTGTAATGAAAAGTATGAAAGTAGTGTACATTTTTAGGACTAAAAACAAAATTGTATCTGAATAAAATTGGATGTTTGTCAGTTGACAGTTGAGAAATTTATTATTTAATTTAAATGATGCAAGTTTCAAGCGGAAAAGATTTAGTCCACATAGGGTTTGTACTTCATTTTCATTTATATTAGATATATTTACTTTCTCAATCATTCATGAAAAAATAAAACAAATCAAGTAAACATTTTTATTTATATAATTTCATTTAAAGCTCAAACACGTTGTGTAAGAAGCCAACGATACGTGTATTGTTCACTAAAGTTACCTTTATGAAACAAGATTTTATAAATATATTTTAGAATTTTTAGTGAACAAATCATACATTTCTTTTTTTTTAATGTTGTGGCACATTTTTTAATATTATAGAGGTATTTTGAACAAAGTATTTTTTTTTTCTGAGAGAAATAAAAATATATAGGTACATTCATAAAGCTGAAAAAGGTTGTTTGTTTGGTTGAACGCGCTAATCTCAGAAAGTACTGGTCCGTTTTGAATAAATCTTTTGCATTAGATGGTCCATTTAATGAGAAAGCCGTGAGAGTGTTATTTATCGCTTAAGGATATTTTAGCCGCAAGGTTCCGTCTTAGAATAGAATCACCCTGGTACTGATACAGTAAGGTGGCTAAAGTAAGTGTGGGAGAGTCACGTTGTCAGCAATGGCAACACATATGGGTAGACTCGACCAGATGATTAGAATCCATTTAAAACTAGCGTTAAGTGGCTGTTTGGTCACTACGTTTCGCATTGGGTAATGCCGGGTCCCGGGGCCCATCTACCTTAAAGATCAGCAACGCACCTGTAGCTTCTTTGGTGTTACAAGGGATCGTGGGCGGCGGTGATCACTTACCATCAGATGACCACTATCCGTTTGCCGTGTCTTTTCCATAAAAAAAAACACCTTTACATTTTACAAATAAACATTTTTACGTTTTACAAATTTCGAAATAAGTAGTAAAAGTTGATTTTCGAAACTATTTTAAGCAACACTGTAACATTCTTCTTATAATTAAGTCAGTTACATAGGTTTTAATTTAGATTAACACTGCCTTTTACGACATATCGAAAAAAATATTTTAGAAGATATCACAGTCACAAAACATTAGAGTAGAGGTAGAGTGATCGTCGCGTCGAGTGCGGTACGCTGTACAACTAACTTTTCCCATCCTTCAGGCAATACCCACGTTTGAAGATTTAAGCCTATCCACGAATCAACCCAACCATGCACCATGGACCGGAGAATAGGTGATAGGTGATGGTGCAATGTCTGGTAAATTCGGTACGGTAACATTTCCCAATCAAGTGTTTTGAAATACTTTTTTTTCACGGGAAGCGCTGCATGTGGACGTGCCTTGTCATATAGGAGAATAATTTTGTCGTGTCTAGAATAGTATTGAGGGCGTTATTCCTTTAGAGCTCGGCTCAATCTCATCAATTCGGTACGTTAGAGAGTTCCAGTAACTCTTTTTCTCGGATCAAGCTACTCGTAATACACAAACCAAGACACTATCAAATACATAACATGCGTTTTATTCGGTTTTGCTGTCGATGTTTACGCACGTAACCGATTTTCAACGTTTTGTATTAACATAATGTATCAATTTCTCATCACCAGTTACAATACACAAAAATCTTTTTATATTTAGTGTATAAAATCCTTTTTTATGTTTAGCTGGCAGTTATTCACTTACGCATAATCAGTATTTCATATCTCACGGCTTTAATTCGTACGGAACCCAATTTCCTTGTTCATGAATCATTCCTAATGATATAACTTTGTGAGACTGCTTGCTGAGTGACCGTTAGAGCTTGTTCGTTTTGTGGCTAAGATGAATCTCTCTTCAATAATTTCTCCGTTTTCAAACCGTTACCCTCACTCAAAACAGCCTCACCATATATGAGCAATCAATGCGCCTTAGCAGCAGAATTTTTTAAAGTATTCAAAGTGTTCACATTACAATTTATATTTTGATTATCTGACCGTAATTTGTGCACCGATTACAACTACGTATTCGCCGATTGGTCCACCAAGTCAGGAGCTGATGATGAAATCTAATGAAAATTGAGGGACAAGCTCGAATTTTACAGTTTCTAATAAGAATAATATATTAACGTTATCATCATCTGATGATAATAATAAGCTGACGATCATGATAATAGACACATTTCTACAATGTTTAGAACTTTGGAGTTTTTTTGTTATCTTCCATGTCCATAGCAGGGTTAGTAATGAGAACTGGCGGTGGGTAACTTTATAACCTAGTGTTAAGAATTTGAGGCATTTTCGAAAGCAATCTGGAGTCTAAAATAATTTATCTCTGAGGCAAATAATGATTCTTCATAACTATATCTGAGGCAAATAACGATTCTTCATAACTATGCTAACTCACTTCATGTTGCAAAAATTACATATTTAAGTTTCTGGATACAAAAACGAAAAATGTTTCAATAAGAATTTCTATCGTACCTCGTTGCTTGCGGGAATTTGGAGCGCTCCCCCGTATTGTGGCGTACTTAGAATTTATTTCTGTTTAACTTAGCATTTGATTTCCATACTCTGTGGCTATTATAGCTAGGTTAGATAACATTTATCACGTACAAGTACATCATAAACTTATAATATAAAACATATATAGTAATGATGGAACAAGATCATAGTAAGATAATTGATTATGTTATAGAATATATTAAAAATATCTAATGGATGAGACATAATTCTTTTGAATAAGTACATGAACACATTCATAATGTCATCATTAACTCCTCAGCTTTATACATGATACAAGAAAGAGAACGAAAGTATCTCAATGGCGACGAAGTATTTTAAACTATTACAATTATTATAGTTAAATTAATATTTGAGGTAGCTCGTAGTTACAAGCTACTTCAATTATTTACACTGACTAGAAAACATATAAAATATTTTTAACAAAAAGAAACATCCTGGACTATTTTAAAGAATCAAGACATATTAACACGGATGTTGAAGATATCGGATATTATTGGGGCCTTTCGTGGAGCAGGGGCACAAGCGTGTGACTGTACCCACTCGAGGAAATGAAATGTTTAATATGTTTAAATTAAATATTAAATGTTTTATTTCTTCGTTTAGGTAACAAGGTAAAGCTCGGTTTTAAGTTCCACCACTCACCACGTATGCGTCAAATTGGCGAAAAGAGGGGAACGGAACGAACTGTCTTTACACTAGGTTCCCAAAATCCCACTGTCGACATTGGTATGTGCCAGCTAAAAAAAAGAAAAAATGTATAGTATAGCCACCTATGTAAAGTATATAAACTATAAAATAAACTTTCTTAGTTATAAAATAAGTAAGCAGAAACATTAGACTGCAAATATATTGAATTTTCTTCGAGCTTCCAGAAACACTTAAATGCAATTATATAACACGAGACGTCAATTTAAACACGTTGGCGTTATCGTAGCTTTATAAGCGACATAAATAATGTGTTACGTCTATATTTCTTTATTTTTAGTTTTGTAAGTTGTAAGGGTTTTTAATAATCGTTCTCCACGCCTGTCTCAATAAAATGGTGTACTCGACTTTATTGCACGTTATTACATAAAACACGCTTCGCTGTATATTTTGCTATAAAAGTAAAGTTTACTGTTAGTAATAAGCCCATATAGTGTCAGCGTTCTAACTTGCACAAGTAATGCAATTTAATGCAGATGTGGCTTGTTGCAATATATAAGTGGTTTCACGTGCTACTTTTTGTCACTTTTGACCTAGGGAGCACGGGGGACGGGAAAATTTAACGAGATCCCTATATATACAAATAACTATGTCCGCTAACCATGGTTCATGTTCACTTATATAGATAACCATTTTGATCAGTCATTTCACCATTTTGTCTATTTCACCAGTGCCTACAAAATATTTTTTTTATCTCTTTGTCTATTTTGTGTTTTTACAAAAATCCATGAAATGAATATATTTATATTATTACTAACGTTTTTTAAAGCATTTTTTTGTTTTGATATTTTAGAAAATCATATTTTTTTTATTTTTTATTTTATTCTTTGTTAGATATGGTGGTATCATAGGGATGTGTCGACGAGGCACTATGTGATAATTTTACTCCAGTGCCCTACATAAGTTGAATTAGAAAAATGAGATCAAATAATACAAATACGGATATACAGGAAATTCAAGCTTCTACTATCTAAAATTAGGAACTCCATATTGCCCTTTCCACAGGACCCAATGGAGTACTCGCAAGGGTATTATAGTATATAATTTAATAAGTGACCAAGGGATGCAATTTATTTTAATTAATAAGTATACTCACTCGCTCAGCAGAGAGGACTTGGACACCTAGTGTTAAAACACTCCTTTCCACTTCCGGTTCGGCGGAATATGGAAACTTTCCGACGAATTTGAGGCATTGTGTGTTGAGTGGTGGAACTCAACACCGCGTTTTGCCTTGTTCCAGAGCGAAGTAATGAAAACATTAAATATTTTTATTGAACATTTTTTTTCTCGCGCGGGCATTGAACCCACAACATGTCGATAACAGTCACACGTTTGTACCGCGCCTAGATAGGCCTCAAGTACTAAGTTTATTTGTATATATTTATATCAATAACATGCAAATATTTGAAAGTAGCGGTATTAGCAATCGTCCAACCGCAATAACCACTAAGCCAACGACGAAATACTTTTATACGCACGGTGCACCTTATTTATATTGTTAGGCATTTGTGGAATTCTCACTACATACATAGATGCAACGAAAACGACATTGAAACAAAACAAAAGGCGCACAATATAAGAATAACGAATTTTACATTGACAAGAAACAATGTCACTAAGGTCATCATACATATAAAAGATAAAACGACGCGATGACAATGTCAAGCTACACCCTGTATCCCGCACATGGCAGGGTATGCAGAAGTAACTTGGGGACCCAGTTTTAAGACACTTCGTTCAGTTGCCCACTTTATGCCGAATTAAGACATTGCGTGGCGGAACTCAACGTCGCGCTTGACCTTGTTATTAGGGAGATAAAAAATGAAAATATTAAATTTTTCAGTTATAAATATTGAACCTTTCATTTCCTCGTGGGAGGAACGAATCCACTAAGCGGGTACAGTCGCACGCTTGCGCCCTTGTGCAATGACGGGCTACTATTGAGGCCTCGATTGATTATCAAACCCTAATAAAAACTACAAAAAAATGTAAATTAGACATATATAGAAAACCATTAATCCTTCATTAATTTAAAGAATTTTCAACATTGATACTAACTTAGAAATATGTACAAAACTCATATTATAATGACATCTTTATCTGTTATATATTTATCCGTATGTAAAATTCTTTATTACCTAATATCTCCAGAACGCCTAAGCCGACTTACATAACTGATGGATTATAAGAGTTATCTTAGCAGTCCAAGTGTTCTTATATATGTGACGATTAAAAAAATATAAACATGGCGGATGTTCGATATTTCTCTTAGTGAAAAATGTTTATTTCTTAAAAAATAATGTAGTATTTTATAGGGGTACAATACAATCTCAATACAAGAATTTCAAAAAGATACATTATGATCATGATCTCCAATAATACCAAAAATAATACAAAAAAGAAGTGTACAAATATGGATTTTCCTTTTTTATTTTTCTGAATCTGGTGGGTTTGTAATGTGGGAACCACAACCGGGGAAAATGAAAAGGGGACCAAATATTTACATGCCCATCATCCTATCTAGAAATAAGAAAGCAAGTAAATATACGTACACAATATTTCCGTTCGATTCAGGCGAGGAGCAACAAGCCCCTCACCTAAATCGAACCAAAATATTTTTAAAACGCAGAAACGGATTTATTATGGTGTTCACCGTTATTTACAGAATTGCAAACTACAAAGACGATACCGTTCCCGGTCTAGTAAGGTATACAATAGATAATATATATCAAATGCTAATATGACACAACAGGTACTTTATTCTATTTATAATTTAAACTAGGTAAGTTATCACGTACCGGCACCGTGTTGTTTGTTTATTTTAAGTAATAGTTTAGGTTATATACCAATTTAAAGCTGTTTTCAACAGCCATAATTGATATTTGTCATACTTTTTTAATATAAAAACATGCATAATTTAGCCATTAGTGCGCCCACTTCATAATAAATGAAAGTTAAAGTAAACGAAGTTTATAAATCTTAGAAAAAAAATTGAGAAATAAAAAAATCTGTCTGCGCCGCGCTTAATAGAAAACAACAAGCCATATAGTTCATTCAGTTGAGATAAGCAATCTATTTAAATTTTGCAATATGATGATAATATAATTACTGATTGGTTCAAGAATAGACTTAGGCTTTTAACTCTTTTTAACTCATAGTAGACTTAGGTTTAGTGGCAATAGTCCAGAATCGAATCGTGAATATTAGTGACTTTACTTGACGTCTAATTGGTTTCGGATAGTGTGCAGGACTATGGATAGTTTCCATAACCGATACATATATGATTCTCATGACTTTAGATTTTATTTGTTCAAGCACTTGCGATTTGAAAAAGAGATGAGAAACGATAAATAGTCCAAGAAGTTTGTTCTCCATAACCAGGTTGATTGCAATATATATGGTGACGTGGGCCACTTTACTGACATGCGTCAGTAATTCGTCAGTAATTCTTCAGTAATTCGTAGTATTCGCCACTAGACATTTTTGACATTCAAAATTAACATCCTATAATTCGTATCCTACATACTTTTTTGCTTTTTTCGAACGTTGGTATGTCTCTAGTGTATAGGAAGTAAAAGCTCATTGCGTACCTAATATGATACTTTAGGTGGTAGGTTTTTTTATCTATATAAAATCTTCATATAATAGATACTCGATGTAGAGAGTTAGATAGGTTATACTTTAATAATATTTTTTATAGATATTAGAAAAAAATAAATTTGTCATCTTTTACCTTATACATAAGCTCATCATGGTGATTACGTTGATGAGTAAGACTTATAACAAAGATCTATAATAATAATAAAATTATCATTTTCTAATTCTTCTCTACCGTGTACGCTTAGATGGCGCACTAATTTGAGTTACGCGTACATAGCCAAGTTTACTATTGTCATCAATTTTGGATTACTGCTCTAGTATTGTCTTAAACGATTCTTAGAGGCCTTGTATCACAGCGAGAGCACTCCGTTACAGTCGATTATCAACTGTTTTACTATGGACCGTGCATCGGATAGGTGATCGGCCAATGTCAGGCCTTCTAATTTACCAAGCATTGTACAAATTAAATCATAAAATAAAGATAATACATATTGTAAATTAAAGTTTAGAGCCCAAGCTAGAACAAAACAAAAATTGATAGCATGTGACATGATAGAATTTACATTTTTTACATCTTGAGTTTTCTAAATAGTTTATAAATTCTATGTTAAAATCTTACTAAAGATGTCGTCTTCTATCTTTTAAAAGTTTATTGAAATATACAGGCGCTGAGGTCGTAAAGCTTCCAATTCAAAGTCGTTCGAGCAATTTTATTTAAACTAGCGTTTATGAAATGAATTTAATTGCAAAGATTTTCTTTACTTTTATATATTTTAAGATAGTCGCTTTAATAGAATAGCGATTAGGGCGTGCTTTTTATATTTATAAACGTCAGACTGTTTCTTCTACATTTTTTAAAACAAGAATTTTAGATTAATTCTACAATACTGTAAGATATTACATTACTTTAAAATGAAGGCGAACGAACAATAGTACAAACAGGACGGTGAATTTATGATAAAATATTATTCATGAAGTAATATTATAACGTGAAGTAATAAATTGTTGCAGCTAGGGTGGAGTCGCAATCGAGTCGAGGGGGGGCAGGGTGTGGTGATGGAGCTAGTAATACTGAAAGCGCGAGCCCAGCTAAATCGTCTAGTGTCGGGTGAGAGACGCGGCCGCGGGAGCAGCGCGAGGGAGCGCGAGGAGCGCGCGGGCGGCGGCGGTGGCGCGCGGGCGGCGGTGCGCGAGCGCAGCATGGCGCCCGCCGTCCCCGCGCCGGCGACCGCCGCGCCCTGGCTCAACGCCACACTGGCGTACAACCTGTCCCGCATTAACACCACCTTCGACACCGACTACGACCTCCTCAACGCCAATGCTAACACCACGGATGATCACGACAATCACTGGTTCTGCGCCAAATGGACAAGCGCTCAGCAAGATCTCTTTCAGGTGACTTATATACTATGTCTCCTCTATTAACTCTTTCTTTTGATCTAATCTTAATGTTCCTCTAATTTATAGGTTGCAAATTTGTGCTTCGCAATTGCCTTCCTTGCACCGAAGAGTTTCAAACAGAGTATCCTGGTGCTCCGAGCACTGGTCGCTGCAGGTGCTGTCTTGATGGGCATGTGGGCGGGCGCCGATGTCTGCGCACCCGATGTCTTAGCCTGGAGCCTTGCACTAGTCCTCGTGAATTCGATACACACTGTCTTCTTAATAATAAGGTAAAATACAAATGTAGTTATTTCTACATTTAAAAATAAATAATATAATTATCATTAGTTATATTTAACACAGTTATTATTATTTTAGTTAAAAGTTATTTTCATAGGATTTTAATTTGGAATATCTATAGGTATAGCTTTTCAAAAGTTGCATATATTACTACAAAGATGCATTTTTTACTTACATACATTAGATTTATTAATTAGTATTTTTAGATCTCTAACTCTTAAATTTAGAGATGATTGCTAACATTTTTAGAAATCTTAGAGTACACGTTTTATATCTAATTTATATAGATGTAAATAGCAGGTGACATAATGACTTTTATGCATCTCAGGTTTAGATTCGTGTTCTGTTTTAAGCTACATTTTCTCAGGTTCCTTCCACCGGCCTTATCATTAGAGCTGACTGATTTGTACCTGAAACTGTTCAAGCCCTTGAAAGTGAATAAGAAGCACTTTCAGGAGCTAACTAGGGAGGCAAGAGTTGTAAGACTTGAACCAGGAGAAGCATACGCGCTCGAAGAAGTCACTCCTGCAGACGAAAGATTATCAATATTATTGAAAGGAAAGTACGTTATCTTTCAAGTACATATTATAAAGAATAAATATGTATATCTGTTGTTCGGTATACATCTTTTTAGTATGAACTATAGCAATATATTATTTCAAAAAGTTAAATGAAAAAAAAAAATAATATATACATATAATAAATAAATTAATAAATGCTTTTAAAATTTTATTTACCAAATGCATTAAAATAATATATAATATTTTTGTCATTGATAAAGTTATTTTATTTAATAAATCTGCACAATAATAAAGCTGTAATTAGTGTGCATATTAGTCTAGTAAATGTATGTGTGTTCGATGTTCGTTTGGGCTTCCTCAGTTGCGTTTCCATTGGGAAAAATAACCACGTAATATTCTAAGCTAAGTACCTATTTATATAGCCTTCGCGCCATCGATATAAATATGGGTGTATATGTAACGATTACACAGAGTAGGTATAATAAATGACGTAAAATATATCATGTGGAGATGTAGCGCACTGCATTTTGCTGCACGTTAGTTATAATAGGCAAAGCAAGCAATTTCCCGTGCCCACGCAAGTCGGATCGCGGTCAAAATCCATTTTGCTATAAGTTCGTTCAGCCCTGTCTTGAATCTTGATGCCGCTGCTCGAACCCGCCAACTATTTGTTTTATTTAGTGTAGAGTTCTATATCACACATGTTACTTGTATATTTATGTAACGGAATGGCTTGTATTGCGCAACTTAAATAGAGAATCATGTACGTACTTTATACAAACATTTAATTACCTACTTAATTAAGGCATGATGATTTAAGGTATATATGTGTGTATATATATATAGTTTTTTAATCTCTTTGTAGATATTACGAGTTGAGTAAGGGATTTAAGGAAAAAAGTTATTTTTATTTTTCACTGTACCTAAAGATGCCGTTCTCTATAACGTATTCTACGATCCAATCTTAATCAACATCATAAAAAAATTGTTGGTATCATATGATTACAAAAGCTATCATAAAATGATATGTAGACTTATTTTAATTTGTAAAACCTAAAAGCTTATCATATTAAATGCTTTTAAGATTGTAGCAAAACAAGATGTACATATATTTAAATATAATCGTGGTTATATATTTTAAGGATGCGAGTAAGTTGTGACGAAACTCATCTGCATTATATCCAGCCTTACCAGTTCGTCGACTCGCCTGAGTGGGAAGCAAATCGTGACCTCTCTGATGACGTCTTCCAGGTATATAAATAATTGATAAAACATAGTCTAATTTAATTTATAGCAATGATTTTCATAACATATTTATTAGTATTTATTTAGCGAAACAGGGTTCTTAAAGTAGAAGTCTTTTGGTGGGAAGCTGGCGACCAGTATGGGACTTAGTAATATGAGTAGTCCTAAATATATATGAATTAATTTAAATAATGTAACAAAAATGTAGTCAAATGCTCCCAGAAATTTTATAAGTACCCATAATTTGAATAGACTCTTTTTAGGGTTCGGTACCTCAAATAAAAAAACGGAACCCTTATTTATAGGATCAGTTTATAGTCCGTCTGTCCCTTTGTTAAGACCATTATACCAACACCACATCATATACCACATTTGCAAGATTGCAGTTTAAATAAAAGTATAAATAGCTATTATAATAGTACTTAATTAATTTTATACAAAAGTAATGCACAAACTTAAATTCAAAATTGACAAACTTAAGTTCGCAGGCATATGCCTAAGTTTGTCAATTTTTATCGATTGTTCTTCCCGTTGACAAGCTATCCCGAAACTGATATGAAACTCTCGGTGGGCGAGACAGACATACACTTGACCGGATTTTTATTAGTTAATCTAAAGATAGCGATAATTTTATATAATTAACGATTAACGAACGAAATGATAAGAATTATTTGATAAGAAGAGTATTAAGGCCCGTCGTGGCGCAGGTTAATAAATAAACGCGATAGGTTTGTAGGTAGGTAGGATCCTCATTCGGGGAAGTGTAATATATTTTCAAATTCAATTTGTGTTATAAAATGTTCTCAAATGAAATATTTGTTCTAAAATATTTTCTAATGATATGTTACATGGTTACATGTTTTCATTATTTCGCTCTGGCATTAAAAGGCAAAGCGCGGCGCTAGTTCGCCACTAAACATGCAATGTAATTAAATGGAATAGGAAACGTAACTAAGTGAGGTAACAAGTTTCCCAAGTTCCCTCTCTCTACCCTGCTATGTGCGGGATATACCGTGAAGCTGGAAAAAAAACGATGAGAATATTCTTTTTGTTGCGTTTATTATGTAATGTAATGTTTTTATCATTTGCGATAAAAAAATGTTTATCGTGTAGCATGGGGGCAATGATAAGCTCATTTCAAGTCTCCGCACGATTAACTTCAATAATTCAGAATGAGACATGAATAATGTATGCGGCTGTGATAGACGATTTATCTCTGCAAGTAATTGGAATAATGTCAAAATAATAAAATATTTACATTATATTTCCATTTTTATATATGAATGTGTATATATATATATATATATATATATATATATATATATATATATATATATATACATATATATATATATATATATATATATATATATATATATATATATATATATATATATATATATATATATATATATATATATATATATATATATATATATATATATATATATATATATATATATATATATATATATATATATATATATATATATATATATATATATATATATATATATATATATATATATATACACAATTCAGAGTTATATTGCTATACAGAATTTACTTGACTTTTATGATGGTTTTTGTGACTCTTTAAACGTTTTTTTAATATCTGTTCTTTTCATGACAATAATGATTTACACATAATTATATTTATTTAACATTTGCATAGTTTCTGATATGTACCTATTATGTATAATCATCATAATCTCAATAACAATATCCATTATTATGAATACTCTTTATTCCTGAACGTATCTCCACTGTACAGGTGACAGTGGTAGCCGAGGAGGTATGCACGTGCGTGTGCTGGCCGCGCATGCGTCTGGAGCGGGTACTGCGTCACCGCCCTGCACTCAAGGTCGTACTCGACTGTCTCATAGGTCAGTACACTTTTCGTCTCACTTGCACTCTCCTTAGGTATAAACTTTTCCATACCACTTAGTTTATTAAATGCACTTAAATAATGAAAGAAGATTATGAAATAAGTTTTTTTATATATCAAAAAAAAATACAGACAAAACATTATTTGTGTTCCTTTGTTAAAAACGTAAACACAATAATTTTAGATAATTTATGCGGCCTTACCTATAGTTACGCGAATAATTCTTGAATTTACCATATAAAAGCGCTAGAGAGGTAACTTGTACCTACACAATATATGTTAAATATTTAGAGATAAATGCGGCCATTTTTTTGCCGCGTAATACTTAACACTCGGCACAGAGTGTGACCAATTTGATAGGGTCAGTGTCACAGACACCATACGTGAATACGGGGTCCTTAAACTCTACGTAAGTATTTTTATGTCTCTATATGAAATACTATGATACCTTTTAATCTCAAAGTAGTTTATTATTTATCTAGGAATGTTTATCAGGCAATTTTATTTTATTTGTCTATCGAGGTGAAAATCGGCGTTTAAGCTAAGCTTTAGACTGTGTGGAGTAATTATTAATATTAGAAATAGAAATTTGAAAAAAAAACTTTTTAAAATAAATGCAATTCGAGATGAATAGAAATTTTCAAACAAAGAAAAAAAAAATTATTTATTTTCATTCTTCTATACCCAATACTCTCAATAATCTCAATATTGTGCCTGTAATGTACCATGTCGTTATAATATTAAAAACGGCGTTGTCACCACAAAACTCTTTTCTGCCGTTACTGCTGTTCTAGTGTTCACTTTATGTAGTTTTTACTTAGATATTTGGGACTGTACTTGATTTAGGCATACTTACTTTATATCTGCCGTAAATTAAATTGTTCCGAGATTAGACTTGGTACTACCATAATAGTGTAATTAAGTCCGTGATAAAATATAGTATATTTAGGATAGTATAAAACGATACAACAATGTATAACGTTAAATTTTTAATATCACTTACTTTATAGAAAAGTCACGTAATAATAAAACAAAACTAAAAGCATACAAATATAACATAATGCTAAGTTATTAAATAAATCTATAAGGGCCTTTTTGCATGTCTGAAACAGTACCAGTAGTAGTACTTATATAAGAACGCTATTGTTCCTTGGTACGCTGATCGCGTAGCAATTTCCTGTCATAATTAACGTATTTTCATTCTCCTTAAGCCTTGCTTAGATAAAATACTGAAGTAAAGTAATAGACTTCCGTTAAATTGCTGATTGAAATGCGCTATAGTTAATTATGCTCTATAAGATGATGTACTTTCCGTTTTTCATATACGTCTTTTATAACTAAATTTATTATATTGCTGGTAAGAATTATTGATAATAAAATTTAGGTTATATATGTAAATATAAAAGGATTATAATGAAGAGTATATCACAATTTTTAATACCATGATCGCTGATCGCTGTCTGGAGTCGCATCGGAGCTTTAGGTATAAAAAAATATTTTAATAAAAATATACATAATAGGCATATTTGTCTGTGTAATAAAACAATGATTTTATAATTTTTTATTCGTTCGTTTGTTTTTCACTATTGTATTTTGACAATTTTGTCACTTGTTTTTTTCAGCTTAACGCTGTAGCTGTACCCGCACCTGACAGGGTAGGCTGAGAGAATTTAAGAACCTAGTGTTAAGACACTTCGTTTCATCCCCTATTTTCCTCTGAATGCCACACTTTGCCTTATTACAAGAGCGAAGAAAATAAAATATTAAATCACTTCCTCGAGTGGGGATCGAACTGACAACTGTTTGCATTTACAGTCGTAAGCGCGTGCCTCTGCGCCACGACAAGCATAAATGTTAATGGGAGTTCCCATTACCATTTAGGCCTGTCGTTAGGTTATTTTATTTGAATCGGTTCTGAAATTTATATCAATAAGTATTTTGTTCGACAAAATTATTGAACTGAAAAATGTTTCATTGTATTGGCTGGAACATTAGTTTTTCATGTAGAGACAATAGTCTTTCTACGTTTAAAGTGGTATTGTTATTAGATCGTGAAAGGAATTCAAATTAGTATGTAAATGATTATGTAGTTCGAGCGGGCGCTAGTTACTAGATGTATGTTTCCACGGGCGGCTCGCTACTTATTAAATATATGTTTCAGGTAAAGACATAACGCACAAGTTATATTCAGTAAGTGAAGGGCTTGGAGCAGGGTTAGGAGGAGATGGCGAAGGACAACCTGCTCATCTTACACGGTCTGCTAGCGTGGACGCTGTACATGAAGGTGCACGTGGCCGGTTACGTAGCTTAGCGTGGCGTTCTAGGACCACATCTACACACACAAAAGGTCATCTCAAAATTATTACATTGATTATATTTTCATATTAAACGTTTTTTTTCTAACTTGATTAAAATTTATTATAAATTTTAACGCGACCAAGGAATAGTATAATTTTATTTTATCACTTACTTTGCAATCTACCTACATGAAATGTATTGAAATACATTGAGCTGGTTTTCAAATATTGTAATAAGTGTAGTTTATCAATTAGAATGTATATAATAGTTTTTAAAATATTACATTACACGATTTATATACATTACAGGTAGTTCATATTGGCAGCCGGTGGTAGCACGTCAGTTTCTTCGACAGTCGCCGTTCGGGCGCAGCGTGATACCGCCGCCGCGGCTGCTGGCGCAGGCGTCGTCCGCCAGCCTGCAGCCGGCGCGGCGCAGTCCTCAGCGGTCCGGCCGTACGTCGTTCCGACGCAGCCGCGAGGTGAAGTTCGCGGAGAGCCCAGTGGAGCCACTGTGACGCGGGCCGCGGCCCCAGCCTGAGCTGGTGCCGCTGGTCGGACCTCCCTGCTTGTCCCCCACATCCAACTTCCCATGACGTGAAAACGAGCGAACGATAAATACTACTGACTTCTAGTAAAAATAAATTCCTGGTGCGTACTAATTGAATGTAACGAACAAACGAAAAATAATTCAAGTTAATTTTATTAAAAATTAACTTGAATTATTTTTCGTCACGTACTTGCGATTATCCTATTTGATTACATTGTCTGTTTCAGTTTTGACGCAAAATTATGTCTGCAAAATTTAACCTATAACATGTATTTTAAGATTCTATTTTAAAATCAAAAGAATTAAAATTTCTAAACCTTTTAAACAGCTTTAGTTAACCATTAAGGTGTTTTTAAAACAAGAGTCATCCTTTAGACTTAGTCTATTAAATCAATAGCTAATATTTATTTCATATAATAATATATACCACCAAATATAAAATTACAATTTATTAATTATTTTAAATGTTATATTTAGTTGTTTAATAATATTTTATATATTTTATTAAAATTTTGCAGTTATTATTTCAGAAATTAACAACAGATATTGCAATATGTACATATTGCTATATCTGTTGTTAATTTCTTAACCTCCATATCACAACAGGCACTTATATACAATTAAAGTACCATTTATTTTTTCGGGTTCCGTACCACAAAAAGTGTCTGACATTACTTTGTCCGTCAAGATCATTTATCCTAAGATCGCATATCAAGTCGATCGGTACGGTCCCTTGTAGCATGGAAGAATCAAGCTTCTTAGGCAACACAATCAAAAGATTTATGTTCAATTATGTACATTCGCAAACTTAAGTTTGTCAATGTAATTCACCACGTTTTTAAAATCTGTATGTCCGTGTGTATGTTATTGCCAGTTCGTAGTCGTATAATTGTTAAAATTCCTATGACGTAAGAACTTGTCGTATAAATGAAAGAAATCAATGTGAAAATGGTAATTCACCTTATTACAGATAAAAAAAAACTATTACAAATTTATATTTATAGTTTATTTGAAACAAAATTTAACACTTAGGTTTGTCAACATTTATAAATTGAAATGCCAGACCGCAGATTTAGGTCTGTCAACGTTTATAAATCGTATTTCCAGTTGATCTACAATACCAAAACTGGTACGGAACCCTTTATGTTTAGGTCGCTTTGGATTGTTCTTTTTTATAAATTTTGTTTCATTTGGTAATTATTATTTTATATATGTTTTATGTGGGGTGTTTCGTCGAAAAAATGAGCTTCATATATTAACTAGTGTCGTTCGCTCTGGTGTGAAACACTAAGTGTTCAATATACGAAAGTGAAATTGACCTGTGAAATAAAAATAAAGTGATAGAACTGTGCAGTGACAGTGTTTAATATAAAATTGTAATTTATGTGTGAAAAGTAGATTTAGTTAGAATAAATGTATTTTTACTATAGTGTCTTCGCGTAAAACTCAACGCACTTAATTTTTCGTTAAAGTATGTAATGTTTCGCTTTCAAAATGACTGATTAAGATCTGTAAAGTAGAACAAACTGAAACATGCTTATGAATAAAACAAGATAATTTAAAATAAATACTTACACGAACATATGAACATTAACTGATAAACATTCAAGCAGGAAAGCAAGCTTTAAATAAGTCAATTGTATTACATAGTGAATATTTTGCACTAATATTTTTTATACAAAATATGCTAAAATATTATTTTTATAAACAATAACTGATTTACAATTCGTTACAAATTGACAGCAATAGTTATCACAATCATTGAATCACATCATTAAACAATACATTTGCTATCAATCAATGCGTAAATATTGTAGTTCCAACAATTGAAGCTTTAACGTATAGAGAGAGATCATAGTATATTGTTTAGCAATGTATTTATATAACTGTTTTTTTTCTTTGTATTAAAGTGCAAAATATACATCGTATGCAACTGCCTTGTTTAAAGAAAAAAAATAATGTAGCAGTTTTTCTGTCAGCGGTCCGAACGAGAACGAAAGAAGTTCATACACGTACAGTATAAAAATATGTTAAATTTTTAAGAAATTGCTTAAAATGTTTTTTTTTTAATTGTTCTGATAAACATCCTCTCTTGTAAAAATACATTGTAACATAATGCTCTACATTAATTTCCATTTATTAGAAAACTCTATATTTTTGTATTTTGTTTAATATATTTTGAATATTTTAAAATATAACTTATAATATCCAGATAGACAAAATTATAACCTAAAAACAAAATGTTAAATCGTTTAGAAATTTAATCAGTTATCGTTGTTAAGATTATATAGTCATTCATTAGACTAATTGATTACTTAGAGAGAGATTTTATATGCTGTACAAAATTTAAATATAGTATTTATTTTTTGTTCATAGCCACCAAACAGCTTATCTATTTAATTGATAGTATTAAAATTACAAATTAAAATGATATCACAAAAATACAAATAAAAAATTATAGTTTTTTAGTTTTTATAAATATCCAATAAAATCTGGATTTCGGAACTGTAGAGTGTTGCTGTGTTTTTCTGAATGCTGTAAAATTATTTATTTTACAGTACATATTTTCTTTAGAATTAGTTATGTTATGCATAAACAATACTTTTTTGTTACCTAAAAAAGTTGTAATACTTACTTATTTTTTTTTTTTAATTTAATAAAAAAATTGTAACAGTTACAATTTTTGTAAGTAACAATAAGAAACGGTCCTCCTATACTTTTTGTTTATATGAAGAAAATTCTTTGAATGTACATATAAAAATTCTAACAGGTAAATAAATAATAGCATATCCAAAAAAAGGAAAAAGATTATTCGATACACCTACATATATGTACCACCTATATGTACCTACGTATAATATGCCCCCATCTCGTCTCGCAAATCCCGTATCTTACAGTAATGTAATTTTAAACTAAATCTGGATTTTGTGATGATGATCTATCTATTTTGTATGATTATATCAATGATTCTGAGGTCAGAATAAGTTAGTTTTTGTTTTTGTTACTTTTTTTGCCGTATTGTTAATTCAACGACAAACATTGAATATTTCAAAATTGAGATTGTACACCATACGCATTCTATGTACACTTACTTTAAGATAAGAAGTAATAAAATCAGACTGAGCTGTTTTTATATGTGTCTAAATGAACAAAACAGTTATATATTATAATATAATAATAAACGCCCACAAACCACGTTTATAAACGTGGTTTGTGGGCGTTTATTAATATTTTTCAGGATGTTATATTAGATAGCCACGTGTTCGTGAAGTGTCGTTTTTAGTATCCTTTTAAGGAGATAAATGTATAAAACGAATCTTTAAGAAATTATTTGAAAGTTAATAGCTAAGCAATCCCAAGTTATAAGGATTGATGAAAAAAATATTCACCGTTAAATTAACGATGCGAAATTGAAAATTATGAGAGAAGCACTCTATCAATTTTTTCCTCTAATCAGAAATGCACAATAAAAATATGTATATTTCATAATCATAAGACTCACAAGCTCCTTTAAATTTTAACAGGTGTGCTTTTAATAAATGTTCACGTTACACAGTCACAATATTACGATCAATGGGTTGCACGTTGTCAGCTCTTCTAATTAGATAACATTTCACATCAACGTAATATATCACGTCGGTGTTTAGTTGTTGTTATCGCTTCATAACGAACGGTTTCATTCTAAGCGACAAACAGTGTTCCTGTTTACTTGTAAGCCTTGTCGGGCTATCTTACATCGCTCTAGAGAACTCAATTCTATGTAATAACGACAGTGCGAAATAGAAATACAATTTAAAACGCCCAAAGCATAAAATAAACACACACATTGCATTTTTGCTCGACTGTCTTTATTACGTAGCATTTATTTGGAAATACATATCGTTCTATGTCTTCTCTTGTCTCGTTAGTTACTTATGTAATATATAGCATAACAATGTGTACCGTATTTGATGCAATTGACTGTTCGTTAAATTAGCACATACATACATAAGCACATCATGTGACACAAACACATACAGTCAAATAGGAATCGCTGGTATAATATAACAAGAGATAAGTGTGGTATGTCATAAATATAAAGATGTTTTCGCATTATTAAGCTCCATGTAAACGATGTTATTGGCTTCTAAATTATACGTATAAGGCTGGATTCGCACTGTTCTCGATGTTCACATTTTGTATTGTGACAAAAGTAGGCCTTGCTTTTATAATATATTAAAATGACATTGGAAAAGGCTAGTGAAATTTTGATAAATAAAACACCTAGATTTGAAATTAAAATTATTAAGATTTAAAATGCGACAGACTTTCTCGAATTCTTTACAAACATTTTTATTACTAAATATATGTATATTTTATACCTAAATAATAATTTAAAATTATGATCATTACTATTTTTTTCTTTTTAAATAATATGCACGAATCGATAACATGATGTTTGGACGACTTCGGCAAATATAACAAATATAAAAGAGTGAAACATATTTAACGAACGTGAACGTTGAATCTACCGCATGTTATTTTCCAAAGAACTAATTAATGTAATTTATTTAACTGTCACGATTATTATACAGAACTCGAACAAGTACATGTGAATAATTAAACATTGGATGGATATACATAACTAACTAATAGAAAGTAAAAATGTAATGACCTATTATTTAAATAATGTCTTCCACTGTTATCAATTGTTGTAATATTCAATTTTCTATATTAAAATGCGTTGTGATTAAAGTTATTTGACTGTACTTCCAAATCAAATATGTTTACTATTTGAAAATTCCAATAAATATATTTGTTGTAATAATACATTACATGTAATACAAGTTAAATAAAAAAAAATAAGCAAGGTCCTGCAATATTTTAATACGAATTTAGTTAAAAATTAGCAGATAAAGTTTTGTAGGAAAATGTACCTTATTTTATAGTATCGAAGATATCCACGTCTTCGTAGTTACTTGTATTTATTTATAAACTTCCACGTATACATTAATTGTGACTCATTTAGACTAATACGTTACCCATAGACATCGAATTGTAACAAATGTTACTTGAAGTAATATAAAGAGCATTTAAATTTCAATATTATTTGTACTACATAAAGATATTAGTCCATTGAGTTTATATTGAGTGTGAAATGTAAACGTTTTTGTATATTCTTCATAATAGTTAGATATGTGTTATAGGCAAAATTACGATGTGATAATATCCACGTTTTGATAGACTTCAGTGTAGCAATTGAAAGCAGATGTTTTAGGCGCATTTATTTTATGATATTATCTACTATTTATTTTTTTTGAGTTCAGCTTGATAAAATTTAAATTGTAATTATTTAGACTCTGTGCTTAATGTATTGGAATAGTGCAAGCGTATTCTGTGTAAACACACTTTAGTACAGCCCCTGTTACAATGTACAGGTGAACTATATGACAGTGCAAACTATAGCAGATATTGGCAGAGCGCCTCTGTGATACACGTTAGCTATTTAGAATAGAAGTCGTCGGTTAAAAAGTATTATGTACTCGCAATCTTACTACCAAGGATTGCTCCCGCGTCTCGTCGTGCATTACATTACCGTTATGAATTATATATTATTGTATTTATTCACTTTATTAACATGTTTATTATGTCTTTAATAAAAACAATTGCTTATTAAGTATATTATTTCCTATTCCTACTATCCGCATGGTAAAACTTCAATATATATTATTTCTCTCGGTTTTTATTAGTAGTGTGTAATAAAAAATAAAAGTATAACCAAATATAAAAATATAAAAAACGCGGTATATTCTTTCAATCAAGTGCCTGCCTTAAAGTTAAAAGTACACGAAGTGTCTTAGCATTAGGTTCTCTCTATTCGTTTGCCGTGTGGAAAAATGTGTCAAATATGTATCTTTATTATTTTTGCGATAACCTTCCTACTTGTACCTTTACTATTTTTAAATTGTTAATCCACACCCGCACCTTTTGGGATCTAATTTAGATCTCTGACAAATAAGCCATATGTTCTCGTTCTCGTGTGAGAGAGGAGAGAGATGTTTAAATCCCGTTATGTTCGAATTTTTATATATTTTCTAAATAAATATTTTAAGTTCAAATATTTATTTAAAAAATATATTGCCAGACTTTAAACGTTTGAAGTAAAAAAACGTGATTCTTTCTCCAAAAGCTGTACAAACAAAAAAAGTCGATAATTAATTTTTTTATGAACTTTCCAGTGGTGTCAGATAGCAATATTAAATGTTTTTAATGGAAAAACATGACTATATTTAGATGATAAAAGTTTTGTTTATGGCAGTAAGATTTTGTTTGCTGATTTAACTTGACCACACGTCCTGTAAAAAAACGGGTTTTCGAATATAATACATTCGAAAACCCGTTTTTTTCGGTTGTCGTTATACCGGGACATGATACTTTAAAATTTTTCGATATGGTCTAAAAATTTTGCTCGACTGAAAAATATTGGTAGTAACTACTAAAGAAAATATAATAGAGCTGAGAATTTATGAATAAAGCTATCGAAGTATGTGAGCAAAGTAGGCATGGCTTTTGACTACAATTCTCACCGTGAATAAAAATGTTAAAAAAACAGACAGTAATGTTGTAATGAGTAATATTCAATGAAAATAATACTTCAGCTCCAAAAACATTCTAACACCGGAAAAGACACAGAGCTATCAAGGCCAGCGAAGATATTAAAGATATTAGATGCGTGCTGTGTGACAGAAGACGACGCTTGAGACTGCACCTGCATTATTGCGATATTTGTATTTGCGATCCAAGCCGTTACAATATTGATTCTGTTTGGGATTATGCTTGTGTGAATTGCGTGTGTCATTTTTTATTAATATTAAAAGTTTATTATAGTTCCTATTCTATTTAAAGTTTGCATAATTGGAAGTCAATGAACCTAGTTTTTATAAATGAAACTGACTATATTAACGAGAAATAAGTTAATATGAAAACACCTTTTATTTTGTTCATATTTCCACTACTTTTACGAAACTCTCATTAAGTTATTAAGATTTAAAATAATTAATCAGGACGTCTGGTATCGCTTATCACTAAATAATAAATGAAAAAAATAACAAGTAAATATTTTCGTATAAATATAAATAACTTATTTATTGACCTTTAACTACAGTGACGTATGAAGAAACGAAATATTCGACTTAAGTGTATAATGATAATATAGCTACGTTTCTGTTTAAAAAATGCTAATCAATGTTGCGACCCGTAGATAATGTATTCGATAAGAGCCAGTTGTGTTCGTGCGGCCACAACTGTCTGTTCGTCATGTTGTTTTGTTGAATAAGATTATGTTCGTGATATAAATATGGCTTTAAACGCAAGAAGATTACTTATAAACTTAAGAAATATAAATAAATATTATAAACCATGGCTCACAGTACACTCTGTAAGTACTTTTTTAACAATATTTATATTAATTGAGTTGGAATTTAAAGATAAATAAATTTTGTAGGTTTAACTTAAATGCCAGAGTATAACATTTTTCTATGTCTATAACGTGCATTATTATATTGTTAGTTACCATTTACTGTATACAAACTTCTTGGCCAATGTATTATCCATATAAATCATATCGTTATTATTAGATTGAGTTAACCTTAATCTGCATAGTTTTAGTAGCGTGGATTATACACATTGTTGTAGTAACATAAATTATTATTTTTATCAGAAAGAAATATACTTATTTGCTGTCTCAATTTTAGAAAAAAATAAACGAAATCCTAACGAAACAAGGTAACAATAATAATAATAAGTAAACATAATAATTACGTTTCCATTACATATTTTTTTCCATTAAATAGTTTAGATAAGAATTTGCCAAATCTTATCAAAGTATAAAGCAAACTGGCATTATCTCAAACTGCTTAAATAATTATTTGAGTATCTTAATTTTTCTATTTTTATTTATTTATTTCATTTTATAGATTTACAATCACGAACCTCTAAGTAAATGTTACAAATTTATAATTTTGTAACGTTATCTAATACCTACCTACATGTTTTTTTAGTTATTAAAAGATAACATCAAATAAGTAGATTCATTTGGCAAGTTGGATCGACTATCGGTTTAATGAGTATTTCAGTGACCTTTTTGTTTTCTACTTAAGACTTATTATGACAGCAATAACAGGATAACACAATGAAAAGAAATTGGTCAGAAAAGTTAAATTTGTCATTAATGAAGGCTTTTTCTTAAAATTTTAAATAATGTGTGGAGAATCAAGCAATGTCCCCTACATAGCAGGGAAACCCGGAAACATAGTATTAAAACCAACACCACACTTTCCTTGTTACCGCATTGCGAGAAATTGAAGACTTCAAATACTTCTTTCACCCGCGTGAGAATCGAACCGTTAAAACTCAACGCCACCATTAAAATCTTTATCAGGCGCTATTTTTTACATTTAAAATTCTAAATTTTATATACTTGTAACAATGAAAAATGGTCATCACGCTGAACTAAGTTTGTTAAGGACGTAGTTAATTATTTTTTTTTATATTTTAACAGAACCATTATTCAATAATAAGTGTAAATCATGTATAGATCTGCTTAGGCCGAGTTATCATACAATAAGAATTTTCTCTTTCTAATGTATAATAAGAATAATAATAAATAATAATAATAATAAGAATAACATGAATAATAAGAATGCACAAAAAAGAACATCAAATTAACATTTATAATTATTATTATAGCGACTTGAAGAATTTTTTACAAATTTATTTTAGAAAGGACTTACATCGTTTAAAAATACGAATTTGAGTAAAACTACAAGGCAAGAAATTAATCAAAAATCGAAGTGGCTACATACGTCACGTACAGTTTATAAAAGCGTTGCCTTCAAATTGTCTGATATAGGAGAGGGCATTAGAGAAGTTGTTATAAAAGAATGGTAAGTTTATATCTTATATTCATAAAAGATCCTAAAATATGAAATATTAAACAACAACTAATGTAACTTAATATGTTTTTCAGGTTCGTAAAAGTAGGTGATACGGTACAGCAATTCGACAATATATGCGAAGTTCAAAGCGACAAAGCTGCAGTAACTATAAGTAGCCGATATGACGGAGTGGTCACACGACTATACCATCAAGTAGACGAAACTGCTTTGGTTGGACAACCTCTAGTAGATATTGAATTGGAAGGTTCAGTAGATAAAGGTAGTAAGTCAATTACATAGTTCAATATATTTATATGTAGTAACTCTTTCTTTCTCTCTCTCTCTCTCATCTTTTAATAGGGGCATCACGCCCGCTTGTACATTTATATGAAAACTGAAATAACCAGGACTGGAAATAACTAGGACCTGTACATGAAATATGACGGTCATGCGGAGAACATTCTACTCCTGTACTTCATTTCCACACTTCTTCTAAATATTGCCCCGTGAAAAAAAAAATACGATATACGATTAAATAATACTATAGTATTATTTAATTAATATGTAAAAGGAAGTTATGTTGGCTATAAAGCACACAACGTATGTAGCGCACAACTGATGGGATAACAAATATCTTCTGTTTTGTTAAAATCTCTATATTATCCCCTTATTTTTATGCAATGAGTGTAACATAAAAATGGTTTTTGTGACGTGACTTGTGACTATTTTTTAAAATTAAGAACAATTTCGTCTTACATAATTTTGAAGGTCTCTCATTATTTATTGTTATTCCAATCTTATTGATAATAAAACCATAAAGTAATAATTAATATAATAGATTTTTTCGATACATAAAAAGCAATTTTAATTTGAACCAGGAGTTCTTGTGAATCACGCAATCAATGAAATAAAATTTCATAATTTATAATTCAAGGACGTGGTGGACCCAAATTTTATTGTATAATGACCTCCTGAAAGACATGATCATCAAGACATGATCATCAGATCTCAGCTTAAGTACCTGTCAGTTATCATTGATTTACTGTGCATCAAAAGTTAATAAGACATTTTAATAAAGACAAACGAGCGTGATAGAGGCAAACGAGCGCACGGGTTCATCAGGTGGAGAGTGCAGAGAACTTCATCAGTTGGAGAGCAGTCACCGCTGCCCACGGCCCCGCTTAACATCGGAGCTACAGGAGTGTTGCTGGCCTTTAAGGTGTAGATAAACGTGCTTTTAAAGGTACCCATGTCACATTGACCTGGAAACACTGCCGCAGGAAGGCCGTTTTACAGATATGTTAAAGGAAATTTCTACGAAACCGCATAGTAGTGGAGTGCTACATATTCAGATGACGAGAATGGTACTTCAACTTGTGACGTACTGTAGCTTTTCTGGAGTTACACGGGGCCTTGGGCGACGGTGATCACTTACCATCAGGTGACCCGTACGCTCGTTTGCCGTGTTTTCCATGTGGGAATTATGTATTAATTATGTATTGGTTAACGCACAGACTTGTGTCTATTCTTATTGTATTTCTTAGTAGTATTTCTTTCGTAGTAGTAACTTAACTTAGCTTCACGCTATATCCCTAGCGGGGTAGGCAGAGAGATTGGAGTGCCAATCGCTACGGTCTCGGCATACCTCTTTCGCCTCGTCCACTGTCATCAACCTCTTTATACATGCTCTCCGAAGGGTCCTCATGCTTTTTACGTTACCTTCCTCCAGTATCGCCGATATTGTGTTTTCGAAGGTCAACCGAGGTCTTCCCCTCGCTCTCTTACCACTCACTTTTCCTTGATAACTCTTTTTTACCATTCTTTCTTCATTCATTCCCTCGACGTGCCCAAACCACCTGAGCACGTTCTTTTTCTTTCTCACGGTTACATCCACGCTAGTACCTACCATTCTGTGTATCTTTTCGTTGGTTATGCGATCAGCTAAACTGACTCCACATATCGGACGAAGAGATCGCATCTCTACAGTATTCATCTTTCTTACATTGTTCTTCTGTAATACCCACGTTTTGCTGCCGTATTACAGTGTACCAACACTGCATTGTGTACGGCCAAACGCGCAGCTATGGTGAGGTTTCACCGTCTCAACAATGTGGCTAAGGCCCCGTTAACTCTGTCACACACATCCATTTCGTATCTTCCGTCTCTGCTAAACATACTTCCCAAATATACTACCTCATTCACGTATTAGTATTTTTTCAAAATTGTAGTAGTTCGTAGTAGTATTTTTTTAAAATTGTAGTAGTTCGTAGTAGTATTTCTTTAAAATGGTACATGATAAGGTTGGAGGATTGTTGTACGCTTCTGTACTGGAAAAAATACTAAGTCAGCAATCGTTTGTTATCATTCATTGTCAGGAGGCTAGAACAGATTATTCTGTTCAAAATATTTCTGGCATTTAAAGAGATCAGTGTGTAGTGATGTGGCATACGCATAAGTAAGACGTGGCTGCTTACTATGTGCCTCATCAAAAAATTAAGGATCACACTCGGACATTAGAGAACAATAGTCGGTATTTTATTTATATTTATTTATGTAGAAACACACATGAAAGAAAATACAAATTACATATAATGACAAAAATTGTATACAACGGATAACTTATCTTTGAAAACAGATCTCTACGAGATCCCTTGAACATAGGAAATGTTAAGAAAAGCGATTCGAATGCGGTATCGAAATAACTATTACATTAATGATAACAAACGCTTGTTGATCCGGAAAAATACTGCTCAACTGAAGTAACAGTGGGTGGGACACAGTCTGTAGAACCGATGATTTTTGTGTCGGTAATATTTTCGAGTGGTGGCTACGTATCCGATAACGCTCAGTGGGCAGCCCTCCTCCATGTAGACGAGTTCAAAATCAATAATACTGATTTGTATTACATTAAGGGGCGCCACAGAAATCTTGCCCTAGAGCGCTGATATTACTAAAACCGGCACTGCTACTTGAGAACTTTATACTTCTTAGCATGGCCACTATTTCTTTTACATCACGTGTCTCATTCTACTAAACCAATTGTAACCTAGATCCCATCCAGACAGAGTAGCTACTCAACAAAAAAGTTTCATTCATCCAAATTAACAAATGATTAATTCAAAATGAATAATTTGAAGAAATACTTATAAGACTTTTCCTAGTCTTCAAAATATTAATGTCTCCGAAATGGACAGACATATTAGTAAATTATAGTTAATCAATTCAATAAATATACATTACTCACCATTAATACTTACACCAAAAGTGGTGTGAACATAAAAATACCAAATACCAAATTCACAATCATGTAATGAATTTGTAAAAAAAAATTCTCACGTTCCCTATTTATTGAAATAATTTTCAATAAGTCCATTATAGAAATTTATTTAAACAATATATTATTGTCATTCCTCAATTTAGGTAAACACGCATGGCTCCCTTACGTTCCGAAGTGATAAATACATCAATTAAGAAGTTACATTTCAAATTGAATGAAATATTTTGGTTAGATACGTATTTGATTTACCGTTTCTATACTTATTAATTTTATTATTTATTAAGTTTATTTTATCGTTTTTAATTTCTACACAGAAACTTCTTCGGTAGCTGAAGAAGCAGAAGTGAAAGAAGCCGCACCGGTTGTGGCAGTAGAAGGAATTAATAAAGTGAAAGTTCTAACTACACCAGCGGTTCGAAGGATCGCGGCACAATTTAAAGTTTGTATTTTTTACAACATTTTTGTACGTGTAAATTTTTAACACTTAATATTCTTTATTATTCTCTTAGTTATTTAATGTAAAGGTCGTATGATAAATATTAATACAACAAGAAAGAAACCGAAATATGTTAGACGATAAAGAAATTCATGTTGTGGGTATAGTTGGGTAATATACAAAACAATAGATAATGTATTTCATTATTTTATAATGGTCTCACCGTTGTATATTTCATCAATACTGACTTTCAAACTAATATAATATTTATTATCGACAATAGAAATGGCGCAAGAAATCTCGGTTCTGTAATAATATTGCATATTCGGTAATTAACAGTTATTCAGTCGACATCGAGTCGACGATAAAGTCTAAGTTGAAATAAATAAATTGTTAACGATAAGTATAAGTGTATATGTAAATATTTTTTATCAAAATCATAACTTTGTCTTGTAAAAATTATATTTGTAAATAGTGTTGGGAGTGCTGCTGTTTGGATCTACTTTACTTTAGATAATATAATGTGTACGATGAAAAAGCAGTTTGCAATCATTATAAACAGACTCTCGTACAAAGTTACAATAATAAATTTAATATGACGTCTAAAACTAAAACACATATCAATGTACAAAGAGCATCGTATGGATAGACCATCCATCCGTACAAACGTCTAAATGTAAATAAAAAAAAATGGTTGCAATCTTATATATTTTTTAAACCTATAAATGTTGTCGGTAGGCGTTTACAGTGTTATAATGTCCAATAGTATACATTATTTACTAATACAGTAAAAATCCCTTGGTTTATAAATTCAGTGATTACAACTCACATATATATTATAAATAACAGTTAAAAAATAATTATTCATTATATTACATAGAAAATAATTTTATATAAGGATTATAGAGTGACAAAGATATAAGTAAAAAGAACTTGTACATAATATCAAAATTACATTGTTTTGGTGTAAAAAAAAAATTGTAATCTCTTCTTTTTAAAGGTAGATTTAAGCACGGTAAGCGCCACAGGACGAAATGGAAGAATACTTAAAGAAGATGTCTTGGGTCATCTTAATATAAGTTCAGATAAATCTAACGATGTGTCCAGTAAGGACGTGTCCCCAGAATCAGACTCTAGTGCCTCTAGTAATGAGGAATCCATTTTAGAAGATAAAATAGTTCCTATTTCAGGCTTTACTCGAGCTATGGTTAAGTCAATGACAGAGGCTATGGTAGGATACATGTATTTAATTATGCGACCTTTTTAATGACGCTTGAAAATATAAAATAGCTATTCACAAAATTACAGTTAATTTTCAACTCAGTTTACATGAATATATAATACATTATACTGTACTTATTCTTAAATTTCAGAAAATACCTCATTTTGTATTCAGTGATGAGTACGACGTAACGAAGTTAGTGCAATCGAGAAATAGAATCAAAGAACTAGCCCAAAAAGAGGGTGTGAAACTAACTTACATGCCTATAATAATAAAAGCAGCTTCTCAAAGCTTAAAGAACTTTCCAATAATTAATAGCAGCCTAGATGCTAACTGTGAAAATATAATTTATAAAGCTAGTCACAACATAGGCGTGGCGATGGACACTCCCAATGGTTTAGTAGTACCCGTTATTAAGGTATATTCATTCAGCAAAACGCTGTTCAATTAATCAATAAGATTATTATTTTGAAATATTTTAATAAGCACAATTATCACTTTCTCACAATCAAACAATATAATTTTCTGAGCAACTTTAGCGATTTCTAATTACAATAATTTTAAAGATAATATCAATATCTTCAAAACTAAAGTTTCAGCCAATTCATTAACCAATTATTTTATAGAGTAATTGTGTCGAACAAATGCTTTATATAAAAAACTTTTTTTTTTTTCATAAATAAACATTACAATACCCTTTATTGGACTTTGGTTGGTTTTCCTACGCTAACACCGGTGCTAACGCGTTTGTTTCAGCACTCTTAGTTACTTAGTCGTATAGAAACACACAGAAAAGGTGATGGTTCTAATCCTATTAACTACAAGTCCATTTCTACAACTTCCTTGCTTTCTAAAGTTATCAGCTCTTGGTTCACCTGGAGGATCACTAATTGAACAATGAACGTTAATATGGCTTCCGACATGGTCAACCCAACCCACCGATGCGCTTCTAAAAGAGTGTCTGTCCGCTCCATGCAAAACTGGGAACAGCATCAAGGTCACCGTAAATGGTTTATACTCCTATTATATACCCGTGAACGCTGGCTTCTCTCAAGTCAGCGTGCTGTCCCCTGCGGTGTTTCTTATGCATATCAATGACATGTTCGACACTGTGTATCCTTGCACGTTAACCACTAACATCCCATTTATTCTATCACTAGTTTTTGTGAATACTAGCGGTGCCTACTATCCTAACGTTTCGATTAACACAATGCTATATAAATCGCAATCATTTTTAAAACAAGACCAAGTTGGACTGGGTCATCAGCAAAGAGACATAGTACTTTACACCAAAACATCGATATGACCCTTGTAAAAGGCATATCGGCAGGAGCCCAATAATCTATGTAAGGCTCGACACTTTGGTTTTACTTGAAGTCGTCTTCTCGCTGTGCGTGCTCTACGCGTTTAAGGTTTAATAGACATTTTAATATAGAAAGTGTTTCCGAGAACTGTTCGACCTACCTACCGTGCCTGCCTGTTGCTCTTCTTCTAGTGTTTCATTCAATATTTATAACTTTTTTTTTACGGATATCACTATATTCATCCTTATAATTTATACAGAACGTCCAATTAAAAAGCATAAAGGATATTGCAAAGGAATTGAATATATTGCAAGATAAAGGATCAAAAGGACAACTTGGACTTAGTGACTTGACAGGTGGAACTTTTAGTATCTCCAATATAGGCATAGTAAGTATATTAATATGAAAGTGCTTTGAGAAGTCTAGATATCTGTTTTAAATGGTATAGCTATATATCATTATAATATTTATAAATATATGTATAAAGATAATTCAAAAGCACACTTGTCCATAAGCCCTAGTTGTTGATATAATAAATTATTCTTGCAATCACGCATTCAGTGGACCGACCGACCTGCTTACTAGATCATGGTTAATTCGTAATTTATTTAAAACACTCTAAAGAGTTAGTTGAATTGTCATCAAACTTGAATTGTCACAAAACTTCCTAAGTTTGAATTAGAATATGCACTCTTAGACATAAAGCATTATTTTATTTACGTTTATTTGCCTCATGACGCTTTATATTTTAGATCGGTGGAACTTATACGAAGCCAGTAATATTCCCACCCCAGGTGTCCATAGGTGCCCTAGGAAAAATTCAGGTTTGTAAAATCTTTTTTAGCTACTCGCTGTATCCTGCAAATAACAATTTAGAGAATCTGGAAACCTAATGTTTTACAACAACGTTTAACACATTACCAGAATAATGTAATTTAAATATGAAATTATTTCATTCTCCGAGTGCGACTCAAACGCATGACCGTGACGTTCACAATCAAACAGAAGTACCTCTGCGACACGACGACCGCGGACGTGGCGAAACGGCACAAGTGTGTAACTGTAACCGACAGGTTGTGGGTTCGATTTCCACTCGAGTAAAAGAAATATTTAATATTTTCAAATTAAATATTTAATGTTTTCATTTCTTCTCTCTGGTACAAGGCAATACGCGGCGTTGAGTTTTGCCAATCAACACTCAATGCCTTAAATTCGGCGGAAAGTGAAACAGAAGTAGAACAAAGTAACACTCTTAACACTAGTTTCCTTAGATCAATAAGTTAGTAGTTAACTAGTTCCCTCTGCTTACGCTGCCATGTGCGGGATACAGCGTGAAGCTGAGTGAGTATTAATGTATATTATATTTTATTCCTTCATTTTCAGGTTTTGCCTAGATTTGACTCGGAAGGTAATGTGGTAAAAGCTCATATATTATATGTCAGCTGGTCAGCTGATCATAGAGTGATTGACGGAGTTACAATGGCAAAATTCTCAAATCAATTAAAAGAATATCTCGAAGAGCCATATAAATTACTTTTAAATTTATAATTTTTTACACGTTTTTGTTTTATTTTTTTATTAAAATGTGGAAATAAAATATTTATTTTGTTGTATAAGATTAGTTTTTATTGGTAATATAATAGTATAATTTTAAAAAGCAAAAAAATAATTGGTAATTTTACATGTACCAAATATAGAAAAAAGAATTTGTATTAAAATATGATTTTAAATAGCTATATTCATCGGCGTAATACTTCGAATCGCGTAACTTTGAAATAGGCTATAGTCCATTCTGGAATACAATAAGGCGTGTACTCGCGATGAAAACGGGCAAATATTTCAGTAAATAACAATGCATCAATGTTGTTAATTGGAGTCCACTTAAGGGCTAGAAATGCCATGTCCACATCACAAAATTTTTTATCTGTAACATACGTAGAAGTAATAGCATTTAATCCACAAAATGTTGACGAACAGATGTTTTTCTAATTTGTTACAAGATTCTTGTTTACATTTTCCTTATCAAAGGCAAGATAAAGTTAATAAAAATTAAAAATCTATTTTGTTACCATGTACTTAATGTTATAAATATAGTTCATTACGTATAAACCTGGACATTATTTTTTATTTTATATCTGTTTTGGTTACAGTTTGAAAAAATATATTATTACATTTATTAATTGATTATGATTGTATCTTATCAAGTATTTTATTGTTAATAATAGCAAATTTTGATTTGAAATAAAGGCAGAGATTAATATATGGTTGGATCCAAGCAGATATGATGATGGCTTAAAAGCATATGACATGGTCAGTAGTAGGTACATACGTTTATTATATACTTTTATTGAACTTAAAGTCACTTAACTATCCTTTTGATTTTTAAGGATACTACTACGTACCCCCTATTCGTATGAAATAAACCTTGCGTGGTGAAGATATTTGAATGTCTTCCTGCTTAAGTGCAAGCAATGCTCGTTGTTTTATACCCCAATTACGATCAAGTTCACGGAGCAAGCTCGCCCTAGCTGCTTTTGTTAGTAATCCATTTAGTTCACTGTACTGCCCGTCGCTTATAACTTGCGTCACTCGTGATATTGCCTGGAGTTAGGAAAGTAATATTTACATTATTATATTTTAATCTATATAAAAGGTGTAAGTACGTATTTCTTATTTGCGACATATGTAACAAAATTTACATAAGGTTTAAAACAGTACCTGTCTTGTACCAAACTTAAATTCTTTCTCTTTAAAATCTGGATCCCAAACGTATCTCAGGACACGAAAATCTATTTTGTTCATGAACCAAGAAAATGGATTTTGTAACAGTATAAGCTTAGGAATACGTCTCTTTCGCTTCTTCGGTGATTGTGAATTACGACCAAAGATAAAAGATCTCGAACAATTCTTGTAAAGCTCAAAATTACGCTTTGAGTTTAACAATTTCGAAAAACCTTTTGTACATAGCTTACATTCAAAAGGCCGGAAAATATTGGAAAATTCACGTTGAATAGAAGTAATGCTGCGTTGGCAAGTAATTTGACACGTAAGTATTTCAGATTTGCGGATTGACTTGCCATGTTTTTGTGCTACTCGAAATAAAGTAGCAAATCGCGTTGCAATAGGCCAATATGTTTTGGCAAATAATCCGTTGTTTATGATCATTTCTTTAAATCAATATTACTTTATGTCTTCAATTAAGTGATAACAATATAAGTAGGACATTTGCTGGATTTGATTAGGGTCATGCCTGCTTAAAACGATCTATAGGTAATCTGTACGTTTTATAGTATCAAAAACACTATAAAGTAAAAGCTGTTAAATCCTGTAATTTATTAAAGTAAAGAGACCTTTAGAGTTAAGACATAATAATGAGTTACATAACTAATCTATATGATAAATTGTTACCATAAGCCCATTGCAACGTCTCGGTTAATATATTAACAAAGTAGGTAGTATTTTTCACTTGTACAATTTTCCATTTTTTAGTATCAAAATGAAAGGTTATGTTGTTTGATAGTAGTGTCAATTAATTTTGATTAAATAATACTTTTTTATTTCAGCATGCAAAAAGTTTTACCATAATAAACATAACTGAATTGATACTCTTTGCTAGATTAGTAAAAAATTATAGTGAAATATATAACAATAGATAATGAAAGCGTGATGATACAATCTAACTCGGTTAGAGCAATGAATTCGATATTTATTTGTTTTATAATGATTTGAAATTTATTTTTTTTATGTATATCTATTCTATATTTTCATTAAATTCATCAAAACAATTTAAAACAGCAAATAAGGTCGACGGTTAGTGACTGCTCTAAACATAGAAGTAGATAGGTACGCCAATTAAATTTTTCAAACTTTTGATATTGCTCTTCCCGTGTGACCAATACGTAAAAAGTGCAGGAAACCTAACTTCATAGCGGCTACGACTCGTCGTATTCTAGGTAATATAAGCAGAATTCGATAAGAATAGAATCGTATGTTCCAGTTACCAGACGTCGCGATTTTGGGAATGCCCGATCAGGACAGATACTGTGTCGCTTTTCACGTATTATTCTACGTACTTTGAGAAGTCTCTTTCATTATTATTTTTTTATTTAGATGCAGATATATCGTAGAAATCAACAAATCTAAAAAGGACTTAAGTTCCTTACTGAGTTACTTTTTTTTTTTTTTCAGAAATTGTTATGTTTTTCCTTTAAAACTCATTTTATATTGATATTTATAACCATTGGAAATTTAATTTAGAACACCAACAAATGGAGAAATAATAAATTATTAATTGCTATTTATTTATTTTTTGTCCTTTTTTCCGAATCAATCTTTCTCTTTTCTTTAATTAAAAATCCCTCTATTTAATTTCATAATAAAAATAAACTTTTTGACCACAAAATTGTTTTACGCTTCGAGTTATGAATGGTTATATCATCTGATCTGGTTATCCCGATCATCAAGCTTATTCCACAAAATAATATAAAAAAGTTATAAGAATAATATATTTAAAATAATATTTTCCTTTAGAGCTGTTTAAAAATATCATAAGTAACTACCTACAATGACGTCACTTATTATGTCGTTATTATTATATCTATCGAATACATTGTGACGGAGTTTGAAAATTGAACGGTTAAATATACAGTTCTCTCTGCCTGCCCTGCTAAACATATAGTATAAATCTTTTTATAATTACTTTTATAATTATGGTAAGATAGATACGGGCATTAAAAATTTAATATTTTCATTTCCTCGCTCTAAGAACGATTCAAAGCGCGGCGTTTCACTCAATCTCTGTCAGCTTAATCAGTGTCACTCAGTTTACTAGATTTCGATTTCGGACGAAAAGCGAATTAATTTTAAAAATAGGAGAAGAATCTTGAATCTTGAATCGCAAAACCTTCCTACAAAACAAAACACATCAATAACAATAAACAATTCAGCGACTAATGAGTATCTAACCCCTATATTTTTTTTATTTGTTTATCACCAATAATATTAGTAGGTACATATATAGTTACACTTATCTACATCAAGAACTACCGAACATATCTTAGTCAGATAAAATCTTTGTGACGATAAATGACTATCCTTTTAAAATCTATAGGTATATAAAAGTAATTGGTTGTAATATTTTATTCACACTTCGTGTAATATTGACCCGGTAAGTATTTATTTATATTTTACATACGATTATAAATGCTAATGCTAAATTGCGAGTGCTTATAGACTTGAATAAAATTTGTTTCGCTTCTGCACTGCTTCTTCTCTAACCGGTCGCACGACAAATATTGAACGAGTACAATATGAAAATATTTGTATTATCATATTTTCCTATACATAAAACGTTTCACAATTATGACTATAGTTGAAAATAGTGTGTCAGAATAGTAATGCTATATAGTTGTTTAATGATAAATATGACTGTTTTGCATTACAACAAAACAGGTATTATATGTTAAGAAAACACAGCAATGAGATGAAGAAGCACTTCTTGCGAATCCTTGTAGATACGAGAGTTTAACCCTAATTCCTAAATGAATATCAAGCATACCTCACATTTCTGGCACCAGAGGGCGGCAAATACTTTACCGCGTCTGTAGCTGTCAAGTGTCATTGCAGTCTTCATCAACAGCAAGCCCCTTGGTTCATTGCTGTGTTTTCTTAACATATAATACCTGTTTTGTTGTAATGCAAAACAGTCATATTATATGCCTACGAAAACACAGCAATGAGATGAAGACCTGTTTGATATCTGCTGGTGATCAGAAATGCTAAAAACACAAGAATGTAATGTGAATAAAAACTTAATATATCTACATATTTAATTTATTTAAAAAATGTAATATATTTAAAAATGGAAACAAATCGACAACTTATTTAACTTAAATATATATTAACCACTATATATATATCATAAACTTTAACCACTAAGTCATTCAACAAAAACAAAACTCAACAATAATCTTATTTTATAACACAATTAACAGACACAAAAACAACAATCTTCTAAATTAAAAGTCTAAGCAATTATTCAGTTTTAACCTTATTTTTTTTTTTTTTTTTTTTTAATATTATATTCATATCGAAAAGAACAGAAAGTTTAAATCTTAAGTTACATAATTAGTGTAATAATAGATTCAAATATTAAAATAAATGAACTTATACTAAATTTCTATTTCTATTCTAGAATATATAATTATGTCATACTCAGGTTCAATTAGATATCCCTCAAAGTAAAGAAGTACTGTTTAAAAATTATTATAAAAAGAATCTACTACTGTTTCAGTAGGTGATTTTGAAGTATTTTATATTATTATTATGTATTTTGAAGTAAGTAATCTTTCTCTCTAATAATATTCATAAAGAGTTTTTACCCATCTCCAACTTCCCTTATCTAATATCTCTTGTACTGGCCTATTACCCAACCAAAAATTGAGATGCTATATATATACAGCAGACTTAATTATACCTGCGTGGTGGTGAGACATCAACCCAAGCTTATTTAAATTACTCTTTACTTACCTAACCTGCAATCATTGCTCTGGATGCTGGTCTGACCACTCCTGTAGTAGAGATACATAGCAACTTAACATTGCTATCCTGACCGAGTCTAGTTTTTGAACTCTTAGTTAGATTTTTAACATTTTAACAGGACAAATATTAGGGATTTGATGTTTAGAAAGGAGCCCACCTGACTGTCGGTATGATCCTGTATTCATACCTGGAACCAAAGCCAGGTCAGAAAGTCAATGTGTCTTCTGTCTCATCAAACCCATCCTCACCAAGTTCTAAAAGAGTGAGGTCATGTAGTTTTCTACTGGAAGCTAGTAGGAGAACTATAGCAGTCCTTTTACTTTGATTAAACAGATTTTTCAACAATCCCATGATTCTAGCCACCCACACAAGATATTTATACCCAATATGGGCAATCTAGTGTGGCCTAGTTGTGGCCTAGATAACATCTTCTACAACTTGTTGTATACAAAAGATTTCTGATAGATAGACTTAATAAATTAACTGTATCCTGTCAGAATGTCGAAATAGCCGACTTGCAAAGCAAAAATTATTTTATAATAGGTTAAAAACCTAGCCACATGTCAAACCCTCTGGCTGTATACTATTTATATTATGTGACCTAGCCCAGTTTCTCTTTCTGTCTCTCCACCCTTGTAATGGGATGCCCCATGCCATATATGTAGTCAATGTGGAAGGAGACCAGCTTTCTTTAAAGAGCTATCATTCTCCCCAACTTTTCAACTCTGAAGCTTTAGCTTCTCAATCCGTGGAGGGTACATACCTGTTATCCAATCTATTAGTACCTCATCCCCTCTAGATTTGCTATCAGTAGGGGAAGTGTAAGAGCACGAGACTGAAAGTCTGAGAACCAGAAGCACTGGGTCCTATTGTTGAGGTGTTACAAGACTCAGGACACCCTGCTTGGAGGTGAAATGTCCATCTTTGGCTTAAGGCGTGGCAAAACAGAGCTCAGCCATCTCTTTAGTTTATTGTCACATACTCTGGGACAACAGCAGTCTCCCTTGTCACAAAGAGGTCTACTTCGGGAATACCCCACCTTGAAAATATTACTTCTGTGACAGGTGATAAAAGATGCCACCTGGGTACTGACCTTCCCCTTAAAAGGCAAACTGCAATGCTTTATTGGTGCCCCTGTAGGAGAATGCTGTCATTTAGCTGTCTAATTGACAAATTAATTCCATTAGAGAAGTTGTTAACCCCAGCAATTTTAGCGACCTGCTGTCTGTTTAAACTAGTCTTGCTATCTATTTAAACTAGAATATGGGCTTTCTGTAACAGAGCCCCCTGTGAATTTATTATAGGAAAGACAGCATATATCTGTTTTATACTGGAGTGCCAGTTTATTTGGTTTGCAGCCGATCTCCCCGAGAGATACTTGCTGTTCAAACTCACTTCCCAGCCCGCATCCGCTGCGTCTGATGTACAGAAGTGAGTAACCTGCCTCTTGCATAGTGGGATTGGAACGCCTTGAATAGCCTCCAACCACCACCGGAAGTCCTCTCGCACTACAGCAGTCAATGACCTGTTTTGATTTCTGCGAGTAAAAGCTCTTGGGAAAATTTGGGCTCTTCAACAGTGAAGATTACTCTGAGGCGCTTTGACGTTTGCAAAATTATAGCCTACCCAACAGACTTTATAGTTCTCCTAGCGAGCAACTGTCTCAGTTTAATATTAACCTCAAATGATTGGTTATAGATAGAACCTTTCGAGTGGGCAATACTATAGTGCTACTCTGAGCATTTCAAATTAGCCCTGGATACTCCAGCCTGTGTGTGGGTATTATTACGGACTTCTGATAATGTACCTGCCAACCCAATGGCTCCAGGAGGCTCAACGTTTCCGCAACCTGAGCCTCCAGTCTGTGTCTGTCCTGGCAAGCTAGAGGTAATCGCCAGGGAAAAAGTAAAGGTAGCGCTCTACTAGTTGAAGGACTTCTCCTAGATAAACAACTAGTAAAAATCTCCTATGAGTCTCCGCGACTCTCGGGACAAAGTATGCCTAGTGAAGGTCAATCTTTGCTAACCAGTCCCGTTCTTGAAGGTAGTTGACTACATTGGTCTGCGCTATTAACTAAAAATGTCATTTCTTTACATATGTATTGAGCACTCTTAGATCAAAACTTAAGCGCAATCCCCCCACTTACCTTCTGTACCAGAAACATTTTTGAACAGAAGCTTGCAACCTACTGCAACTAGCCTCTCTAAAATTCAATTTTCTTTAACCCTGCCCCCCATCTCTGGAGTGACCTTGGTTGTTAAACTCTAAAAATACTTTAGCCTTTTAGAGTAAGTTTACATTCAGAAGGGCAAACAATAATATAAAGCTAAAATAAATTTGCCTGCTCCCAAACTGAGCCATTTCTCTGTTGCTAACTAGGTAGCCCCCCCTGAAAATTTGTCATTATGCTATTTTTTTTTTTTTTTTTTTACACTTAGATTTGGTCCCTCTGCACTGAGGGTGTTGACAAAAGGGGCTAAGCCTGACCTCTGAATAACCTTTGAGCTTTCTTTTTTATAATCATATTATTTTATCCGGTTTCCTTGTCTAGCCTTACTTTTAAAAAATAAACACTTCTTATGAAAAGAAGTGTCTCTCTTTTCTGAAGATCTTTTCTCTTTTAAATAGGTTGGTATTCAACCAAACCTGTGATCTTACAAGGTATTGTATGGTAAGCTGTAAAACCTCCCTACTAAATAAATACTCAGTACTGGGTCTAAAGTATTAATTATTTAAGTACTTAAAATATTCCTCAGATTTTCATTAGAAATCTCCTTTACAATTCACTCTTCTAACCGTAATAAACTATGAGCATGTTTCACATATTACTTGGATAAAAGTTTTAGAAGTTCTATGACAAGCAGAGCTTGGTCCAACTAAAACTGTAATAAAGCATTTGGATTTAACTTATCTGGATTAGCACTTGCCCAGTCAACAATAAATTGCAAACCTCTTAACAAATGTCTTTGTTGTACGACTTCATTGGAAAGACAGGCTAAGACCAATACTCTATAAAAGTCACTAATCTTTATTTTTACTGAAATGACATATCTCATCATTAATTTGATATAAATAATAAGAAAAGAATAAGAAATAAAAAATTTGATATAAATAATAAGAAAGAAAAAGAATAAAGGTCATAAACCAAACACCCTTCCATGATGGTGAATCAAATTGTTGTACCTTAATTAATTCCTCAAACTGATTATTATTACTAGTAGGATAATTTTCTTAGTATTAATGTTGGTATTAATGGATTAATAGAAAATGACTCTGGTTGAGTGGGTAACGTAAGAAATTATATTCATTCATAAACTGTTGCGAATTATTGAAAGCAATACTGGGTACAACATTATTAACTTGACATGAGTTGTTTGAACTTATTGTGATATGAAGAAGATTGGTTTAATTAAGTAGAAATGTTTGTAACATTAAAAACATCAACACGCGGATCGGTCTCGACATGTTTCGACCTGTACCTACGTGACGTGTTACGTGGGCGTTTACTAGGCAAAGGCGAAACAGTGCCTTCCTCAAACTCCAGGTCCGAGGAGGTGCTGTTATCCTGTGCCTACGGAGCTTATGGAATGTACTTGTTCTCCATCCGAAGTAACAAAATCAGCCTGCTCCTCACCCTCTTTATCATTACCTACCGGCTCCATATTTCTTGACTATATACACTGCTGTGTTTTCTAAAGACAATCACTTTTACACACATAAACACTCTTAGATAAAAATTCCAATAAGATTTTATCTAGAAGATATTCTTTTACAAAAAGTGAAAATGTTTTCGAACTTATTTGAACGAATCACAAGAATGCAATGACACTTGACAGCTACAGACGCGGTAAAGTATTTGCCGCCCTCTGGTGCCAGAAATGTGAGGTATGCTTGATATTCATTTAGGAATTAGGGTTAAACTCTCGTATCTACAAGGATTCGCAAGAAGTGCTTCTTCATCTCATTGCTGTGTTTTCGTAGGCATATAATACCGTGTTGTTACCGATAGACAAGTACCATCACATTTTTCCTCTATGCTCAGTTGAACAGGTACATCAGCTAGTTATATTATATGTTCACTGCAATTACTTTTAAAATATGGTGAGGTTTAATTTATTTAAAGTGATTATCGTAGTCGTCGTATTTCGTGACTTAGTGAATTAAGATGATCAACAGTTCGTATTGACCTTCGCATTACCTCGTTGAATCCATTCACTATTTTTTACAATATCGATAGACAGAGATATACATATAGATACATCAAATGTGCCAAAATAGAATTATCTTATTTTTATAGTTTCTTTTTATTTGGCAATGTATTTTAAGTTAATATAAGTTAAATAATTAATAAACTTATAAGTACAGTAATATAATTTAGTAATAAAATCATATATTAATAAAGTTATATATTATATAAAGTTAATTAAAGATAAATTATCTCAGCAAAATGTGGTCATCATTACTGGGAGCCTTGGCTTTGGCCACAATAGCCTCGGCGTGCACGCCTAGCGTAACCACTGTGAGCGGCACTCATGCTCCAGTCTCTGTTTGTTCCGGCGCTTTGATATTTGCTGACGACTTTGAAGAGTTCGATCTTGAAAAATGGCAGCATGAAAATACTTTAGCTGGCGGTGGCGTGAGTATCATTTTTTTTTGCTACTTCCCGCACATGGCTGTGAGAACCTAGGAACGTAGTGTTAAGAGATACTCTATTCCCTATTAAGATACCCCAACATATGGACTGTTGCATTATCATAACGAGGAATGAGGAAAAAATAAAAGGTAATATATCTACACAATTAACAGATACGAGCATCTTTTTTTTCATAATACTTAAATCACTGCGTAAACAGCACCTATAAAACACTACTTGAGACCTTCTATGTATGAAATTTGGCACGAAATGAAATTAAAAATAAAAATAATCCGAAAAATGAAAATTTTTATTCATGTTACAGATAAAAAAATTGACATCCAGAGTCTGCCACATCCATAGGGTGCCCTGACGACATCCAAAGGGTGCCGTGACATATATTTGTCCGATATTTGTTTCTTGGCATACGGCTTAGTACATTTTGCTTAGTTTCATTACCCCTATTTGCAAGGGAAGGGGCAGTGCTCAATATTGTGGTAGTTATGGGGGCATTAAGCTTATGAGTCACACCATGATGGCTATTCGAGCACATGATCCATATCAGGCTCCGCCGATAGTGTACCGTCTCTGAGTCTCAATATGGATTTCAGCCAGGATCGGATTCGGTCGGGGAAATAAGAAATAAATAAGAAATTAATAATTGATGAAGTTATACAGGGAAAAGAGGAGAGCTATGCATGTGGCTTTTTTAGATCTGCAGAAGGCCTTTGACTATGTGCCTTGTTCGTGTATCTGGTGGGCATTGCTTTCCAAAGGACTTCCTGAGTCCTATATTGAGATTACCAGAGATATGTATCACAATTCCGCTTCCATGGTTCACCGGGGCTTAGCTTTTAGCCCATTCCTATTCAACGTAGTGCTAGAAATATTATCCACATCATATGAACTCGTGGCACTCCACTACTATGCGGTTTCGTAGTTATTTTCTTCCACGTGCTACACATCTCTAGAACGGCCTACCCGCGGCAGTATTTCCAGGTCGTTACGACATGAGTACCTTCAAAAAGCACGTCTGCCTCCACCTCAAAGACCAGCAACGCACCTGCAGCTCCCCTGGTGTTACACGGAGCCGTGGGGGACGGTGGTAACTCACCATCAGGTGAGCCGTGCGCTCATTTGCCTTGTCTTTTCCATAAAAAAAGATACCGTGGCTGATGATGTATGCGGATAACATAGAACTCATTGAAGAGAACCGGCTAGAGCGTAAAGTGATCCTCTGGAATGGTACACTTAAGAACGGCGGTCTTAAACTAAATGTGTCGACCAAGTACACGGCTTGCGGGAGACCGGACTCGAGCAATATACGTATAAGTATTGAACCAGCCGTTAAGTCCGTTATGCACAAGTCTGGAGACATCGATCACGAAGTTCATCGCAGAATACCAACCAAACTCAAGGGGCTGATATTCATTCGTCGCCTGAGATGATATGGACCCTTTGCGCGACTGCCTAGGAATGTCCTTGATATGTCTATCCCTGGAGTAAGACTTTCCGGACGCCTAAAGAAGCGCTGGTTGGATGTCGTGATGCAGGACATGAGAGCCAAAGTGGAGTAGGTTAAATAGGAAGAGATCTTGGCACGGCACGCCGGAATTAATGCCAAGAAGAAGAAGAAGTTACAGTTGAAAAGTAATACAAATTAATATGTAGAATTCATTTCATGCAAAATGAGTGCGGACACATATATATTTCTGTATAACGACATTCATCCATAACTACTATCATTTTATTAAAAGTAGATATAAATATAGATATTACAAATAAAAGCTATTTCAAACTTATGACTGTAGTTGATATCATAGTACCTACTTTAGTGCATATGCCCGTTTGAAGTACAACGAGTGTGTCAAGCTTTTTTAATAATTGCTTCCCGTTCACCTTTAATCCTCGAATTAGTCTCTTTTGAAAAAAAAATGCTTTTGTAGTTGTATATATTATAAATATCTTCTTTTTATCACGTTTTTATTTATAATATATTTTTTTATTACAAAAGCTTATATAATTTTGACAGAATTGGGAGTTCCAGTACTACAGCAATAATCGCACAAACTCGTTTACTCACAGCGGCCGTCTCTTTATTCGTCCTTCACTTACATCTGACCAGTTCGGGACCAATTTTTTGAGTAGCGGCCGACTTAACATTGAAGGTGGAGCTCCGGCTGATAGGTAGCCTACATAATAATAAGTTTTTTAGTTTTCAATACCAATTGCGTGATAAAATTATTATTTATTGTAATACTCGTATATTTTATATTTGTTCATATGTAAATACGTATTTTGATGCAATCTCGTTAATTGGTGATACAATTTTTATCGTTTAAAAATCATATCAAGCGGTTTATTTTGATGCTGAAAGGAGTGATAACAAATATGTTATGATTATGTATAAATTGCATCTCGAGATTAAATATAATTTTATGATTATAAATTAATTATTTCGTTGTTTTCGTTCTAATTAGTAAATATTTTTTTTATATTTAAAACTTTTTTATTCACAAAGCATTAAAATATGAACATTTTATAGATGTACAAATCCACAATGGTGGGGCTGTGAGCGTACGGGCACTCCATCTAACATACTAAATCCTATCAAGAGCGCGCGTATTCGTACCGTCAACTCTTTCAGCTTTCGATATGGACGTGTCGAGGTGCGCGCTAAGATGCCGGCCGGGGATTGGCTATGGCCTGGTAATAAATTATTGTATTTTCCCACGTTTGGCAAACTAAATTTAGCCTTTGTCTAAGTTACTGGCAAAACACGGAGTTTTTCAGTTTGGTTTCTTCCGCTTTTTGTCCAAATTCGAGACATTGCATGTTTAAAGTAGCACCTCTTTAACTGGTAATAAAATTAATTTATGCATTTTACAGAATTTTAATCGAATCATAATTTTCGCGGTTAAAGTCAGTGTCGGTCTCGGTTCACCACAACGATGTCTTATATTTATAGTTAATAATATTTAAAGTTTAATTACTATAAAACTAAATATGTGTAAACTAAAGGAATTAAATGTTATAATGAACAAGTAAAAAACCGTTATCTTCCACCAGCTATTTGGCTTATGCCTGCCTACAATTCATACGGCACATGGCCGGCGTCCGGTGAAATAGACCTCGTGGAGTCTCGCGGCAATCGCAACATGTTCCACAATGGCGTTCATATCGGCACGCAAGAGGCCGGCTCCACTCTACATTATGGGCCGTACCCTGAACTGAACGGGTGGGAACGAACTCATTGGATTAGAAGAAACTCAAGTGGATACAATCAAGATTTCCATCGATACCAACTCGAATGGACCCCAGGTTGATACGGTTTTACTTCAATGCAACATCACAGGATCACATTCACATATCGAAGTTAATTTTTATTACATTTTTTAATTTCACATTACATTTATTTCATAGGGAACCTAGTGTCAAAACAAAATTTTCTAGGTATTACATGTAGAGTAGCATCAACGAACTTTGTCTACCACAGTAGGGAAATGATAGAGATCACTCGTACAGCCATCGCATTTTCAGACACTGAGCTACGATAATCATGGAATGTTTGTTTATAAAATCATATAATTTAGATTTTAGGCGTAACAAAAATATTATATTGTAAAACATTTCTTTAGGCTTGACGTTCAATCCCAAAAATATCCAGGAAACCTAATATTAAGACACTTTCGTTTCCCATTTCTCGTCGAATCGAGGCACTGCACAATCTCGTTTTTAGTCGCACGCTCGAGTCGCAATCTCGTTTTTAGTGCCCTACGCCACGACAGGCAGCTAAATAAATATATGTTTAATATATACAACATAAATAAATGCTTTCTTTCTCAGATTTTTTAAGATTCAGCATAGATGATGTCGAAATAGGACGGGTTGCCCCAGGTAATGGTGGATTCTGGGAACATGGTGGTTTCAATAGCAATCCTAATATACTTAACCCATGGCGATATGGATCAAAAATGGCACCATTTGATCAAAAGGTACTCAAATAATTTATGCAAGAAATATGAGGGATCTCATTGAACCTAAAACAAGTATATTGTAATATTATAGACACATCTCTATATTAGGTAACTTAAATATAAAATATACAACCTGGGTTAAGAAAACAATATTTCCAAATCATTTCCTAGTTTTAATTCTAATCATATCACATTTTTTCTTTTATTTAGTTTTTTGTTTTTTAATTATAAAAAATAAATATTTATTGTTTTCAGTTTTATCTTATAATAAACTTGGCTGTGGGGGGTACTAATGGATTTTTCCCTGACGGTGCATCAAATCCTTCTCCGAAGCCATGGCAGAATGATTCTCCAACGGTAGTTCTATAACATACAATTATTTATACTTTGTTATTTATACTGCTATACTAATAACAATATTATACAACTGAATTTAGCAGCTGTCGGTGTTTTTACCACCAGCCTTAGAAACTATTGATTCACATTGAAAGCTTTTTTTGTGTTGGATCGAGGAAGGTTACTATAATTAAAGATTTTTTTATAATATTGGCTTCCACTAGAGTGGTTGGAGACATTCTAAAAGTCAAAGACACACGCCTAAAAGTTAACTGGGTACTCTCACATTTGCTTTATTTTGAACGACTTTTTAAACTAAAGAAAATCTGCCGGTAATTATTGGACGAACTTAGCAATAACATGAACTTAGCAATAAGATGAAAGTGTATAAATAGAAAGTCCAAGCCATCATCCATTGGAAAAAACTTAGTAATTAGCATTTGCGAGAATCATTATAAAAGGAGAGTCAGGAAAAAACTGAATCGGACCTTGAATCTCATATTTTTTACTCTTATCTGTTTTGTCACTTGAATTAATTATGAATTTTATCGGTATATCATAAAGATCAGCGTTGTGTTCATATTTTTATTTTATTTTTTAGATTGAGCTGTAGTTAAGGGGAATGTAATAAAATCTAAGAATCTGACAACACGCACACCTAATTATTATATCGTCATGAAACTTACATGTAGATTAGATGACAATAAAATTTGACAGTACCAACGAGATGTTCTGGTGATGGAATTGGAAGATGGATAATGACTTTGACATTCCATTCATAAACAGTCAACTTTCATCTTCTGTATTTAATAATTCGAATACAATAATAAAATATTAAGAATTGAATATGTGAGGTTGCTATCAATACAAGAGTTTATATCGGTGGTCAAAATGTCACTTGCTTACTGTATAAACTAATTTAGACGAAGCAACTGACTTTACACTATATATGTACTTACTTTAATGCAAAGCTCAATGTCAAAAATGGCGAATCGAAGTGATTGTTCATTATAAAATTTCGTGCAATTATTAGACTACTGTTACTGAGACTATGAACTTTAAAGCTAAATGTTGTTGCTAAAATACTGTAGCATTATAAGGTGCAACAAAATTGTTATGACACTATTTAAGTTGTTCCTAAACATAACAATTTTGTTGTCCCTTCCAAAGTTATTAGAATGACTCGTGAGAAACCAAGACAATTTTCCCACGATTATATTAATAGAATTTTTTAGGTACTTATTCAATTTGGGGTTCGAACTACGAAATGTTTTTAGAAATATATATGTGAAATTTCGGTAAACACCGCAAAATGTATAGTCTTCATCAGGAAAGATAGATATTTTCCCTCTGATTCCGATGAACCAAATCCAAAAACTCCAATTCTGACTTTGGTTTTATTACACTATTTTCATTACGTCCCAGTTGTACCGATATAACCTGTGGTCAGTGTTATGTGTGAAATATCACTTTTACTCTCTTATTTATTTTCATTTTTCATTACCATGCGGGCAAAGCGGCAACTAAAACCTAGTATCTTATATTTTTCCAATTTTTTTTAAGTTTATTAATTTTATGTTGCTGTTACGTATCAAGTTTGTAAGCTTTCTAAAAATTTATTAAATATACATTCATTTTGTAGGCTGCGACAGATTTCTGGAATGGTCAGAGCGCTTGGCTGCCTACTTGGACTCTAGATGTAAACGATGGACAAGATGCTTCTCTACAGGTTGACTATGTCCGCGTTTGGGCACTCTAAATATAATAAAGTTTATAAAATAGATATTTATTACAAACTATATTTAAGTATATGTTCGAAGAAATAAAATCATATTTTATTAGATTTATACCTTTTTTTATTTAGTATATTTTTTATAATTATAACAATGAAGTCGAAAATGGAATGCATAATAATTTATATATTTTTAGACTGACTTTAAATAAAATAAAAAAAATATATAGTTATTAGCGTGCACAAAACTTCTTTTACAACAAACGATATAACAAGATTCATCAGATATAACTTAATTATTACAGTTAAATAACTTATAATGTTACCGTTAACCTGTATAATATCGATCTTGAAAAAAAAATATCTCGACAGACAAACAGAGAAACGGATCTGTTTGTTTTAAGAGGAGCTTTAAATATGCGAGATAATATGTTCATAATTTTTTGCACATAATACGTATTTAATCCATATGATAGAAGCGCGGGCTCATGTACTGCGAGGCGGCGGCGGCGGCGGCGGGGGCGGGGGGCGCGCGCGGCGTGCCCAGCAGCGGCGCCACGCGGCGGCGCTCGCGCTCCGGGTACTGGCTCGCGCGGTAGTACCGACGCTCTATTACCTGACATCAGTCATTACACGAACTCCTTATATTATAGCTATTAATTACTATTATTATTTCATTCATATTTACACATGTTGTTATTAAATGTTAAAACGTAACAAAAACTATCGAAGCAACTGGTTTAGCCTTAGTCTACTATCCGGGCATAATGGAAAAGCTGCATTTACACATCTCCAAGTATAATTAGTAAAATAATTAACTGTTTTTTTATACATCGATCAAGTACCGGTTAGACTCGCCCACCCTGGGTTCTTTACCAATTTTAAGAAAGAGCAACTAATTAAAGTTAAGAAACTTAAGTTTGTAGATTGTTTACACTACCTGTGTACAAAATGAACTACAATCATAATTTTAAAATGGTTTTGTCTGTAATATTATCATAAATTTACACTTTTTCTAATATTTTCCTTTAATGGTCATGGGAATCGGACCCACACACGTCACACGCTTGTAGAACTGCGCCTTCGAGCAATGCTTTGTAAATAATTGAAAGATACAAAAGTTGTATTAAATTCTAAATTACCTTATCGAAGAATCTTGTCAGTTTAACTGAATTACTTGTACCTGGCGCTAGGGATCTGAAATGTGTTAATAAATATGTTATTTTTTTAAATATAAGTAAATATACATACATATTTTCACTTAATAGCTATTATTTATTTACTTTATATCAAATATTTATTTGCTATAGAGTGGCTTTGTTTATTTTTACGCACATCAAACAGAACCTAATTGTTAAAACACTATTCTCCATACAATATTATTTCAAATAAGTTCGAAAACATGTTGAGTGGCGGAATTCAAAAATTCATTGTCTTCTGTTCGTAGCGACGCAATTAAATTTTCAGCTTCACACTATTACCCGCACGTGGCCGGATAGGAAGAGAGAAGGCGTTGAGACCGTCGTTCCGTTCCCCATTTTCTGCCAAATTTAAGAATTTGCTGATGATTTGCAACTTAAACTCAGCGCCGGGTTTCACCTTTTACCAAAACAAAAGAAAAATTGAAAAATATTAAACATATCCTCAAGTGGGTATCGAACTCACGACCTGTCACGTTGCAGTCACAGCTGCCTGCGCCACGACAAACGTTGTGCCGTTGCAACTGCGGCCCCTAATAAGTGTAATAATATTAATTAATATAATATAATATTAATTAATAATGTATAAATACCTAGCTTGATAACAATTCACAAATATTTCGTCCGCCCCGCATTGCTCCGCGATGCTGCTCGCGAGTCGTCTATACTGATTCTTCTTTTGTGTCTCTTCAGCCAAATCGTATTTGGTACCAATAACGAGAATAGGAACCTGAAAATATAATATTAACTATATAGCCATTGCTCGCTTAAGGATTTCAAATCCAATGTCATATATATATCCATATATATATTCCTGTTATTAAACGCCTATTAAACATTTTTTACACACTATTTAATCTATATTAATTAAGCTCAAGAAGTTGTTTGTTTGTGTTGAATGTGTTAATCTCAGAAACTACAATGTACGCGTACTAAAATTCCCCGACACCATATGTCTATCACCTAAGGACAACCAAAGCCATTTTTATGTTTTACAAATAAAAAAAAAATAAACGAATTGAAAATAACTTTCAAAATTATTATAAGCAACATAGAAATAATCCTTATCAAATTAAATCAGTTAGTTAAATTGAGCGTTTTATGTAGACTAAAATGACTTTTATGCATATAAGCAATAATAATACCAGCAATTAAATTACTAAAACAATTGTATTTAAAAAGATATAACAGTTATGAAATATGAGAGCAGTGATCGTCGCTTAAGGTGTGGCCTCCGTAGTACTCGCAGGCCTCAGTGCAACAAATATTATTAATCGCGTTAACCTGAGAATCTAATGGTTAGAAATGTCAAAAATAATTTTAAGTGACATTTATCGAGAAAAGATATGTATATGTAACTAGATATTTTTATTCGACCACGCAAGCAGAACCGCAAGCATAAGCTAGTCTTCTATATTTATCCTTTTTCAGATAGCAAAGATATAAAGTAAAGAAACAAAACCTTATAAAGAAAGCATTGACCAAATAAAATGAACGTTAACATTCAAAACCGAATATAAATTTCTATTAAAAACTCTAAAGAAACTGTTCGAAATAAGTTTACATTCATACAAAAGTTGTGAAATAATATTATAAAGGAATCCCTTGTAGCTAAAGGGATTGTCACAGTTCTTTAAATTTGGCGTTCCGAGCGTGCCAGTTGGGCACAAAATCACTTTGCTATTATCACGTTGTATTTGTACGGATAAAAATAGTTTTATAAATACCTTGATTTTGTTTTTTTTCGTTGTCTATACTTACTTGCGTAGAGCCTAGAAATTGTTCTGGATCCACATCCATATATTGATAATTTTGATTTGTACTATCTTGGTTGAGAATTTCAGATAACCATTTTTGTAAATTAATTTGACTTTTCCTATTTGTCAAATCATGCACTAATATAATACCTGCAATAAAAAAAAGTGTAATTATAAAAAAAAACAATTAGAAATGTTATTGATTGCGTAATATGATAAATATATATACGTATATGTATATATATATATATATATATATATATATATATATATATATACATATACATATACATATACATATACATATACATATACATATATATATATATATATATATATATATATATATATATATATATATATTTATCACATTACGCAATCAGTCCGTGGTCACGGGTCTACGGGTAGACCCGTGACCACGGACTACTAAATGTTTACCATAATAATCCGTTTAAAAGTGTTTCATTTAAAATTGTAGTTTTATCATCTTTCAATAAAATATATAGCGGCGTAGGGAACGGACGTGGAACGGAGTATCTTAACACTAGGTGCCCAAGTTCCCCCTGCCTACCCTGCCATGTGCGGGATACAGCGTGAAGCTGAGTGAGTGATTAATAAAATATATAATGTATACCATGCGTTGGTTGATAGAAAACATTTCGAGTGTTTCTATGATTATTTGAACCACCAACATCCCAAAGTTCCACGAAGAATGTGTTTTGTGCCTGTGTGCCTTCTTTGTATCTGTGAAGTTTTACTTCCACTGAACAGCCAACGGTCCATCCCGCAGAAATTAAAGGCTTATTATGAGCAATTAAATACGTCAATGAAGTCTTGCCAACGCCTAAAATATATAATAGTTGTACAATGCTAAACATTATATGTTATGCTAAGTATAGTAATCTCAATTACTTTCTTGTATTACATTATCATTTTTAAGACATCATCTATCTATACATTGAAAACTAAAATTTTAGTTAAATGATTAAAGATTCGTAGTCATTTTGTCGAACTACATATTTTAAATTAACTTAGCTTATTTATTTATTAACCTATTTAAATAAAGCAGTAAATCTTTAAGGAAGGTTGACAAAACAAAATAATGAAAACTGCATTTAAATCCGGTTAAGAGTTTCGGAGATCAGCGCGTACAAACGCACACTTACCAGTAGCTCCTCATACACCCAGTGACGCTATAAAGACTATTCCAGGTCATAAGCAGTTCAGTCAAGAAAAAAAAAACGTTACACGGCCGTGGGCGTGGGTAACCCGGGCGTCGGGAATTTTCCAGTAAAAAAAACAGACAAACACTCAAACAGATATACAAACAAAAATTATAATTATCACTATTTTGGACCGTATTATGTTCGTAAACGAGAGGACGTTTAGATAAGATTTTTTTAATATGTATATCTTCCATGTACAGACCGATAGTGATCATTTACAGATTTGTTATAAATACAGATATCCGGCTATGGCAAGAACGCACGATGTCGTTGTTAGTTTAGTTAAATTGTTGTGTTTTCAGAAAATTAAAGAAATATTCGAAGTTTCATACTACTTATGTTTAATATATTGTATTAATTAAATTACTCAGCTTCACGCTGTATCTGCACACGGCAGACCTTGTTACCAGAGCGAAGAAATGAAAATATTAAATATATAATTTGAAAATATGAAATATTTCATTACCTCGAGTGGGGATCGAACCCAGAAGTGCCGCTGGGCCACGATCGGCCTCATTTTTTTCATTAAGATCATTATAATATTTACCCATATTGACCTATCCATTAACTAAAAAAAATATATATTAATACATTTTTTTTGTTTAACATTTGAAGAGTCCAAAACAGAAATAATAAAAAAATATTAGAAACAGTAATAATGAAAAAAATAATACTACATTCACTCATAAATGGTATACTAAGTTAATGAAACAAATTATAGGACTATTTCAATATTTATATTTTCCCGCCAAATAAGATAATTTTATGTTGTCTAACCTATACAAACTAGAACTGTCATGGCCGCAAATATGTTGGCAAACGTTAGTTTATGTGTAATATCCAGTGATTTGGTGATATACAATTGACAAAGATGAGTAGAAAGTGAAAAAAAATAATTTGTGACACTCAATTTACCGGAATCTCCAAGGACGACGACTTTTACTTTCTCTATAGCAGCCATTTACAGGTATTTTATCTTAAAACATACAACTATTTCAATTTAATACACTATTTTGACATTTCTTCATTTCGCCGAATTGTACTGCCAACTGAGAAATTCTATATTCGAATTGCCATATTTAAAATAAGTTTACAATTTTGGATTCTTCTTTTGTATTATTTTATAAAACGGTATCTTTAAAATTATCAATAGAAATATGATTTTTTAAAATTACTGATATAATAAACAATGTTTTCTAACTTTAATAAACACTACTTACAAATATACGGAAGTGTTATTCTAGTAACATTGCATGTAACATTATACTAGTGTTTCTCTTCAGTGCGGTTTACTTACGTGAAATTTTGCTAAAATCAATAATAAATAATGCGTCGGCCATTGTGCACTGAATATTTTGCTTTCAGCACTTAGTAAATACTTAAAGTAAAATGCAACCTTTTTATATTTTATTCAATGAAACATTAACTCTATTATAACAATGAACGTGTATTGTAAAATATTGATTGTGTTACTCTCAATTAAATCTGTGCATCTATATTGTGGTCCGTACAATGGACAAATTTGCAAGCACTACTCTACTGGATACGTTTGGTATAATAATACCGGTGGGTTGGAAAATGAAAAAATCACAGCGGGCTTATGGAAGGAAATGATATCAACCTTGAAGGAACCTTGTCGTAGTAAAGCTGAAAAACTTCTATGTGCTTATGCCTTCCCAAAGTGCATTGATAAAGATGGGGTAGGTTTTTATGCTTTACCACTATGTTATGAAGATTGTATGGCTGTTAAAATGCAATTTTGCTATAATGACTGGATTGTTATTGAGGAACAAAAACGGCGAGGTGTATATTTTGAATCTAGAGGACATTTTCGGTTTCCAGAATGTGAAAATCTTCCAAAATTTGCTGGTAAAGGAATTCAGGTAACATGTAATAATGCAGGTATTACAGATATGGATTATAGTCAAGTTACCAATACTTGCTATCATGGTAATGGACAATATTACCAAGGCACCGTGAATGTTACTGAGACAGGAATTGTATGTCAAGCCTGGGAATCACAACATCCACATCAGCATACAAGGCCACCTCTAGTTTTCCCAGAAGTTCAGAATTCTACCAATTATTGTAGAAATGCAGGAGGAGAAGAACGCAAGCCTTGGTGCTATACAATGGATCCAAATGTGAGATGGGAACACTGTGATATTCCAATGTGTGCCAATTTTTCTGAAGAACTGGATAATATGAGTGGTACCATTGTCATGGAAAATTATTTTACGCCAACATTTGTTTTACTACTTTCCATTGGTGGTCTTGGATGTGTTTTAGGTATAGCATCAATTGCTTTATTATGCCATTACTTTTTAAAAAGTCATTATTCAAAATGTAATATGTCAAGCCGAAGAAATTTGCAAAATGTAGATATAGATTTAGATAAATTACCTAGCAATATGGCATATCATACAACAGGTGCACAGCTAAATCCTAAATTGGAAAAACTAGAATTTCCCAGAAACAACATAATTTATATTCGAGACTTAGGCCAAGGTGCATTTGGTAGGGTATTCCAAGCGAAAGCACCTGGTCTGGTTCCAGAAGAAGAATTTACTTTAGTTGCAGTAAAAATGCTTAAAGATGAAGCCTCTCATGATTTACAATTAGATTTTGAAAGAGAAGCATGTCTCTTAGCTGACTTTGATCATCCAAATATTGTCAAATTATTGGGTGTATGTGCTATAGGACGTCCTATGTGTCTATTGTTTGAATTTATGGGAAAAGGTGACTTGAATGAATATTTGAGAGCTTGCAGTACGGCCACAAATTTTGTTCCAGCAGTGGAAAATAGGGAGGACTTGAGACTACTTGTTACTCCACTCAGTCATTTAGATCTTCTTCATGTTGCCAGACAGATTGCTTCTGGAATGGTCTATTTATCGGATAGAAAGTTTGTTCATCGGGATTTAGCTACTAGGAACTGTCTTATAAATGATGACATGGTTGTTAAAATTGCTGATTTTGGTTTATCACATAAAATTTACTTACAAGATTATTATAAAGGGGATGAGCATGATGCTATTCCAGTGAGATGGATGCCTTTAGAAAGCATTTTATATAACAAATATACTCTTGAATCTGATGTTTGGGCATATGGTGTGTGCCTTTGGGAAATATTTTCCTTTGCCTTACAACCTTATTTTGGTATGACACACGAGGAAGTTGTAAGATTTTTAAAAGATGGCAATGTTCTTGCATGCCCTGACAACACACCTAGATGTGTTTATGACTTGATGAAGCAGTGTTGGAACCATCATCCCAGCGATCGTCCGCACTTTAGAATCATATACCAAACTTTGGACAATATACAAATGATACTTGAAAGAACACACTCTAATTAGTCAAGATCTAGATCATGACTAATACATTTTAACAGAATTGGATATTAAATTATAAATAAATACTTTATCAATAATTACAATATAATTTTGTAAAATAAACAACTGTCTTGCCCTGATTGTAAATAAATGTACTAGGTAGACTTCATAAATATTATGTATGAAATAAGTTTTGAGTTTGTAAATCTATTTGTAATTATTGATTACTTTCAATATACAAAATGTATGGATATATGTGAACACATTGGTTGGGGATTCCATTCCCACTCAGGGATTTATTTTTATCTTTTAATTTGTCCTTCTCATATTTGATGACAATATAAAAGACAGCATTGACTTCCACCGCTCAATAAGCACTTTTCTAATTTTGAGAGGAAACTGGGGAACAAAGTGTCTTGACAATAGGTCCTGCCTTGCTGTACACTGGGGGCCAGGTAGGGCCTGCCCTGCTGTGCACTGGGTATAGAGTGAAACTGTTTCTTTTTTCAATGTATAGAACATGACAAAGTTATAGTACTAGTTTGAGATATGTTTTGCACAGTTAATGTTGGGGCTATTGCTATACCCACTCGGACCATCCTTTAGTGTAGCATGTTGATTTTAAGATAGTAATAAAAGGCAAAGCATTTAATAATGCACACAAGGTAATTTTTAGACTATTTATAATTTGTAGATATTTTTATATCCAGCAGTTTTATTGTAACAAGACTGATTTTGTTTGTTTCTTTGCATTATATAGATTATGACAATAATTTGTCATATTACTAATTACTTTATTATTTGATTTAGTGTCTCATATGATTGAAATTGTAAGATTATTTATTATTATTACAAAGATTTAATTTAAACTGTATTTCTTGTAATATGTAATAATATGTGTATAAGCAACATTGGCCAAAACAATAGAAATGTATGTTCACATAGTATATGTGTGCCAATATTATGTGATTTTTTTGAAATAATCAACCAAACCTCTATATTTATTATTTATACTTAATATTGTAATAACTTTCATTAAAATTAGTTGTGTAAATGACTACAGTTCAAATAATTAAGAACTACAGTTCAAAAGTTCTATAATTTTTGAACTACATTATGTACAATTTTCAAGATTACTGTTTCAGATTATGAACAATTTACAAAAAACACAGCATATACAAAGCAAAGCACTTGTACTACGAATATTAAATTTTTAATGAATAATAATTTTTCAATGATAAAACACTACAATGAGAAGAAGCCATCCAAACTGTTAATAATATTTAAAATGACTTGCACTCATTACACTGCCAGATAATTTTTTATACATTTATTTTAGATATACTGTTTTATTTAATTGGTATTTTGAAATTATGTATTTTATGAGACATTATACATTTAATTTATTTAGTTATGTTAATATTTATCGTTAAGATTAAATGATTCAATTTTTTATGTATATTTTTTCTTTATGACCCTAAATTCCAAACGTGAATTAATTCATAAATTATATTTTAAACTATATTCGTATTAACTTCAAAGTTAAACAAAATTTTTGAATGTAGTTAAAATTTGTTTATTTAAATGTATACTAATATTATAAAGCTGAAGAGTTTGTTTGTTTGTTCGACTGAACGCGTTAATCTCAGGAACTACTGGTCCGATTTGAAAAATTCTTTCAGTGATAGCCCATTTATCGAGAAAGGCTATAGGCCATATATTGTCACGCTTAGACCAATAGGACTGAAGCACCAATTAAGAATGTTTCAAAATCGGTAGATTTTTTTCTAATTAAGACTTTCCGCTGCGGCGTGCGTTGCGTAAACGGCTAAAGTTTCGCAAAAATCATGTATAACAGAATTGTTCTCCTAAAAGTTCTAAAAGTCCCCAACAATAATGTCTATCTTTTAAGGTTAGCTTTTTATGCTAATCAAATTTGTTTTAAAATAATACATTATTTTAGAGGTTGTTTTTTATAAACAATTATTATACGAATAAATACGTAATTTAACACAAGTATTTAATTTAAAACAATATTGCCCTTAAAATGGAATTTAAATAAATACGGCTGCTATCTCTTTTTTCAAACTTAACATATTTCCCTTTTTATGGCAAAACAACGTTTGCCGTGTCAGCTAGTATCTCATAAAAAGATTTATTTCAACTTAATTTAAGCTATTGTTGGCAGATTTACGATGTATACAAAGAAGTATTGTTGTGAGCCCCTAGCAACCAAACCGGAGACCACACATTACTTTCACTTGATGCTTATAGTATTTTTACGAGTATGAAGTCATTATATATAGTTTTAAAAATACACTTAATTAGTCTAAAATTTACTGTTTGTATAATTTAAATGAAATGTAATGGCTCGTGAGTCATTGAAAAAAACTATACTTCATTTATTTACATATTTTCATCACGCATGCTTTACCAAAAAAAAACCCAACCTAAAATAATTTCAAACAATTACGGAAATGGATACTCCAAAAATTATATTTTGAAAGGTAAATACTAAAGTTTAAAATGTTTTTATATATTATATCTGACTAAATCTACATTTCCTGATTCGTCATTCTGAGCGTGTGATGTTATTAGATATTGTCCAGTAGATAAAACTTACTCTGAAATATTATCGCTTATCAATATGAATCACAACATTAATAAACTGCTGATATATATCTATTGCAATCCGAATTAACTCAATATTGTATTTTTTTGGATTTTAAAGTGTAAATCCATTCTTAAGACAGAAATATGCTTATTTTAGAAAACGTATAAAAATTTGAACGTAAAGAAATTTGAACCCGTGCCTGTGGTTATTCATCCTAACGCTCTGACTTGAAGTGTTAATCCACACTAAGGAAAGAGAGATACTTATTTTAAAAACGTATTCTTTTTTTTGTAAGATTGTTTTGCGTATAAGAATTCCGACGTAGCTTAATGAGAACGTATATAGGTATATGTCGCTTAGTTGATCAGAGCGCTTGGACGGATTCCAGTCAGGTACTCTCTACTACTCTACTCGCCTTCACGTTTTATCCTGCACACGGCGTAGTAGGAAGAAGGAAGAAGGAACTCGGGAATCTAGTGTTAAGACCCTCCGTTACGTTTTCCGCCGAATTTCAAGCATTGCATGTTGTGTGGCGAAACTCAACGTCGCGTTTTGCTTTGTCACCAGAACGAAGAAATGAAAACAATATATTTTTAATTTGAAATTATTAAACTCAATTTCAAAATATTTGTTATTCAATTAGTTTATTTATACAAGCACTTTCGAATCGTCAAATTAACTTAAAACTATCACCGGCTCGGAATGCGGTTCTGTTAAGAAGAGCCGGCAAGTAACTCAACAGTTGCTCTTTTCAATATTGAATGAGGTTACAATTTCATTGTTTAATACAATGGTGACTGTGCTGCGTGAGATTCAAATGATTTTAATTAAACACATGTTTATCGTTCAAATATTCTTGGACAGTGTAGTAATCTTTCCTAGTTAATATATAAAATATTTTATTTCCTCGAATGGGATCAAATCTAGGCCTCACGATAGGCCTCAAATTTTTATATGTTTTCTGAAATAAATATGAATAATAATAGTTTGTCCTGGAATCATCGTGAAGCACATCCCGAATGCGATATCGTAACGATGTTCTAATATGTATTGCATAATACACAACATTAAAAATACATATAGTAAAAACATAATTATGTAACTGATTATAAGTATATATCCTACTAAAATATGCGGTAGAAAACGATTGGAAATAACATTCCTACACATTTTTTCTTTTGCGCTGATTTTAAGAAAAGTATCTTGAAATGAAAACCACTGTCTTTGTTTTACCCTTTATACGACATAGAATGACCGGCGGAAGCTACACTTAGCTTAATTCTGAATTCAAGATAACACAATGTGGAAGTCCACGCCGCGTCTTGTGAGAGCGGTTGTAAAAAAACAAATGAAGTTACATTATTTAGTATATGAGGCCTGTCTTGGCACAAGCGTGTGACTGTAACCGACAGGTTCGGGGTTCGATCCCCAGTCGAGGAAATGAAATATTTAATATTTTCAATTTAAATATTTAATGTTTCATTTCTTTGCTCTGATAATAAGGCAAAGCGCGGCGTTGAGTTCCGCCACTCAAAACGCAATGCCTCAAATTCGGCAGAAAGTGGGGAACGGAAGTGGAACGGAGTGTCTTAACACTAGGTTCCCGGGTTCCCTCTGCCTACCCTGCCTCGTACGGGATACAGCGTGAAGCTAAAAAAAATATTTAGTATACTAGTCAAGTAAATAGTATATCTTATAAAAAAAAATTGTTTACGTATCTATTGTTTATTAAATAATATTACCATTTCAGTTACAATGACGGAGGAACGACTAGTCACTGAAGTCCCCAGTAGCTTGAAACAATTAGCGCGGCTCGTCGTGCGCGGCTTTTACACTATAGAAGATGCCCTGATAGTAGACATGTTGGTTAGAAATCCGTGTATGTAAAAAGATTATAAGGATTTTTAAATATTATGTCGAGTTAAAAAATATATTATTATATTTAATTAATTAAATACATATTTTAGGTATGAAAGAGGACGACATTTGTGAACTGCTAAAATTTGAGAGAAAAATGTTAAGAGCTAGAATAGCTACATTGAAAAATGATAAATTCATCCAAGTTAGACTAAAAATGGAAACTGGTAGGTTAGAATTTATGTTTTATTAATTCCAGTAGACTGAGAAACATGGAAAAAATGTTAAGAAGCTCCTCACTATTCCATCAAACTCTGGAGTCATTTATCCCTTTTTTTTTACTTGAGCCCACAACTTGTCCCTTTTACCGTTGTACGCCTCTGCTCCTGCGCCACGCTGGCCTCAACCTCAAAACGTAAAGTACTTTTAGTATTTTTAAATATACATTAAATCTATTATTTTAAATATTGTTTACAGGTCTTGATGGTAAAGCACAAAAAGTGAACTACTATTTTATAAACTATAAAACGTTTGTGAATGTAGTGAAATACAAATTAGATTTGATGCGTAAGCGTATGGAAACCGAGGAACGCGACGCTACTAGTAGAGCCAGCTTTAAATGTCCTGCGTGTAGCAAGACATTTACAGATTTAGAGGTAATTATTATGGTATTAAGGTTGTTTATATTATATTTTACACTATAAAAGATTTTTTTTATTATTTAATGTTAAAGGTAATAACCGGTGATTACACCTCAGTACTAACTGACATTGACTAGGATCCAGTGTACTAGAGGTAGTGCCGATTTGCCACTGTACTCAAATAATATAACGTGTGTATATATCTAGTTTGTCGTTTGTGACTGCAATCGACAGGTTGTGGGTTCGATCCCCCACTCGAGGAAATGAAAATATATTTTTTTAAATGAAATATTTCATGTTTTCATTTCGTCGCCCTGGTATCACCGCAAAGCGCATCGTTGAGTCTCGCCACTCAACACGCAATGCCTCAAATTTGGCGGAAAGTGGGGAACGGAAGTGGAATAGAATGTCATAACACTAGGTTCCCAAGTTCCCTCCCTGCCAAATGCGAGATATAGTGTAAAGGTGAATGAGTGAGTATATCTAGTTTGTTTGTTAATAGACAATATTGTCGTATTGGGAAGAAGTAGGGAACATAACACTAAATTCCTTTGTCAACCCTGCAATATGCGTGATACAGCGTGAAACTGAGAGAAAACAGGAATACTAGTGTATTTAATTAATCGTATATATTGAATATACATATATATATATATATATATATATATATATATATATATATATATATATATATATATATATATATTGAATTATTCAAGGCGGATCAATTATACGATATGATGACACAAGAATTCCGATGTACGTTTTGCAACCAAGTGGTAGAGGAGGACCAATCGGCCCTGCCGAAGAAGGACTCGAGACTCTTGTTAGCTAAGTTCAACGAACAATTGGAAACACTTTACATATTACTGCGAGAAGTGGAAGGCATTAAACTAGCGCCTGAAATATTGGAGCCTGAGCCAGTTGATATTAACACGATTAGAGGGTCAGTTATTTTAAGATTATTTTTTATTAAAATAATGTATGTAACTCTAAATGTGACAGGTTGTATGTTCGATCTCTCCACGAAGAAATGAAATATTTAATATTTTCAAATTAAATATTTAATGATTTGGTAACAAGGCAAAGCGCGGCGTTGAATTTCGCCACTCTGTTGGGTGCCGCAATGCCGCAAATTCAGCGGAAAATGGGGAACTCAACGGAGTGTATTAACACTAGATTCCCAAATTTTCTTTGTAGGCACTTCAGGTAGAAAAACCACAGTGGTTTGAGCTAGGGTTAACAGAATACCATTTGTGAAATATAAAGAATGAAAGAAATAGTTATATTTATTCATTCGCTTCCAGTCACAGTACTTATATAAATTCAACTTTTGATAATCTTTACTTTTTTGTGTATTTTAACAAGACCGGCACAGCATATGCCTGTTAAATGTTCTGGGAAATTAATTATTTTGATATGTTCTTATTTTTTAAATGTTGCCTACCCGCCCTATGTTGCAGTCACAATTCTTACTCACTCAAAATTACTATTGCCTAACGAAATCAGTCAAAAATATTTTTGTTCGTATGCTTTAATCAAGTTTTGAGTAAAACAACAGTCAAAAGTACTTTAGCCCAATAAAAAACTTAGTTTGGTTTAGTACTTTTAACCGCAAATTTTCAATCAAAAGTACTAATGAGCAATAATTTTAGCCAAAAGTAGTTTTGAGTGATTCACATCTAGAGCTAGTCAATAGTACGTACATATACATAACACGGTGGGCTGTCTGGCGCAGGTTGTCGCTGAAGCAGGCCGGGCACCGCGCGGAGCAGTGGTCGGGCGAGGCCACGCGCGGCGCCGGCCTGGCGGTGGAGGAGACGCGCGTGGACGTCACCATCGGCGACGGCGACGGCGCGCCCGGCGCCGCCGCGCGCAAGGAGCGCCCCGTCTGGATGCGGGAGAGCACCATCGTCACCAGCGAACAGGTCTGCGGCTCGTTTGTTAGCTATATTATGTATTATAATACTATAAAGGCGGAACATTTGGGGAACGGAAGTGTTGTAAAAATAACCGAGTCCCTTAACATTAGTTTGATTCTCAGCTACGAATATGGATGTGACTACTTACTACAATAAATACTTGAAAAATGACATTTATTTACTTACAAAATAAATATAAAACCGTATTGTTATTGTACACAGATCTAACTTATAATTTAAACTTGTATCTTACTTACTGTATCTTCAGGGTGACAGCGTTCATTCAACCGACGCAGCGCTTGAAAAAGCAGCAAGCAACGCTGCCAACACAAAAACAACTGGCAAAGAAAAAACCGACGACATTATGTCCGTGCTATTGGCACATGAGAAACAAAATACTAGTGAGTATTATTATGTATTTTATATTCATTTTACACAGGTAAGATAGGTCATCCGCCAAATTCACGAGAACTAAAAAAGTTTTACTATTTTTCTAAATGCTAAATTATCTCTATAACTAACTCTTGCCTATCTGTATGACTGAAATCTCATCACAATCGGCTTAGTGTTTTAGTGTAATCACATCTAAACTCCTCAATTTCATAATGTGGTATTTGACTCTCTTGGCATAAATACAGGGCCGACCAGGCTTCTGGTTTTCATACGCCGGTCCTTACCACTACTCCTGGTCTTCAAAGGCACAAACGTATTAACTTATTTTTATTCTTACGTTATGGTTACAAGGCATGCTTTACTTAAAGCATTGAGTCACGCCACTCACAATGCCTCAAATTTGGCGGAAAGTAGAGAACGGAACGGAGTGTTGAATGTTAACACTAGGTTTTCCGTGCGGGATACAGCGTGAAGTTGGAACAAAAATACCATCATATGTTAAGATAGTCATTGCTACCATAAAATATTAACACTTTTGGACCAAATACTATGGAAGTACGAATTTTTATATACCCACAATTAATTTCTAAATACTTGTATTTAATAAGAATAAATAACATTAATTTATTTATTATTTCAGATACTAATCCTACAAATCCATTGAAGGGAATTGAACCTGATAGTTCAGATTCAAGCGACAACGAATCTAAAGATCCGTACAAACTTAAAGATGAAATGGCCGCTGTCGGTAAGTTATTTTTTTTCTTCGAAGCCCTCTACATATAAACAGATATGTGGAAATAGAAGTAATACGCCATAACATTTTATAAGCAAATGTATTAAGTACTTACTACATGTTTATAGCTTTACATTATATTCCATACGTTGCTGGGCAGGTAGAGTTAGCGGTACGTGGGAAACGGATTGATGTAACACTAAATAACCTTAGCCTTCCCAACTCAATAGAATAACTAACAAAAATGTAATATTTATATTCTTTATCTGTATTTAATTAGCGGAAATGGAAAGCGAAGATTCGGAAGAGGACGACAACGCGCCCACAGTGCTGGTGAACGGCAAGCCCGTGCCGCTCACGAGCATCGACGATGACGTCATAGCGCGCATGACGCCCAGCGAGAAGGAGACCTACATACAGGTGTACCAGGAGTCCTACAGCCACATGTATGATTGATTCATTTGTACGCTGTTTTAATCAGTGGTTAATAAATGTATTTAAATGGATTGTTGGTGTTTTTCTTTTTTGATTTTTCCTAATAAATATATTTTATACAGATTTTTTTACATCTCTAATATGACGCTCTTTTAGATAAGTAGGGATACCAGCTAGTTAAATAAAAATGGAAATATTGTTATTAATTTATTGTTTTCATTTTCAAAATGTGATTTATACACAGACGAATTATAAAATGATGTATATAAAACTAAATAACATCTTCCAATATCAAGCGTGTGACTGTAAATAACATGAGGAATGGAATGGAAAGTAGGGAAATAGAGTTCCCCGTGCCCCGTGCGTGTACATGATAAAATGTAACGCTAAAAAATTTGTCGTTATGGTAAAGTTGGATAGTTTCTGACTATACACGTGATGTAGTTAGTATTAACTTAGATTCTATAAAAAGGAATACGTTTTAAAAAGTATTTTTATTTACTCCTTAAACATGGTGTTTACTGTTGTTTACAAATATTGAATAAAAACGGAAAACAGTAGGAAACATCAAACTTAACGGTCCGTAACTTAATAGTTTCGTTATATATCATAAAGAAATGCAATAAAACAAGTTATATGTTAATTGAAAAAATAAATATTTATTGATGGAAATAAATAATTACAAAAATAAGTTTTCTATTACGATCTTACATATTATACATTATTTACAAAATGAATCGCGTATAAATAGAAATTAAATTGAGAATGTTGCTTAATACTGTAATGATATGATATCTGATTACATGTTACGTTCAAATTTATTTTAAAATTACTGTCTACATATTATATATTGATTATTGAATTTATATACATTTTTGGTTTCGACGTCCTCAAGTCCAAACTGCCGCTCGAATGCTGCTCATATTTAACTTAAAAATACTGTGCAAGTGTCAGTTTTATAATTTAGAATATCTAAATACATTTTAAATTACTTATAAATATATACGTATATATTTTTGGAAATAATACATTTTACGTCAATCTGTACTGAATCATGTAAGATATCAACATGTACCAAAATATAATATATATTTTTCTTTCTAATCTTGTTTCTTGTTGACTGACCTACGCCTGTGGTCCGTCAATAAGTTACAATATTATAATATTTTCGTTACTCTAACTATTCCAATTATTGTTTATTTAATGTACATACATAATACATTTATACGTCCAAATATTCATCATAATATACAACAAAAAAAAATACTAGCAAGTGTTTAAAATTCTGATGAAAGAAAGTTTATTTTAACCGTAATTATTTACAACAATATGAAGGCATTGTCGTCTTTTTTTTATAGCAAAAGGAGGCGTTGCATTTATTACTTAACCCGATATTTAAAAAATTTTAGCCCATGTAGGTCCCCGCCATAAACGTAACATTCAAAAACATATTTTGTTTGTACTATATTGTACATATATGTTTTATATACTTTATAAACCGGTATAATAATTCTTACAATCGGTTTCTGGGTTTTCAATACGGTAGAAGACACACTTTGGAAACGAAATCAATATGTCAGGATTGTCTAGTTATTTTAAAGATGTATTGCTAAAATATAGAAACATTCATTTCTGAGGCTATTTTGTTTTAATTAATATGCAGACAACAATTTAAAATATTATTATAATCTATCCAAAATGGTAGAGTATGTACACAAACATGATAATTTGTACTATTGACCAACTATATATATGTATATATATATGTATGTCACAGCTAATTATCAATAAAGTATGTAAGTATTATGCACATTAGCATTTATATAATCTACAATGTAATAAATATTATAACTAATGGCACTTTGTTCTATTCTATGTATATAAACTAATATACTAGAGATCACAAAGTCTATACGTTGAACATATTTCTATGAAATTATTAAAGAATTTATCAAATATACATTATTACTGTAAAACAACATAGAAAGTGAGAACGGAGTGTCTTAACACTAGGTTCCCAAGTTCCCTCTGCCTACCCTTTGACGCGAGACAGCGTAAACTTGAAAAAGAAAGATAAAATAGTATTATTTATATATTTTTGTTTATTTTGTACAGTGACAATTTGTATTGTATTGTTTATTTTCATAAAAATTAATATTATCTTGATAAAAATGTAAAAATTTAACATTTATGTATTTTTTTTGTGCACTGTACAGTCAAATAAATTAAAATACGTCATAATATTCTTATGACATATTTTAATTTACCTCATACATATCTGTAATAAATCAATAAGTAGTAAAGCTTTTCGTAATTGCCTGTTATATGTGTATTTACAAACTTTTTTTAATACAAAAAAGCCAAAAATACTCACCTTAGTCTTTTAATATTGATAAAATATATACATAATTACTCATATAATTATTTTGAAAGTTTTGCGTACACTTATGTATATATTCCATTGATAGTATTACTTATAGTATTACTTATAACAATATGTCAAATATTAAAAATAACAAAAACAGTTTCTTTTTCTTTAGTACGAGTATAACAATACATTTTAAGTACAATCATAATATAAAGAAATTATAGTTACTAATAAATTTTACTATAGATATATGTAAAACAATATTATCTTCATAATTTATTACTTTAATATTTTTTATTAGCTTCACGCTATCACCTATTTTGTATAGGTAGGTAAACAGAGAGAGCCTAGTGTTAGAACACTTCCTTCTTCACTTTCCTCTCCATTTTTGGGAATTTGTGTGTCTAGTCACATCTATATTTCGAGCGGGAATCGAATTTACAGCCAGACTATGCCACTTCACCATGGCGGCTTTATTTACATATTTTCAGCAAATCAAACTCATTGTCCATAATTATTTTTAATATAATAAAATTGTCTATCTTGTGTCATACCAATCTCAGTTTAATAACTAATATATTTATGTCAACTTAATAGAGGCCCGTCACAAGCGCATAGTGGTACAAGCGTGTGACTGTAAACACGACAAGTTGTGGGTTAGATCCCCCACTCGATACAATAAAATATTCAATATTTTCATTTCTTATATTTAGGCAAAGAACGGCGTTTAGTTCCGCGATTCAACACGCTATGTCTCAAACTCGGCGGAAAATGGGGGCAACGGAACAGAGTGTCTTAACACTAGGTTCCCAGGATACAGCGTGAAGCTGAAAACAAAATCTTAACTGATATGTTTTCCCCATTTTTCCCAATACTCGTCCGTTTGCATTTCGGTGATTCTAGAAAGACATCGGTCACACGCAAACATTTCTTCTTCGCCCGTAAATATTGAGGCTCTGGCGTCATCCTACAATGTATAAAAAGAATATTTAATAAAAATTGTTTAATTTCTCGCTCTAGCAATGAGGCAAACCGCGGCGTTGAGTTTCGCTATTCAACACGCAATGCCTCAAGAGTTCGGCGCAGAGAGTTCCACAGTTAATTGCATAAAATTTCCAACAATCACTACTTAAGAGGTAGTCCAAAATATAATTAGTTTGACAAACAAATCACAATAAAAGTAAGAAGTGCAGGGCAATGGTTACCAATGTGGTCAGAAATTTTTAACCTTAGAAAAAAAATGAACCCTTTAAACATCGTAAACATGCAGCTAGTTATCAGAAAATCTCTATAAATCATAGGCACGCCGCAAATGCATATCGGTGTAAATATCTTGAAATGTACAGAGTATCACAGTTACTATATGAACGAAATTATGAAGGGCAGTGATGTATAAGACGCTTACAAACTTAAAATTCTAAAGCCCATCTTTTTTAGGCCGAGTATATTAGCGATAAAACGTGTTTTGGGACCAATGAACTTTTAACGTAAGTGGTGACTAGCACCTAGTACGGTAAGTTTCACATCTTAACACTCAACATCTCGAATACTCTCAAATCTCGATATTAATAATATAATTTATGGACAAAGAAAAGATAAGCATGACCATAGGAGTGAGAGGGTGGTAATGTGTCCAACCCACATTTATAACCAGCATTAAAAGTATGAAAAATTAAAAAAAATCTTTACACAATAATATCAATTTAAAACTAAAATCAAAGCCTTTCATTGACTTATAATAATAAAATGGTGGAATATAATATTTGGCTAATATTTGACCACAAGTGTTTTAGTAACCACAAATTTGACATTTCGCTATAATATATTTATTATTTTAATGGCCAGTACCATCACGTTACGAGTAATGGAGTTTCAGATAGTAATCGGACAATTAATGCTATCTTGCAGACAGAGGCTGCTTATATTTTATTATACTTATCATCAAACTAAGGTTTTTTTAACTATTCTAATGGTCACTAAACAACCACGTAATAGGAGACGGGACGTCAACAACATGAAAAAGATATTGCTTATCTGGCTATATAGATAAGGTTGCCCGGTACTATATCAGCCAGTGGCGATACCGTCCCATAACTTTAAGAGTGTACAGGAATATTATCTGTAGCCATTCGATATTTTTAAAATAATATTTTTAATAGTTTCAAGCCCATTTTGCTTACAGTAGGATACGCAGATGGAAGCTAATGTTAAAACCTGCTTACAAACCGTCCAATTTTAGAGAAATCACGTAGAAAATATATGTATATACGCTCATGAACATAAGCTTACCGAATCTTTAGTAATTTTTAAGTCGTCCATTAACGCGCGGTCAGCATCCTCAATACCGTCTTTTACTACGTCTAAATTAAATAGATTCTTTGGTTGGCAGTCTGCGGCAATGACAACCTAAAATAAAAGAAAAACAATATAGTAAACATATACATGTAAAATAACAGTTTATAAAGAGAATATTTAATAGGATGCAAGTGGAACTAGTCTGGGGATTGAGACTGTACACAGCTGCAGGTATATGTCAGGTAATAGGTAAGTCTTCAGTTAGGTAATAAGTAAACTTAAAGTTAGGTTTAGCCTGGCTTTACACGCCAGCATTAATGACTGTATAAAGATAATATAAAAATAACGACTAAACTGATCCAAGTTATAAAATACAAATCGTTTATAGTACTTTCGCAACAGTGAGTCTTATTTTCCGCCGAATTTTAGGCAATGCGTGTTGCCCTGTTACCAGAACGAAGAAATGAAAATAATAACTATTTCACTTCCTCAAGTGGGATCGATCCCGCAACCTCTCACGCTTACAGTCACACGCTTGTGCTCTTGCGCCGCCATTTTATTTTTATACTGCTTATTTATTTAAACATATACTATACCTAGTAAGAGCTATTACTCATTTACATACATATTGTTCACAAATAATTACAAATATTCATAAATTTGTAACATAACGACTGTATTGTTCCTTTACTTACCCGCACTCTATTATCATACAACGTGTCAATCAGCGTTATGAATCTTCTTATTTGGGATCTATGTTTTACTATCGAGAGCTGCGGTAGTTCCCTTATGAACACTGTGTGAAATGTCTTCGATATGACAAGATAGTCGCTCGCTCCAAGTGGCTGAAATATTTTAAGATATATATATATATATATATATATATATATATACATGTACATGTACATGTACATGCACATGCACATGTACATGTACATGTACATGTACATATACATATACATATACATATACATATACATATACATATACATATACATATACATATACATATACATATACATATACATATACATATACATATACATATACATATACATATACATATACATATACATATACATATACATATACATATACATATACATATACATATACATATACATATACATATACATATACATATACATATACATATACATATACATATACATATACATATACATATACATATACATATACATATACATATACATATACATATACATATACATATACATATACATATACATATACATATACATATACATATACATATACATATACATATACATATACATATACATATACATATATATATATATATATATATATATATATATATATATATATATATATATATATATATATATATATATATAATGAAACCATTGACTTCTTTATAATAAATCTTACTGTGTTTTCCTGGAGATTTTATTCAAAACAGTCTTATAGGGGGAGTTTATTAATGTAACAGGGCCAAAAATAGTGATTTGTAAAATTTTTATCAGTGCTTATGTACGCGCATTTAGATTTTACCTTTTCTAGATACTATCTCAAACAAGCAAGTTGAAATTAATAAATAAAATAGTGTAATTCAAGCATACAAACCCGCGGTCGGTTCGCTAGTATTATATAAGTATATTTAAAAAAAACTAGTTTTTGTTAACACAGTCTGGTAAACCCCCTTAAGAACAATTATTTTTTAATAACTTTACTATTAATAAGATGAATTTATTACCGATTATTAAAAACTAAGCGGTTTTTTTTTAATAATTTTATTTTGAATTCACTAATCTAAATTATTATCTTGCTAGGTTAGCCATTTCTGAAATTAGCGTACAAACGCACTGACAAGCTGACAAACACATAGAAAATTAACAAATCACTATTTCAGACCCTACTACATTAAAATAAACTTCCCCTACAATATTTCTTTAATAGATCAGTTACAGATCTATTATAAGTACAGATATAATAAAAAAAGGTGAAAAGGCGGTGATGATCCACGTTGTAACTTGTAAAAAGTCTAACGTCAAAGATATGATGATATATAGATAATTTGATATGATGTGAAACTATAGTCGCATAGTGCCTATCAGAAATTCTCTACTCAGCTTCACGCTGTATCCCGCACATGGCAGGGTAGGCAGAGGGACTTAGGAACCTAGTGTTAAGAAACTCAATTCCACTTCCGTTCTCCAATTCCGCCGCATTTGAGGCATTGCGTCGACCTTGTTAACAGAGCGAAGAAATAAAAATATTACACATTTAATTTCAAAATAATATTTATTTAATTTTTCGCGTGGGTATCGTACACACAACCTATCGTTTGCAGTTACACGTTTGTGCTGCTGCGCCACGACAGGCCTTAAGCCTATCAGAGATAAAGATAAATACATAAATATCTACTGTGATTATAGAGAAACGCACAATGCGGGCATATTTTTGCGTCATCGTGTCGTCATATCTTATGACTTATTAACACTAATATACTGTACATACAAGATTTTAACATTCGTATTTTATGAATAAAAAAAACAATTTAAATCTTTTTAGCATTATGTGACAGTCATAGCACTAAGAATTACTCAAAATTTAAAATAAAAAACAAATATCACTTCCATGTTCGTCCACATAAGTCAGTTACAGCTAATCATATATATTTTTTTATTAGGTAATAGTCCTCTACGGAGTTTTTCATTTTTTTATTATACAATAAAGCAATAACAAGCATACATCTTCAATCGGCTTTATACTTTTTTTAGAAAGGCTTAATGGCATATTATGATGAACCATACAAAATATATACATCATGTTTGTTACATAATGTAATTTTTTATATTTGCTCAATAAATTAAGTTCAAAAGCTGACAACATCTTTTAGATGTCCTAATGATGATGGTATAAATCATGTCATACTTTAACGGGTAGAGAACAAAGCGGGTCTCATCATTTTGGAATTGATTTAACCAACAACATAAAATTCTAAGTGTAAAACGGCAAAATATGTCACATATATAGGTGATCTCATAAATGTGACCTTACCCATAATAATGTCTATATGAGATTATAATATATTTCACTAATACTCTTTAAAACCATGGCTTACTAATATTAATAAAATAATAACTTACTCTGTCACAAAGCTCTACAAATGTGGAATCTAATATTTGACCACAAGTTTTTGCAAATTTGACATTTCTCCCTAGTATATTTATAACTTTAACTCTAACTGTATCATTCTCCTTAGATATAAGGAATTTGAATAAATTATCTACAGGATTATTGCCTGGAGTCAATTCACTATTTCTGAAACAATACAAATATTTTTTATTTTACTTCCACTTTGTCTTTTCACCAGAGTGAGGAAATGAAAATATTTCTTTCATCCCATTGGGAATAAAACCAAATAAAACATTGTGTTTACAACAAGAAACTCTGCTGTTGTGCAACAATGTATATATGATTTTTTCAGCTTCACACTGTATCATCTGCTAGCTCACACATAGCAGTGTAGGCAGAGGACTCAAATTGCAATATCTACAGTATTCAGGTTCCAGGTTCCCTCTGCCTACTATGATGTGATTGTGTGTGTATGATTTTTTCTTTTTTTATATCATAGCAATAAAATATTTCAAATTATTTAATCATTGTTCTCTTATCTATATTTCAAAGGAAATAATGTAGAGCTACCAAAATAGATAAAAACTAATAGATAGTATACAAAATTATGAAGAAAAAATAATTAGATAAAAGTTTCAAACCATTGTGGCACAGCAGGTCAGTGCCTGACTGGTTTTACTCTATCATTGGGATTATCCAAGGTAAGGTTGTTAGGAAACGATGTAGAGCTACCAAAATAGTTAAAACTAAAGATAATGCATTAGAATTATTTTGATTTCCTCACTCTGAATAAAAGAAAAAGCTCAGTGTTAAGTTGGAAGTGGAAAGCTTCCACAATATTAGGTTCTATTTTTCTATATGCTAGATATAATGTAAAGCTACACTTTCACTTACATAAAATATTTCCCATATTTTTTTCCAGAGCCTCTAGTTCTGTAGTCAATTCCAGAGTCTAACTGAACTACTTCACAATGGCTTTTGAGGATTGGAATAAATGGCAAGAAATTTGACCTCTGCAGTCCATTTTTATATAAATCATCTGGTTTCCTATTACTTGTAGCTATAACAACACAGCCATTATCAAAGAGTTGGGTAAATAGTCGTTTCAATATCATAGCATCACCAATGTCTGTAACCTATCAATATTTAGTTAATCATAAATAAATTGTATAATATATTTTTATCATAATTAATATATCTAGTATCATGTCTATGGTGGGACAGCAGCATAATGTCACACTATATATGTGACAGTAGTGGGTTCAAATCTCACTTGGGGATATTAATTGTGTTCATTTATTTTTATTATTTATAAGATATAAACAAAGTATCATCATCATCATCAGCCTATGACGGTCCACTGCTGGACATAGGCCTCCCTTAGAGTGCGCCACATTGTTCGGTCCTCTGCTTTCCTCATCCACTGTCTACCGGCGATCTTACGAATGTCGTCAGACCAGCGGGTCGGAGGTCGTCCTACGCTACGCTTGCCGAGACGCGGTCTCCACTCTAGGACTCGTCTGCTCCAACGGCCATCGGTCCTACGACAGATATGGCCAGCCCATTGCCACTTCAACATGCTTATTCTACGAGCTATGTCCGTTACTTTGGTTCTCTCACGGATAATCTCATTTCTGATTTTATCCGCGAGAGAGACACCTAACATAGCTCGCTCCATTGCACGCTGGGTGACCTTAAATTTATGGACTAGCCCTACCGTCAGTGTCCACGTCTCGGCACCGTAAGTCATCACCGGTAGGACGCAATGCTCGAAGACTTTCGTTTTCAAACATTGTGGAATTGCCGACATAAAGACCCGGCGCAGCCTGCCAAATGCCGCCCAGCCCTGCCGAATCCTCCTATCAGCCTCCCTATCAAAGTTGTGCCGGCCTAGTTGGATAGTCTGGCCAAGGTAGACGTAATCCTGCACAACCTCGAGGGGGATGCCGTCAACAGAAATCGGTCTCGGCACGACATGTTCATTGAGCATTACTTTGGTTTTATCCAAGTTCATACCGAGACCGACCCGCCGAGAGGACTCACCTAGGTCGTTCAGCATTCCGCTAAGCTCCTCCAGCGTCTCCGCAAAGATGACTATATCGTCTGCGAAACGAAGATGTGAGATGCGCTCACCATTGACGTTGACGCCTCGTGCAGTCCAGTCCAGAGTCTTGAAGACGTCCTCCATCGCGTTGGTGAACAGTTTTGGAGATATCACATCTCCCTGTCTCACCCCGCGACGGAGTTGAATCGGTCTTGTTCTCTGGTCCTGAACCTGCACGGTCACCGTTGCAGCGTTGTAGAGGCATCTCAGCACCTCGATATATCGCCAGTCGATATGACATCGTTGCAGAGATTCCAAAACAGCCCAGGTTTCGATGGAGTCGAAGGCTTTCTCGTAGTCCACAAATGCCATACACAGCGGCTGATTGTACTCCTCGGTCTTCTGTACAATCTGCCGAACAGTATGGATGTGGTCTACGGTGCTGTAGCCTTTACGAAACCCTGCTTGCTCTGGTGGCTGGAACTCGTCAAGTCTATTGGCAAGGCGATTCGTGATGACCCTCGAGAACAGCTTATAGACGTGGCTCAGAAGAGAGATTGGCCTGTAGTTCTTCAATAAGGTCCTATCGCCCTTCTTAAAGAACAAGATCATCGCACTCCTAGACCACGCCTCCGGTGCAATACCCTGGTGGATGATAGAATTAAAAAGCCTCACCAAAGCTGTAAGCAAAGGTTTGCCTCCTGCCTCTAGAAGCTCCGTTGTAATGCCATCATCACCAGGGGCTCTACCATTTTTAAGCTGCCTGAGAGCCGCACTAACCTCGCTGACATTGACGTCTGGGATGTCCTCGGTGAAATGGCGCGTGAGAGGGGCCCGTGGATCCGCCTCACCTTGGGCCGCAAACTTTTCCGCTCTTGAAGTGTAAAGGTCTCCATAGAATCTTTCCACTTCCGCCAGAATCTCAGGGCGAGACGCAGTAATTCTGCCGTCTGCCATCTTCAGTTTCGTCAGATGACTTCTCCCAAATGATCTTAAGAACACCTTGGATCCCCTGTTCTGCTCAATAGCGACTTAAAACAAAGTATAGCATTGAGTAACTCCAAAATTAGATGGAAAATGCAAATAGAGTGTATGAAAATTAGATCTACATTTGTGTCTTAAAATTAGACAGATTCTATTTGACAAAATGTGGGCATTCAGCATGGAGCTAACAAATAATAAATAAATACAAATTCATATATGATAACATAAATTTATGTGAAATAAAATCTTGTTACACAACTAAAAAGTATATTTCACTTACTTGAAATTCATCAAAGCAGATAAGCCATGATTCTTGCGTAATATCAGCTGCTACTGGCGGAATGGGATCAAAAGGTTTGGAGCTTTCATCCCTAAAAGAACTAGCACCTTTTCCTGATTTAATTTTAAGTTCATGTATTCTTGCATGAATATTTAACATAAATGAATTAAAGTGTACTCTTAACTTTTCTTTTATCTAAAACCACATAGAATATTTATAGAATTTTAAAATATATATATATATATATATATATATATATATATATATATATATATATATATATATATATATATATATATATATATATATATATATATTATAAAATAAAAAACAAGCTTACAGCAATAACTTACTGGGACAGTCTCATAAAATAGGTCCATTAACATAGTTTTACCACCACCAACACTTCCATAGATGTATAGTCCTTTAGGTGCAATAATTTTTTGAGGTTCTTTTTTTCGAAATATACTAAATAAAGATTCCCCTATTTTTGGTTGTATTATAGGTCTACGAAAATCAGTCACTTCTTGAAATGTTTCCTGCAGACGTTGTACTACCATTTCTTGGTGTGAATCTTTACTAAGAATGCCATCAGCTACTTTTTGGGAATATAAACTCCAAGGACCTTCAATAGATCGTTCTTTTGTCTGAGACGATATAAATTTTTTACAACTATTATTATGCAAATTTCTTGAAATTAATAAAAACTGAGTGCTAATTTTGAAAGGAAACATTTTGATAAATTTACTTTAGTATTATATAAGAAAAAAATATATATTTTAACGTTTCCTCATAATACTGTTGTATTTATGTCTGTTATATACGCGATGCTAAGTTAAGCTAAAACTAATGATAGGTATCAGTTAAGCTACCAGCTAGCACTGATTTAACACATCAGCTCAATGCTTTAATTTTAATCACATATTGTAAATGTAATAGTTAATAAGTTATTGTCAAATTTTAAATTCTGTCATGTTTGATGTCGCAGAATTGTCAGTGTCACTCTAAAGTTTGACATTCGTATTATTATTCTTTGGACCTGGTCCGTAATGTGCTCATAGCGCGCCAACACTCGGTCCATATTATGCTTTTCACGCCCACTATTAGCGTTGTGAATAATATAACGTCACTTGTGATGTCACTGGCTAGTGCTTACAGTGCAGGAGCGTTAGCACGTTAGCATTGACGTTTATTTGACATTTAATATATCCTTCACGTCACTGTCTCTATCGTCACTTTCCCCAATTGCGGAAAATGCTTGAATACAAGCATTTACACAAGTGTTTAATAATCTTCATCAGCTACGTCACGTACTCCACTTCTATTTATATAAAAAAATGATCTGTTAGGTGCTTCCGAATTTGACAAGTTAAACATGTTAACTTGTCAAATTCGTAAGCACGCTCAGAAGTGGTCCGAATTATTAGTAATGATAAGGCTGTGGTCCGAATAGTACTCACATTGCTCACGTCGCTTACAATGCTAACGTGCGGTCCGATGTTAGTGAGCGCGCCAACGTCTGTTGTACTAATAATTCGGACCACTTATGAGCGTGCTTACGACTTTGACAAGTTAATATGTTTAACTTGTCAAATTCGCATTATAAATATTAGACGTTTAATATATCCTTTACGTCAATGTCACTATCGTCACTTAACTCAATTGGGGAAAATGCTTGAATACAAGCATTTTATACTCTTCATCGGCTATACCACAAACTCCACTCATATTTATATCAAAAAATGCTCTGTTAGGTACTTACGAATTTGACAAGTTAAACTTGTCAAAGTTGTAAGCACGTTCAAAAGTGGTCCGAATTATTACTATTGCTAACAGACGTTGGCGCGCTTACTAATATTGGACCGCACGTTAGCAGTGTAAGCGTCGTGAGCACTGTAAGCACAATTCGGACCACAAAACTTCATTAACATGCCACTTGTACATTTATTAAGGTTTGCCGAGCTTCTACAAACACCAACGTAAAAGTATGCAGTATTTTTGGTGACATATAATATCTATATATAATTGTACAGCATTGTGCTAACAATAAACATTTGGTCATATTATGAAACTATTGCCTTCCTAGAGACATAAAAAAGCCTGCTTTGCATTTGTAATCACAGACGACAGACGCTTGAATCTGCTTAGCCACGAAATCTTTCACAAATTCTTCAAAACGAAAAAAGACTTTATTTGGTTTGATGCAGGCTTGTAGTTGATAGTTAATATTTAACATATTATTCTAATTCTTTCTCTCTTTTGGAAGATACGAAAAAACCTTGTTAGCTCGATGATATCAGTTTTAATTCAGTCTATGCAATTATACTTTAAATATTGAATCGGAAAGTAAAAAGCGTAGTTATGTTAATATAACCAGCATTTTTAGCATTTTATAATTATGATTTATTTGATGTATTCTTTGATTTAACTTTAAAGAATGCTTTAAATTTACTGTCACCCTCTCTTTAAAAAAATTCTACTGAAAAATTATTTAGTTTATTGCATGCATCCCTACAAAGCATAACTTCAACACTGATAGAAACAAAAAACAATTTTGTAAGTATCCGCTTACTTTTAAAGCATATAAAAATGTTAACGTAGCAGGATTTGAATCCGCGACTCTTGGAAACCGTCCAAGCGCTCTGATCAACTTATCCCTTTAAACTTTACCCTGTAAAAAAGATTCACGCGTTTCGCCATTTAACTAAAAGTTAGTTTTAAGTTTTAAAATAAGTAATTAATTAACTTAAAATAAGTAATACAATAATAAGAAATTGGTGTAAACTTGCAAATGTCGTACCAGTTCAATGACTGTAATACAATAATTCATAATATGAAATTGGTGTAAACTTGCAAATGTCGTACCAGTTCAATGACTGCGGCGGATTATCATTACGTTGTCTCATTTTAATTATATGATATCATTTTTAATTCAGTCTATGCAATTATACTTTAAATGTTGAATCGGAAAGTAAAAAGTGTAGTTATGTTAATATAATCAGCATTTTTAGCATTTTATAATTATGATGATTTATATGTATTCTTTGATTTAACTTTAAAGTATGCTTTAAATTTACTGTCACCCTCTTTCTCTTTAAAAAAATTCTACTGAAAAATAATTCAGTTTATTGCATGCATCCCTACAAAGTATAACTTCAACACTGATTGAAACAGAAAAAAAAATTGTAAACAAAATTTAAATATTATCAATTATAACGCTCTGACCAACCTTGTGGAATTATACCAGCAAGCACCAGAGACCATTCAGAGTAAGAATCCTGAAATCGGGTACGTTGCTGGCAATCAGACAAGTAAGAGTGAAAGCAATCAATCACTTTAGGAGATATCTTAAGAGAATACCCAATTACCAGCAAAATATTAAAATCTATAATATAAAATGCGTTACGTAAATGGAATAAAATCATCAAAGTTACTTGATGATTTTCCATTCCTAAGCGATTATCATCTGAAAGCTTGACCAATGATGTAGTGGTACGTCGTAATTAACAAACAAAATGATAGAAATATTACTCGTTACCAGAGCGGGAAAATGAAAATATTTCCTTCCCCTATTGGGAATCGAACTCACGACCGCTTGTTCCCCTTTGGCATGAGAGCCGAAAGGTTTGTTCTTGGTTTTACTGTTCATATTATGATAAGAAGAAAGTAAGTACTTTCTTCTTCTGGTACTGTTCAAAATAATGTAAAGTTCTCTAATTTACGATGTCTTTTAAGGTAAATGGCGACGCTATAACTTTCTTCGTTCTTGGCTTTCTTTCTTTAAAAATAATATTTATATATTTATATAATGTCTTACACGTTCAATCACTGCGGCGGATTATCATTACATCGTCTTAAGTGTTTATTAATTATTATAATCGTTCGCTTATTAAAAAAAATATGGAAGAAAATTGCGCCATACCATCTAGTTATTGTAAACGTTTACATGAAACGTTTATATCAATCTTCAATTTCATTATAGATGCACAATGCAGACTTGGCGTGTCGTGTAGTGTAGTAATTGATTCCTGGAAGCTGTATTGACAGGTTGTAGGTCAGGGAGAGGGGCTTAAGTAACTGGAACGGCATTGTTATGCAGAATACAGTTATAAAGATTTCTGTTCATTTTTTTTACAGTATATTCTTTGGCAAAAAGACAAAAAAAAAATTAAAACGTATCCATAATCTTTATAGAAATAAGTTTTGAATAAAAAATAAAGTTGCCGAATATATGAAGATATAAGAACTTATTTCTTTATTGGAATGATTTAAGAGGTTAAGAATATTTATCAATGATGTCATATATGTTGTCCTAAACAGTATATTTCTATGGCAAGTAATGTATTCTCTTAACAATCCGATACCGCCAAAATTTAATCCTTTCACGTAGAGAAAGGTCCCTCCAGTTGACCGAAGAGTAAGTTCTCTCCAGGAAAGTCGAATCACTTCTGTCCTCTCTTCAAGTTGCTGTTAAGTCTATTAGAGTGAGCGATACTTATTAAGAATGAATATAACCCCCTAGGTATATTCTATAATAATTTAAAAATATTACCCTAATGTTATCTTTGTAAAAATTTTATATACTATAACATTATTTTTGAGACGTTTAAAATACTATGTAGAATATTTAGGAAACTTAAAAAAAATTGAAAAAACTACGTATCACACCAATCGTATCAAACAATGCACAATGGATGCCGCTACAACAATGCACTATCCTTTATGAATATCTAATTAAAAAACTCACATTTCCATTATAAATGGTTAACAATTACCAAAAAAAGATTCGTTAAATTGAAATCTTTTATAGCTTTATAAATAAAATCACCTAAATATATAACCTATTTATTGTCTTTAACCTTTTTACATATAATTTTATCACATATTATTTTATCTGTAAAGAACATTATAAATCAAGATATGGAATAAGAGTACCTCCCAGTCTGATCTACCGCCGCTCCACCAGGTCCCTAAGGACCCCCCCTGGTGTCACTTTAAAGTCGCCAATTGGATTAACAACATCGGAAAAATAAAAATGAAACCGGAACATTACAAATATGAACATGGAAAAATATTTATATATTATTAATATTTATAATACCCGGATAATTATTTTGAGCCATCATTATCGCCACTTTGCTCGGTCCGTTGATCGTTATCAGGCTCCGCCAAGAGTGTAATGTCTCTGCGTCTCCATATGGATTTCAGTCAGGATAGGGTACTATGGACGCCATTTTTGCCCTTAGAACTTTGATGGAAGCATACAGGGAACAGAGGAAAGCTCTGCAAGTGTTTTTTTAGATCTGCAGAAGGCCTTTAAAAGGGATCCCTGAGGCCTATATTCAGATTATCAGAGATATGTATGAACTGCTTGTTACGACACCATATCTTTCCAGATTACAGTAGGGGTTCATCAGGGCTCAGCACTTAGCCCATTCTTATTCAATGTAGTGCTAGATACTGTCTCGGCGCACATCCAAGACCAGCCTCCGTGGCTGATCATATATGCCGATGACATAGCAATCATTGAAGAGAACCGGCTGATACTAGAGAGTTAAGTGAACCTCTGGTACGCTTGTGAACGGTGGTCTTAAACTAAATGTGTCTAAGACCGAGTACATTGCTTGCGGAAGATCGGACTCAAGCACTATCCATATAGCCACTGAACTAGCCGTTAAGTTGGAAAAGTTTAGGTACCTCGCATCCGTTATGCACGACTCTGGAGGCATCGATCACGATGTTCACGGCCGAATAAGCGCAGCCTGGGCAAAATGGCGGGAGGTCACTGGTGTGCTCTGCAATCGCAGAATAGCAACCAAACTCAAGGGGCTGATATACAAGAGCATCGTTTGACCGGTTCTATTATATGGCAGCGAATGCTGGCCAGTACTATCTCGGCACACTCAGGAGCTTCATGTTACGGAAATGAAGATGCTGAGGTGAAGGTGCGGTGTAAAGCGGTCTGACCGCATATATAACACGTTCCTTCGAGGTGGAGTCCGTGACATAACGGTTAATCTTAATCCTCTGAAAATTGTACCGGCGTGGATATAAGGAGGTCCTGGGATGGAACAGAGAGAGGAGCCAATTTGTCAGCAAAATCATTAAGCCAAATAGAAGGGTTATTTGAGTTAGGTCGGTCGACCGTGTTAAGAGACCGGCGAAATATTTTAATATTTGACCAGACAAGAGAAGAAGAGGAGCGTGGATTTGTGAGTCCCTTATCACAAAAAATCTAATTTCTAAATTTCGCATCACAGTGTTTGTACAAATTCAGTTCAGTTCAGTGTAGTTCTATATTGTCATACAGGCTGCGTATGACACTTCGGCAGATATTTGCCGATTGACAGATTCAGACCATTCCTGATCCCACCATGGATTGAAATGCTTCCAATTCTGAATGGAGTGAAACTAATCATAGGAAAGAAAGATATTCTCATAACTAACAGACTAAGGAAGATTGCACAACATGCAGTCCACAGAATCAGCATACTCATTCCAGTTAACTTTTTTTAAATTAGATTTAAGAAGCGGATAAGGGTTAGAGCAACGCCTGAGATAGTATGGCCACGTTGCGCGCCGGCCTAAGTATTATTTTTACGCAAGTGCCTTGATATGTCTGTTCCTCTAGTGAGACCTCCCGGACGCCCAAGGAAGCGCTGATTAGATGTCGTGATGCAGGACATGAGTGCTAATAGTCTAACCACCGAGGACGTAAAAGATCGTGAAAAGTGGAGTAGGTTTAATAGGAAGGCGGACCCTGGCACAGCACGCCGGGATTAATGCCAGGAAGAAGAAGAAGAAGGAGATGTGTACCATCTAAACGCACACTTTCAATCTAGTTTCTTAAATTCGTGAAAAGGATAACTCACTGGCTCATCGTTCGGATAGAGTACATTTCCTTGTGAATGTTGTGTTTGAGCTGGGCAATCGTCCTCGGTTTATAGGCATGAACGTGACAGTTAATGTTCCCCCAGAGATAAAGTACCATTGGCATGAAATCTCCGGGGATATCAGGGAATGTCCCATCAACGAGTTTTATTACACGTTTTTATTCGTTTTTTAGTACGGTCCAACCATAACCAACTAAATTTACAGTTGGTGGCTGTGAGATCTTTATCCAAGCTTTCAAGGAGTTGTTATTCTCTCTATCTCCCTCTGGATTACAGACCTATTCAAAACAACTCTAACATCGCTCGTTGGCTGAGCCTGATAGACGGATCTCTTGTGAAGACTTTGGGGCCTTGATTCCACTAGATAGCCCCTTTATAATGATTCTTAACTAATCGGCGAAAGTTACATGTTAATCTTATGAATATGCGTACTTAACCAATGACAGGCATACTATGCAACTCAGGATAGTTGGAGTGAATCGTTGGAGAGTGATCACAGAGAAATTGTCGAATATTTGTTTCTTAATATATATACATAATAAATTCACAATTTGACTTTACCATGTGGGTTAACTAAAATCAAAGTGGAAGTAGTAGATTTTCTTTCTTTAGAAAATCTCAGAGTATTTCATATTGAGGCGCTTCTTTTCCAATAAAACAAACTACAATTGGTTTCTGCCGTTCCGTTATCCAAATTCAAATTGCTCCACTTCTAAGTCTTCACAACCTTATGTTGGCTTCCCCAGCCTTGACTTTAAAGATAAGTATCCTTATATATATGTTTATTTTGAAAAAAATACAATGGAATAACAAATATTAATAAAAAAATAATTTAAAAAATATTTTTCAAGATTTTCTTACCGCAACTTTTATTAGGTTATCGATGACGATAATGTTCTATTTGGAGTTTTTACAATATTTCGAGCACTCTAGAGGTATCTAAAATCTTGCGTCGGAATCATAAAGGAAAATAACAAAACTGCTCAACGCTTGCCCAGCCGCGTCCCTCCCCCTTAACATATAGCTTTTTAATGGATGGTAACTTTAAAATGAGATGAGCAATAAAATGAGCACATACATTATTTGGCAAACAATTTTTACTTTTATGAAACAAATAACTTCTTGATTATTTATCAAATCACCATCCTTATTATTTGATTAATAATAATGCCCGAGCATTATAAAAAAATATCCATTTATCACTTGGTTGCATGTTATAGTATATAAAATGAAGATTATCTACATTTTTGTTTTACTTGGTATTATACAATTGTATACTATCAAGTAAAATATATATTTCATTTAATTTAGAATACAAAGAACGAAACCATTTTAAGGCCTCTCGTGGCGCAGCGGCACAAAGTGACTGTAACCGACAGGTTCTGGGTTCGATCCCCAGTCGAGGAAATGAAATATGTAATATTTTCAATTTAAATATTTAATGTTTCATTTCTTCGCTCTGGTAATAAGGCAAAGCGCGGCGTTGAGTTCCGCCACTCAACACGCAATGCCTCAAATTCGGCGGAAAGTGGGGAATGGAAGTGGAACGGAGTGTCATAACACTAGGTTTCACTTCTGTTCCCTCTGCTTACCCTGCCTAGTGCGGGATACAGCGTGAAGCTGAGAGAGTGAGAGAGAGAAACCATTTTAAGCCTATTGAATATTTTTTATTGTTAAAAAAATTAAAACTAATTATATTTTAATTGATAGTAGGTAATGATAAAATCTGGTTACAATAAAATTATAATTTAATTTTAACTATGTTTGTTCATTCATCATTCAAGATTATAATGATTATATAATTAAAAAATGACTGATTCTTAATAACATTTTTTTTAATATTAAAATTTAATTTAAAATATCAAAATATGTCAATATATGTCATATATTGAGGCCTGTCGTGGCGCAGCGGCACAAGAGTGTGACTGTAACCGACAGGTTCTGGGTTCGATCCCCAGTCGAGGAAATGAAATATTTAATATTTTCAATTTAAATATTTAATGTTTCATTTCTTCGCTCTGGTGATAAGGCAAAAGCGCGGCGTTGAGTTCCGCCACTTAACACGCAATGCGTCAAATTCGGCGGAAAGTGGGGAACGGAAGTGGAACGGAGTGTCATAACACTAGGTTTCACTTCCGTTCCCTCTGCCTACCCTGCCTAGTGCGGGATACAGCGTGAAGCTGAAAAAAAAAAAAGGCAATTTCCGCCTTAGATATAATTTACTGGACATAGTAATACCTTATCACTAAGCACCAATGATTCTAGTCATAAAATTTTGTTCAGATTTTATATGTAAGGAGGGTTGTATGTATTAGTTGGGAAAAGGTAAAAAAATATTCATTTTATTTGCTACATATCAATATCCCCAAAGTGACAGGAGGAAATGCAGATTTACGATTCAAGCTTGATGTGAATGGTGACAAATTTTATTATAGCTGTTGAATCGAATTCAAGAAAATTATCCCACTTTAGAATAATTTTAATAAATATCTTGAGAAAGAAGGAGGATGTTGTCAAATTGAAATCGACGTCCTGAGTGCATTCATGCGATAAGTGCATAATATATTGCAATCAGCAATCACACATTATCGTGGCATCCTCTTTTTATTTTGGTTCGACAGGGATGTGACACCAACATTATGAAATAAAGTAATTTAAATAGTAATATTTTTATGATGTGTCAAGACGACGAGAAACATAAAATTGAATATTATTCCGAAATATTTTAGAAATTAACTTTGCTTAAAAGGTTACAATCTATATATACTTATAGTAAATCTTTGATCACGGTCTGTACATGGAAGATATATTAAAGTATTATAGGGGACGTCTATTAATGTAATAGGTTCCAAAATAGTGTAAATGTAGCGGGCGAAGCTGCAGGTGGGTCGCTAGTGTTAAATAAAAAGACAATATTATAAAAATATGCTTTAAGTCCGCCGTAGTATCCGCCTATATAATAATTATAGTGCTAGGAATATATCACCAAATGTGAACTAATTGAAATTATTACTTAACACATTTACTGCGGCTTGAGGTCTCATATACATAGATTTCATGCCGGTGCAAGGTCCTTGAGAGGCAAGTCCTGGCTCAGGGGTACAAGCGTGCGATTGTGCGTTTCATTATTTAATTTTAAAATGATTAATATTTTAAAATTAAATATTGAACAATTCCATTTCTTCGCTCCGGTTACAAAGCAAAGCGCGGCGTTGAGTTCCGCCACTTAACACGCAATATCTCAAATTTAGCGGAAAGTGTGAAACGAAACAGAGTGTCTTAAGACTAGGTTCCTAAGTTCACAATGGCAACCCTGTGCGGGATATAGCTTTAGGCTGAAAAAAAATCGTAAAAATTGGAAATCACTGTCCTAATTTTAAATAATTCATACTACAAATTATTTAAATACATTTAAAAAAATGGATGTTATACATATATAGTAAAGTTGAAAACAACAACTTCCCAAGTTCCCAAGTTCCTTCTGCCTTCTCTGTTATGTGCGGGATATAGTGTGAAGCTTTAAAAAAATAATGTTAGCAATTTTCACAATCATGTTTCAGGCTGCTGAGCGAATTTTGGTGAACTTTGAAAAAATAACGTACAATCCGTCAGGACTAAGCTGAGCTTTGCATTTGTGAGTGTTGACAAATATTGTGAGTATCACGTCACTTGTTTGGTCTAATCCAGTTTATCCTGCTTTTTGATAATCGGCCTACACTTCTTGTACTGATAACAGCGACACATATTTAATTCAGAGATATATAATAGAATGATAAATTTGACACTATCCCTTTACAAGAATGGAAAATTTTATGTCACCAAGCACTAAAAAAAAAGAAAAAAAATATTGACACAACAAAAAAATATATTAAAACAAACGACTCATTAGACGAGAGTAAAAATTATAAGAATACAATATCTAGTGTAGAAGAATTGGTATAGTTTTTTTTAGTTTGGATTTCTTTTTATTAATTTTAATTTTATTTTTAACAGTACTTTTCTGCCTCTACTCTTTCTATTATTCACACTAATTTATAGGATGCTGCTTAAAATGACACTTACAAAAAAATAATCTGTATCTATACTTCTAATCTGTATCTATACTACATAAATAAAAAAAGTGTTTGTTTAAAGGATTACTGCAGCAATGTAATGTAATGTAATATATGATGAAGAACTTAAAAAGATTTTGTGGTACCTATATACAAGTTCTAACTTCTTGCGAAATTTCACAATTGTAGATCTTCAGGAAATGCCCAATAGGTTTAAATTATGCGGCGAATAAAATTGACGAATTAAGTTTGCGGGCAGCCGTTTGGCATAAATGAATTATGAATATAAGTCTTTTAATTATTATTTCCTGTGAAATATCTACCAATAAATTTGAACTTTTCGGTCTTTTTCCATTGACGGTGTTATCTGTTAGTTCTCACTTTGTGCCAAATTACATAACTATAGATTATATAGACGGGAACTAAATTTTCAATTATAGATTTGAAATGGAAAGGGCAGCATAACGATGCATAAATCTTATTTTTTTTTTTATTTATTTATTTATAACTTTATTTGTACACCACATACATAACAAACTGACAGGGATTCACAACTTAAGAGAGACAATGTACAAAAGGCGGTCCTCGTATCTTTTGGTTGTGATGATTTAGAAACTTGGTTGTTTTGTGAGCTTCAAAGGATTTGATATTAATATCAGCTTGATTCCTACGCGATCTCGAAATAGTCTTAGCAGACAGACAAAGGGCAGCAAAGTGATCCTATAAGGCTTCCGTTTTTACTTTTAGAAGTACGGAACTCCTTTAGAGGAATTCCAAAAAGAAAATACAAATTGTGATTTTCTTTGTTCTTTAAATTGTATTTTTATTATATATGCCAATATATTTTAAAGCATGGCTTACTTTTTATATCATATTTTTTTAAACTATGCTGAGATAATAGATACGTGTATTAACGTAACTTTCAAGAAATATATTATTATGAAAGAATATAAAAAAAATAATTATTCCTCTAAAGAAAATATAATTTTAGAATGTGGCATGAAAAAGGCAGCTTTGAATATTATTTATAAAAGGGCAGGCCCACACTTTGCATGGATACGACGACGTCGACGACATAATATTGTGGTTGTTTATTAAAAAAAAATTGGCCAGTCATCTTAACGGTCCATATTTTTTAATTTGAAATTATTGATATTTATTTTAAACTATGTACATTGTTAATAATATATATTCATTTGGCTACGTAAAATATGCTTTCTCTACGTTATTTGTAAATATCTACAATAATACAAATATAAGCACAAGATAATGTGACTGTAACAGAAATATATATATAAATGTATTTTGTACAAATTAATTTGTACTAGAGTGCACTAAAACGAATTCTTATAAGGATATAAATAAATCTTTATCATGTTCAGTTATTTAATCATAGCGTAGTAGTAAACTATTTTACTAATTTAACACGAATACGTCACAAAATAAAAATTGTCACGATATTGCTACCGCTTTCATTGCATAAGTTAAAGGTAGTAAGTAGATATTACTATTTTTAACTAGCGCTTCGCCCGCTTGAATTACAATATTTTATTAGCTTATTTCAACTACTTACTTCCTTGTTTTAATAAAATATTTTTAGATAATATCTATCTGTACGTTGAAAATTAAAATATTTTTTATTTGAATAAAATATTATTTTGCTATTTTATCGACCTTAATATTTCAAATTAGGTTAAACAAACACTAAAGCCTACGTGAAAGTTGTCAAAATATAATAGTGAAAACTGCATTTAAGTCTGATTAGCCGTTTCTCAGATTATCACGTACAAACGCACAGAAAAACAAACAAAATTTTTAAAATCACTATTTTGGGCCCTATTATATTAATAAACGTCCTTTATAAAATTTTTAAAATATATCTTCCATATACCGACATTGATTTGTCACAGATTTATTATTAGTATAGATTTTGTATAAAACTACACAAGTTTTATGAATCCTAAATCCTAAAAACTTATTAGATTTACTTGATATGCTCTAGTTGTTGAAGTAAGGCAATGTAAAAAATAAAGTACGAAAAGTAAAAAAAAATGTGTCTAATAAGAAATTTCACGAAAAACCAAAATAAGAATACCAACATAAATAAAAATATTTTTATTAATATCCTTTATAAGACGAACCAAAAAATTATATAAGTAGATTGCATAACAAATAAGTAAAATAAGTAAAAAAACTTTTTCTGTAGCTTTTTTTTTGGTTTTGTTCTTTATAAAAATCCAATAGTAGTCTTCTATACCATTAGCAGTATTTATGTCTAAGAAATTTTAATTAATATACCTCAAAAAATGTTTGACTATAATAATTTAACAATCGCGAAAATCAAATACATTATTAGGTTTACACGATATTGGGTACTCAATATTTATTTTTTTATACAATATTTATCCCAAAGTAGGTATGCTTGGCTCAAAAACTCCGTCTCTTGTATCTTTTATTTTGTAAACAAAACATGTCACATATATAAATTAAAATGTTGGGCGTTGGTAACAGAAGGTTTGAGAAAGGAAATCATTCTTTTCTAGGCAAAAAAACAGTTTATCCACCTATAAAAAAAACTTTTTTGTGCATTTGCGTACTGTGTGTGTCTTATACAAGTGTTACCAACATGGGTTATTTAAATTTTTGAAAACAATTGAAATTATTATAATTATAATGTTAATTAATAATTTTAACTTTAGATATAATTTTAAGTTTGCTGCAAATATTCGTAATATGTTAAAATTAAAACGTAATAAATAAAAATTCGCAATTACTAATTAAGTAATTTTAGCGGGCGAATTGGTAGTAAAACCATAATTGAAATGGACAATTTAAATTTATTAAAACTCACAAATTGATTAAATTAAATTTACACATTATATAAAAGACAAAAAGTGACAAATATGCTTAGAGTATTATGCATCATATCTAATAGGTACTTTAATAAAAAATATTTGTTCCATGAATACTTGATTAATCTATTCTTAATATAAAATGTTACCTATTAAATCTAGACACCATTTTTTTTTGTTATAACTATAGCTAAAAGTAGCTGTTATCAGATAAAAAATATTTACTTATGATTATAATATAGTGAACTCAACAAAGGCATAAGAATTAATAATTTAAATATTAAAATAATTTATATATTTCTGTCGACATATGTTTTTGTAATATGTTTACTTAAATTGATTAATTTAATGGTACCTCTATAATTCTTACAACAACGTGTGTCTAACGAAATTTTTTAATCTTTAATGTGCCATAGATTGTATTTTTTAATAAAAATAATTTTAAAAGATGAGAGTATTAAGACTGCACACGTAATAACGGGTACCTCTAACAAAAAGATTAAAGCAAAACAACCCTGAATGAAAGCAGAAAGACATCGACCGGCAGCTTTGCGTCTCCGGCCGCTTAATTTACAAACCACTTCTTTTTTTCTGTCTGACCCCCTGTCTTGTCTCCTGGAAATTCGTCGCGACAGTAACACAGACGTGCTATTTTAAACAAGATATTGCCCATTACGAGTCCTGTTAAGTATAACCGTAAAGACATCACATAAATAGTGTTTAAGTTCAACTCAATCTTATTAAACGTTGCATAGACTACAAAATAATAATATACATGAGCTACTTATGTAATAAATATTTTTAGTTTACAAATTATTTAAAACACCTTTATTAAGAGCTTTGAGAGTAGACATTAGACAAACAAAATTATTTATATCCACAGCAAGCGTCATGTCTATGTACATAATAATAAAAGATAAAATTATAAGTAATATAACTAGTGTGTTACGAAATGATCTTTAATTAATTTACTTTATTCGTCACTGTGATACAAAAATTATGTTTGCTCGTTGACTTTGCTACAAGATGTAAATATCTACGTCCGCTCTACTTTGCATCATTATGTTATTATGACTTAGGGAGAATCCAAAATAAACAGGAATGAATTTGTTACATCAATGTCAAGGTTACCTTCGGCGTACTGACCTACGGAACCTAAATTGCTCTTGAACTCGCCTGCACACTGGCCTCAATTGTGAGCCGTCTAATGTCCTGGTTAACAACCTCTGCTACCAAGGTACCTAGCTCTTTGTGCAGTAAAGTTAGAGGCGAATGTATAAAATGTATATAATACACTAATATAAAGCTTAATAATAAATAGTAAGCATATTTGACATTAGATACATATATTTGAAATTAAGAACATAAATGTTTAAATACTTTGTAATAAAAATTATAATTAAACTAGAAACAACTTTAGTAAAATATCGCTGATGTAGATCAGTACAAAAGTACTTATTTAAGAGTAAAGATAGCATAAAGTGGTGACATAGATATAGCACTGCAGGTCTGCAGAGGACTAAGATGAATGGGTTTTTTGCAAAGTTCGAGGGTGGTCGAGGCATGCGGGCTCAGCTGCAATTAAGATTTGCATTAGATAGTAACGTTCTATATACACTGACAACAGTCTGATAAACAACGGATTTACCTACGTTGCGTTTATTATATACCTTATATATTAACAAAGTTGTTTACGTTTTATCGTTAATTAAATGCCACTCTTTCTTAAATAAACAAACATTTTTAATTTGTGTATTATTTTAAATCAATCGGTATCATAAATTTAGAGAGAAACTATTACTAATTAAAATACATAAGAATAAACTTAACCAACTAATTATATAATATAATTGTACTATCCGTCGTCCTATATTTATATTTTTGGATCAGTTCGAATAGTAAATTAGGTACTTCCTAATAAAAAATATATCACGATTTGCACTTATGCTATCATCAACATCAAAAACGTCTCAATTCGGTTACAGTGTCAGTTTTGAGTGGCAGTAGCTGCTTATAAGCCACGCATTGGTTTGATGTGCCTAATAAAATATGATTTATTTACTTATTGTTAGCGTTATTCAATTAAGAGAAATTATTTTCGTTTTAAATATTGTTTCTTATAAAATAGTATTATATTGTATGATATTGTTTGGTAATAATGATAAACGTAAATTGTAGCTAAGAGTAAAGTCTATACAAAAGCTCTAGACGGCTTGATTCCAAGCAATTAAGGTGACTGCTAGCAGCCAAAACAATCGATCGCTTCAAATGGCGGGTCGTCGCGACACGCACTGCGCACACGCATATGGAATATAATACAAAGATTTTGGTTATACTATAGAAGCACACCAAAAAAAATTTAAAAATTTAAATATATATATATAAACACTATAACAAACATATTCGTATAGATCCATGTACTCGATCGTATCTGTACTGAAATCTGTAATACATAAAAACGAAGCTGAGGAATGTTTAGTATGTCAATTTGATAAAAATAAAACAGATGCGTCAATTATACATATATCTAACGGGTCTTACTGTTTGCAAAGAAAGATTCTTGATACGTAGTATTTGACAGCTAAAGATATCTATTTATGTGCGCATCGCTGAAATGTCCTTGCTTTACATGATAAGATTTTTTTATTAATAAAAATTAAAATGATACAACACTATTTAAACAGTTCTTGTATCCACGAGGTCTACAATTAAATGCAAAAATGTGCATGTATGAATGAATGTACTGCTTTGATTTAATTTTGTAATTAATATATTTTCTCGTTACTACTGCATTACAACATTGGGGTTTTTTATATTAAGTACAATATACCCGCCCATGGAAGGGTAGGTAGAGGGATACCAGAGTGAAGAAATGAAAACGTAAAATATTTAAAATGAAAATATTAAATATTTCATTTCCTCAAGTGGGGATCAAACTTACAACCTATTGGTTACAGTCACACGCTTGTGCCGCTGCGCCAAGTCAGGCCTCAATCGAAATATACATAAAATTTGTAAATTCGAAATATATATAAAATTTGTAATAATAATATGTACATAAAATTTGTAATAATATGTTAGGAATTTATATTCATTAATACTTGGATCGTAAACATAATCGATTGCTAATGGTTCTGTTTCCCCACCACCTATGAGGTAAGAACCAATGGTGCGTTTTTATTAAAGAGGTATCCCCAATAGGCCTAATCCTCTTTTTATTACAATATTAAAACATTACTAAGTATCTAACTCAGTAGAAGTTCTAATTCAAACGATTTTTTACGCCTTCAAGCTTGTAGATATGACCGAAATTGAGATAGCGTACGTAGATTATTAGCTAATGTCTCTAAAATTGTGTCACCCAGTATAATGGAGGCGGTACGTTAGCACGTCGATTACGAGTCGAGGGCAGTGTTCTTTGGCGAGCACAGACTGGCAGACAGAGAGTCGGCACAAAACGCCTACACGCTGACATTGGTGGTCCGATAATTAACATCAAACAAAGAACTTGACTATTCCATAAATAGTTCCAAGCGAAACTTTGACAAAATTTTAAATATTTTTGTTTATTAGATTTTTTTGTATATTGAGATTTATACTTAAATTGCACGATTTTTTATTAAATGAATATATGAATGTACATCCATATTTAATTAAGCGTAATGGTTCGTGTTGGATATCGCTTTCAAAATTATTAATCGCATAATAATAAACAACCTGTAAAAAGATTTGTGTTGGCGGCCACGCACCTTTAGGCTCGATCGATATTATTATGGATTAAAATCACTCTCACAAGATCCACATTCATGTAATTCATACAATCCGACCCAAATGAAAAACCATTATGCCTAAGTATCTATGGTGCCCATTCACATACTTCTCTTAATGTAATGTATGTATATATCTAATTAATAAATTAATAATTACGATTACTTAGTAACTGTGCTACACAGCAACCATATTATAATATCAGACAATTAACCCTTTTATTATTAAATAATTGTAACAAGTTTTCTTGCATAAAGTTCATTACATAGAATATTGAGAAATATGACGGATGAAGAGTTAGAGAGAGAGAGAGAGATATCTGCAGTCAGCTTGTCATTCGAACGAACTATCAAAAGAACTCGTGAATACCGACTTCATTATCGACTTTGATAAGTATTCTAAAAATAATTAATATTTACTTATGTCAAGATCTTGCTTTTTGCTAAGGATAATAATCGGGAACGCTTGTTTTTCCGCGGCTAATGTTGAATTTTACCAGCTATTTGTTTTAACTAGATTTTTTCGTACAAGATAAACGATTATAAATAGAAAATAAAAAATACAAGTAAACAAATATTTAAACATAATTAAAATTAATTTCCTTATTGTATAAGTAATTTTACCTAATTTTCGCTGTGCGCTATTTTAACATGATGAATAATTGTCTAATTAGCGGATATAATCGACAGCGATGACGTTGAAAGCTTCGTTATCATCAGCGGTCGAAGCCCCTTGGCTTTACCAGATCACATATTTGCATGCACTTAGATAACATCTTTATAAATAAGCACTCGTTTTCACCTTTACATTTTTTAATGTAAAATATATAGAATATTTTTTACTCGGTCAAGATTTATAGTATCATTTAATTTCTTTATCTCAGTCAAATGTGTTCAATAAACCTGTGCATATTAATATTCCGTAGTCGTTATAAGCGATAGAAATCTTAACGTTAGAGACAATGGCAAAATACCTCGGGCTATGATTCGAAACGATCTTTTGCTAATTAAAATTGGTGGTGCGTGAAGCGATCACGGAGTTCCTTACTCACTTATAAGCTGCACACGTGCCTGTCAATGAACTTTATAGACCATGTCAAGCGAATAGTCGTTCGCACGTGTAGTCCACCAAAATTCCTAACGCACATTGTCCCTATCTATGAATTTGTGAAATACTTCAAGCTTAACGCGCCTTTAGATATGTACTGTAGAAATTTGCAATGTTACAATCCATGTACACGAAACAATTTTAGGGTAAGTATATTACACATTTAATAACCTACTCAGGAAGACATAATCACCTCTGTATTTTATTCTGCACTTCGGTGTAGAGTCATAGTAGGGGCATCGAACTTGGCTCTTTCTCAGCGTTATAAAAAATTAAATTTTATAAATTTTAAAATGTAGAATAATTAGATACTAACGAGCAAAGACAAGGACATTGTCGGTGCGAGCAAGAAAATCATCTTGCTCGGTGTGTGTTACAAAAGAAAGGGCCGGTGCATCAGCTTGCACGCCAGCCGGCGGCGGTCTTCTCTCGAACCGCTCCATGAGATCCGCCGGCACTCGTGGCAACTGGCGTCCAGTAGTGTTCGGAGCTTGCGCGAATCCTAGCTTCGCCAGGAGACTCTCCTTGATAACTCGTAGACTGTGTTCACGGGCGTTTTCGTAGGAGCGGCAAGAGGAGCAGAGGAGGTGTGGCGGCGGGGGATCCTGGGGACAGGCGAGGTCCGCGGCGACGGCCGCCAGCCACGCGGCGAGCAGCAGCAGGCTCGCGGGCCTGGCCCGCGGCCCGCGCGACGCGCCCAGCGCACGCGTGGTGCGGCGAGCGGGGAGGCGGCGCGGGCGGCTCGGGAACGACACGATGTGCGGCCGCGGGCGGCGCGTGCGACACTGCGCCCGGCGGCCGGCGCCCGTGCGCCGGAGCACGCCGCGCCCGGCCCGCCTCCCACAGCCACCCGCCGACAACCACCGCTTAAGCATCGAACAACGGAAAATGCGTTTTCCGCCCGCCCATGTTTTTAAATTACTATTTACTATAAAATAACTCAATTATATGTTTTATTTTCAATGGTAGCATGAGCATTAAAATATAAAACATTAATTGTTATAAATTTGTATTTATGTAAAGAACTCATTTTCTTGCAGAAAAGTTTATATTTAGAAGATTTTTACTAAAAATTGTTTGAAATGATAAAATCGACACAAACTAAGCTTGGTTATAATTACTACAGAATAAGCGTTACTTACTGGTAATTTGCCTAATTCGGTCTTTTATACAATAACTCAGCAATTCATAGAATTCCTAAAACGTATAAAATATAACGTATAAAAATGTATTAAATATTATATATATACTTTGTACTTTGAATGGATATTCTATAAAATAACGAATGCGGCGTATCCGATAAAGTTTGTATAAAACAAAAGAGTAGGGAACAAGGAATGTGCGGGCGGATAGGTAAGCAATTAACGGTGTTGCGATTTGTTTTCTTTCTTACATTTCACCGCAGCTACCGATTTATCGAAATTTAAATGCAGATTTTGCAGGTTGGTAATTTAAATTTAAATTCTAACTTAACCTATCTTACACTTAAAAGTTATAAGCCGCTAAATCTACTCAGCTCAAATATAGAAACATACACAAAGATTTATTTAATTTACATATTGTAGTGGTACAGCAGGTAACTAGATGAAGTACGTAATGAACAATAAATATTTTTTTTATTATTTCATATATTGCCTGGACGGGCGTCCGGGATTTATTTTATACAGCCGAGGTTACTGTATATACTTATGTCTTATTAGAAACATACACAAAGATTTATTTATTTATTGCTACATGATATGTACATTTGTTTTGATAACGATTGTATACTATATACAAATTTACAATACTTTTTAAATTTGAAAAAAAAAAAAATATTTTTTTTCCATATTGAAATCTATAAATGGGTAATTTTCACGAAATGCCGAATTCAACTATCTTAAAATGATAAATGATAAAAAAATATTGAAATTATTTGATATTTATTTTATGTGAATTTGATAGTATTAATGTTACTAGAATTCAATTATGTAGTGGTCCCAAAAAAATTGACGTTTTATCAAAATTATAAGGACATTAAAAAATCTAAGTGAGGGAATGATATTTAAGGTGGGGGAATGATTGTTGCAGAAAAGTTATGAATCTTTTTAAATAAAATTAGTTTTCATACAAAGAAATCATTATATTATAATTTACATAGAATTTTGTTCTTAAACAATAAGTAAGATCAATGAATGACACCAGTAAATTATTGTAGCACTTTGGATTAGTTGAATAAACATTGCATCTCTTCATGGTCAAAAATGTTGTCAGATTAGAGCAAGGAAATACTTTATTTTCATGAGATTTCATGAAAATTTGCGTGAATTGCACATTTGTATGTGTTACGGTCTTTTATGTTAGCCCATGTCACCCAAAAAGGCCGAACTCGGACATTCTTTAAGAGAGTTGATACTTTGGCTTCCGAAATCATCATTATTTTGCACAGGTGGAGGTGGTGTGTCATCTAACAGTCTTGCTATATTTTTTCACACTTTCTCTATTTTATTTCTATATGTTTGGCTATTGTTCTTCAAGCTTTCCCTTTTTGTCTTCTTTCTCGAGAACTCATTGTGGATAAGGTTTTACTTGACCGTTTTCTTTTTTTAGGTTAAATACCTAAAAAAAAGAATGAGGTCTAGTCATATTCTTGCTTTTTGAATTTAGCTTCATCTTTGGATATCTTCTTTTTTCATGACATTTTTTAATCTAAAATAATATTGCAACAATTAATTCATGAGTTATTAAAGGCAAACAATAAATAAAGCCAGTTAACACAACTAAAAATCATTCTCTCATTTATCATCATTCCCTCACCTCATCTTTTTATGAGAAAATGATGGTGAGGTAATGACAAAATAAAGAATAACTGGATAAGATAAGATAATAATAAAGGACTCGTGACATAATCTTACTTTTAAAACTATTTTTCTGCTTAAGGAAAGGGATCCCAAAAGTCATCTTATCTATGCAAATTATCAACAAAAGTACCTTTCGTTTTTTTGGAATGTGAGGAAATGACAATCAAACTTTTGATTTAACCATATAATAAGTAAAATCTTATTGTAGCGCCCTCCCGAACACAATCACAGAAAATACACAAGTTTCACAAATTGACATTAGTGCCAATTTGCAAAAAGTAATGAGAGGGAATGATTTATTTTTGTGGGACACATATAAATATTCAAATTTTAACGTGTTTTTTACTATATAAAGCTAATTTGGGGATTTTCAATAAATTTATAATATTTTAAATAATCATACTTATACTTGAATATGATTCGAATGACTTTTGTACCTTCTTAGTAAATAAAAGTAAATAAAAAATATATACTTTTATTTACTAAAAAAGTACAAAAGTCATTGGGACACAGTGAGGGAATGAAAAATATACCTTGGATATGAAGATATATTTCTAGGTAGATATTGATTATCTAAAAAATCCTCGATAAAAATAATTAATCAGCAAATGCAATTTTTATAAATCACAGCTAAAAAATGCCGCGATGAACAATTGCCGAACCGCCAATCGCTTTAAAAAAAATCGCTTTCAAAGCTTTAAATAATTTATCTTCGTGGCACCGCACAAGATATACAGACAATTTTTTTCCTCTCCTTTTGCGTCGAGATTAAAAATGAAGGAACATAAACTTTAAAAAATCCTACTCATCTATATATCATTCTACAATATACCTATTACACTTTATACATATTTCAAAATTTGCATATATATTACAGGGAATAGATGTATGTAATATATTAAAATTGCTAAGATTACATTTTATTGATTCTTATAATATTGTTAAAAAAAATCTCCTACATGTCTCGGAGAATAAGAATCTCCCATATTCCAGATCTTTAATATTTATATATCAATGAAAAAAACTAGAACGTTGAACACATTTGGCTAAACCATCATTGTATTATTTAAGATGTTTAATTTTTATGTGGTAATGAAAAATGCTAATTACCTTTAATTACTTTTGTTAAGAACGTACTTAATAATTTTCTGTAGCTTAGCTGAACCACTAAGGTTTTACATGCAGTGAAGATATTTATATATAAAATAAAATAAAGGTTAGATCTAGCCCAGACTGAATAGCATACATATCTTTCTACTTAAAATTTGATAAAATAATCTATTCGGCCGTGAACAAGAAGTATGCGTATCCATAACCTACTATGTAAAAATTATTTATAATAAATTTCAATTTATTTATCTTTAAATAGACTTGTTTCATCAACAGACATGTGAAATATTTTGTTTATTATCATGGACCGCTTCTTATACCAAATTCATAAATATTTGGACGTTTACTAATTCTAGGAAAGATTGAGTTTTAAAGTGTTTTATATCTAACTGCACTTAGAAATAAAGAAGTACATTGATACAAGACGTCACTTCGGCGTTCTAATAAATTAAAGGCATTTAAAAAGAAAAATACTATGAAATCTCTTTCTATTAACATAATAATTAATAATGATACATCTTTCGTGCATGTATAAGTGTATATACTTTGTAATATCACATGATATATATATATATATATATATATATATATATATATATATATATATATATATATATATATATATATATATATATATATACATATATATATATATATATATATATATATATATATATATATATATATATATATATATATATATATATATATATATTATACCTCTAGGTACAATCATAATTATTTCAAGCAGAATTTTATAATATCAATATTTTTAGGGCTATTGTGGAGTGCCAATCGTGCGAGCGCAATTGTGCGACTGTAAACGCGATAAGTTTTAGATTCAATACGTGTGTATGCAAGGAAACGAAATAATTATTATTTTTAATTTCTCGCTATGGTAACGAGGTAAAGCGCCGCGTTATGTTCCGTACTCTACGCGCAATACCTCAATTTGGTAGAAAGTGGCGATTTAAAACTACTTAATGGGCACGGAGTGTCTTTATAATAGAATCCCAAGTTCTCTTTGCTTATGTCTCTTGTTATATATCTCGTAAATATTACATCGTATAGTATTCTAACGGTGTAGCGACAGTGTAGTCTGAAGCTTAAAAAAATTATAAATGTTTTCAATTATTACATTTTTTTTATTACATTGAGGTTCGTTAGACATACGTGCTTACCAATTCAAGCTCTTTACATATAATAATAAGTCGAGGGGTGCAGAACCACATCTCTTTTATCTAGAGGAAAAGGGCAAACATCATTATAATTATAAACATTTCCTAGAGTGAAAGTCAACACAACAGTTACATGCAGACGACGTATCTTATCATTTACAAGGCAATAATAATTTCTATATTATAATAATATTAATATTGTAAACTGACAAACATTATTGTTTTTCTTAAAAAAAATGAAGCAATAAGTGTATATACAAGTATTTCTTGGAAAAAATACTTGTGAGTAAAGAAAATTTAAAAGTATTAAGGGAAATTATCTGGGATACCTAAGGCAATTTAAACCCTGTTAACTGCAAAAAGAAATCAAATCCGGCCAAAAACATCCCGTACACAACCAATCAAGTCTCGATGAAGCCACATATTTCTCTATAAAAAGTAATGAAATATCTAGGTACTTATTGCCAAGCCAAGTTCCTTGTTGCGAATTTTTAATGACTTGTATATATCAACACGTTTTACATTATGCTTAAAGAAGAATTAACGATCACATAACTAAAATTAATCTATACTAATAAAAAAAACGCAGTAAACTAATTTTGATTGGCTTAATCTTATTTTTGTCTTGGCTAGCAGCGACTTCAAGAATAATAAACTATATAGTTAAATAGTGGAGAAAAGAGTCTTAATAGTGAGTTTATTGCAGTTTATTTAATTAAATAAAACAAAATTCTCAAACTTTTATTGATAATATCGGATTTATACTTACTTACTTACTTGCTTAGCTTCACGCTGTATCCCGCACGAGGCAGGGTAGGCAGAGGGAATCCGGGAACCTAATGTTAAGACACTCCGTTCCACTTCCGTTCCCCACTTTCCGCCGAGTTTGAGGCATTGCGTGTTAAGTGGCGGAACTCAACGCCGCGCATTGCCTTATTACCAGAGCGAAGAAATGAAACATTAAATATTTAAATTGAAAATATTTAATATATCAGCAGTAGCTGGTAGTATTGAGTTCCGCCACTCAACACGCATTGCCTCAAATTCGGCGGAAAGCGGGGAACGAAAGTGGAACGGAGTGTCTTTACACTAGGTTCCCAGGTTCCCTCTGCCTACCCTGCCTCGTGCGGGATACAGCGTGAAGCTAAAAAAAAAATATCATTTCCTCGACTGGGGATCGATCCCAGAACCTGTCGGTTACAGTCACACGTTTGTGCCGCTGCGCCACGACAGGCCTCAGATTTATACAGATACCATTTTTTTTCGCAGAGCGAAAATGCAGTCATTGTATGATTAATATTTTCTCATGCATAATTGACGTATTTGTGCTCAGAAATCAAGATTGAGCAATCAAGATTTTGCAACGTCAATATAACAATAATACAATAAGAATCTTAAAAAACAGAATAACAACAATTCATCCTTAATATCTGGTACAACAGTTCTCTTGTTATACCAACAAGTCAATATAGTAAAAATTACTAATATAACCCAACCGATGACAAAACGGAGCATCTAAATTTAATGAAGTTTTTGTTCTATAATTTATTAGTATAAAAACACTTTAGAATGCTGCATTATGAAATGCATTCTGGCTCGGTCCAGATTAACGAAACCACCTGACCTGATCCCATCATCGGGCATTTGTGGTCATTAAAAGAATACGTTCTTCAAATTCCTAGCCAGCAAGATTATTCCATCCTAGATGTAAAGCTTAAAGAGACAGAAGCCGCTATAACAATGATAAAAAATCAAATTCAATGTACAATACAGTTACAGGCAGCGTACAGCGCTACAGTCAGATTTGTGTAATTGATTCGAAACACGTGAATCATGACAGCTGGAAAGCCTATATAGTGGGTCAACCACAAGTAAGCATTATTACCACAAACTTAACAAAAGTAACCGATGAATTTTGGGAGAACCAATCGGTACTTATAAAGAATTTGGTGAAAAGTAAGATCCGCACCATGGCATCAATGGTGGTCAATGTGATAAGGAATTCAAAATGTATTAATGTCTAATAAAGAATATGCATAAGTTTAAATTTGTCTTAAATATTTATTTTTTTGCCAGAATAATGGCTTAAGTACTATATTACCGTATGTTTTTTTAAAGTAAATCGTTCTATAATGAATATAAATTTATAATATTACAAATCTAGAAAGAAGATTGATTTTTTTTCAAAGCATCATTAAATAACCTTCTTAAATTGACGCATTTAGTTTATATCCTATTTCCGGTAAAATTTCAATCAAATTAGATTCGATATAAGAATATACCAAAATATATTGTTACATTATATATGTTAGCCTATAATATATGATATATGAAAGAAAGTACCGTATCGTTTAGTTGCTGCAGCCAAACATGATACTTTTCGTAAATTTTAGATGAATATGTTATAATTAAATTTTTTTTTTTTTAAAAAGCCATTCTGAATTAAATGAAGTTTTTTTATAAAATGAGATATTACTTGACTTTTCACTTATTTAACAATAAAATCAATCGTCTATTCATTAATATTTGTCTTGTTTTAAAAATGTTGTACAACATAAAGTAAAACAAAAGTTATATTTATGACGTAGTTGCTGCGATTCTGGGTTCAATTCCCAATTGGGCAAAAGTAATATTTTCATTTTTAGTTTTAATCTGAATACTAAGCACGCTTCATCGTCGAGTTTAGCTACTCAACAGGCTGTCTCGAAAATTAAATACTTAAATACGAAATACGAAAATTATATACTATTATCACTTTACATAATACGAAAATTATATACTATTATCACTTTACATTACACCATTGTTTTTTGTAATTTAGCATCAATGGGAATACGAAAAAACCTTAATCGTTCTATTAGTGTGTTCTTTTCAATACACCAATTTTAAAAATATCTTTTTAGCATTGCCAGATGTGACGTAAAATATGTCTGGATAATTACTGAAACGCTCAGACAATGCTCTCTATACTTATAATATTAATACTATATACTATATCCTTTTAGTAGATACCTTTAGTATTATATTTATAGTATTATACATTGAAATGAAATTGAAGCCTTTGATTTCAAAATAGAAAACTTTAAAGGCGTACGGATGTAAAAAAAAATATTCTAATTATGCCCGTTGATATATCAATGATACAAGCTAAAAATACACTGAGCAGATTTTTTGTATCTTAATTTCAACTTCAATCGCGCTAAAAATCTGGATGTATGTATATCTTATTTGGGTTTCATCCCGGAATTAGAAAAACTACTAAATAGAAGTGAAATAAAATTGGTATCGCAATAGGTTAAGCTTATAGCGTAGTTTTCAACACTGTATTTATTACAATTGTCGTTAGAAAAATAGAATATGCTTAGGTATTCAGTATTCAGTGAAATAACGTCGATGACTCAAATATAATTTATATAATTTTAACAACATCCGTAACTAAGTAATAATAGCAGTAATTTTTTTTAATTTAATTTAAATATTTCTTAAAATAAATTTTCACTGCCAATTTTAACTTTATAGGGAAAAATAATTATGAGACAGTCAGTCAGGGGCCAAAGAGGCCCACGATATGGCGCATGAACCCAAAAATCCTATACGAGCAATATAAGTGAACAACAGCATGTATCTTACAAAAATCGTACAGAAGTTATACTAAATTTAAATAAAAAAAAATAGTTTGTTTACGAAACACTTTTAAGAAAATCAAAAATTTGTATACAATAAAAGGCTTTCTTGCTAATGTAAAAAGTATTCTAGACAATAATGTGATTATTTTACAGATATATTTTGGTAAAATTGTATCACTTAAAAAATAATGATAATGAGTGTAACAAATAAAAGTTGTCGTGAATTGCATACTAAATGGAACTACACAATTATTTAAAAACAAGCAAAAATTCTTAAAATATTTATTTTATATTCAAAGTAAAAAAGATCATGTAAGTAATCCCTTATACGTATTATTAAATACGCTCTCAGATTCAAATATATGGGCAATGCGTTCGTGTTTTTATATGATTTTCAGCTTATAAAATAAATAAGAAAATATAAAATAAATAATAAAGAACTTGTTCCCCACATGGTTATTCAATAAAACTTTATATATATATATATATATATATATATATATATATATATATATATATATATATATATATATATATATATGTATATATATGTGTATATATATATATATATATATATATATATATATACACATATATATACATATATATATATATATATATATATATATATATATATATATATATATATATATATATATATATATATATAAAGTTTTATTGAATAACCATGTGGGGAACAAGTTCTTTATTATTTATTTTATATTTTCTTATTTATTTTATAAGCTGAAAATCATATAAAAACACGAACGCATTGCCCATATATTTGAATCCGAGAGCGTATTTAATAATAGGTATAAGGGATTACTTACATGATCTTTTTTACTTTGAATATAAAATAAATATTTTAAGAATTTTTGCTTGTTTTTAAATAATTGTGTAGTTCCATTTAGTATGCAATTCACGACAACTTTTATTTGTTACACTCATTATCATTATTTTTTAAGTGATACAATTTTACCAAAATATATCTGTAAAATAATCACATTATTGTCTAGAATACTTTTTACATTAGCAAGAAAGCCTTTTATTGTATACAAATTTTTGATTTTCTTAAAAGTGTTTCGTAAACAAACTATTTTTTTTTTATTTAAATTTAGTATAACTTCTGTACGATTTTTGTAAGATACATGCTGTTGTTCACTTATATTGCTCGTATAGGATTTTTGGGTTCATGCGCCATATCGTGGGCCTCTTTGGCCCCTGACTGACTGTCTCATAATTATTTTTCCCTATAAAGTTAAAATTGGCAGTGAAAATTTATTTTAAGAAATATTTAGATTAAATAAAAAAAAAATACTGCTATTATTACTTAGTTACGGATGTTGTTAAAATTATATAAATTATATTTGAGTCATCGACGTTATTTCACTGAATACTGAATACCTAAGTATATTCTATTTTTCTAACGACAATTGTAATAAATACAGGGTTGAAAACTACGCTATAAGCTTAACCTATTGCGATACCAATTTTATTTCACTTCTATTTAGTAGTTTTAATAATTCCGGGATGAAACCCAAATAAGATATACATACATCCAGATTATTTGCGCGATTTAAGTTGAAACTAAGATACAAAAAATCTGTTGAGTGTATTTTTAGCTTGTATCATTGATATATCAACGGGCATAATTAGAATAGTTTTTTTTTACATCCGTACGCCTTTAAAGTTTTCTATTTTGAAATCAAAGGCTTCAATTTCATTTCAATGTATAATACTATAAATATAATACTAAAGGTATCTACTAAAAGGATATAGTATAAAGTATTAATATTATAAGTATAGAGAGCATTGTCTGAGCGTTTCAGTAATTATCCAGACATATTTTACGTCACATCTGGCAATGCTAAAAAGATATTTTTAAAATTGGTGTATTGAAAAGAACACACTAATAGAACGATTAAGGTTTTTTCGTATTCCCATTGATGCTAAATTACAAAAAACAATGGTGTAATGTAAAGTGATAATAGTATATAATTTTCGTATTATGTAAAGTGATAATAGTGTATAATTTTCGTATTTCGTATTTAAGTATTTAATTTTCGAGACAGCCTGTTGAATAGCCAAACTCGACGATGAAGCGTGCTTAGTATTCAGACTAAAACTAAAAAATGAAAATATTACTTTTGCCCAATTGGAAATTGAACCCAGAATCGCAGCAACTACGTCATAAATATAACTTTTATTTTACATTATGTTGTACATTTTTAAAACAAAACAAATATTAATGAATAGACGATTGATTTTATTGTTAAATAAGTGAAAAGTCAAGTAATATCTCATTTTATAAAAAAACTTCATTTAATTCAGAATGGCTTTTTAAAATTTTTTTTTAATTATAACATATTCATCTAAAATTTACGAAAAGTATCATGTTTGGCTGCAGCAACTAAACGATACGGTACTTTCTTTCATATATCATATATTATAGGCTAAAATATATAATGTAACAATATATTTTGGTATATTCTTATATCGAATCTAATTTGATTGAAATTTTACCGGAAATAGGATATAAACTAAATGCGTCAATTTAAGAAGGTTATTTAATGATGCTTTGAAAAAAATTCAATCTTCTTTCTAGATTTGTAATATTATAAATTTATATTCATTATAGAACGATTTACTTTAAAAAAACATACGGTAATATAGTACTTAAGCCATTATTCTGGCAAAAAAATAAATATTTAAGACAAATTTAAACTTATGCATATTCCTTATTAGACATTAATACATTTTGAATTCCTTATCACATTGACCACCATTGATGCCATGGTGCGGATCTTACTTTTCACCAAATTCTTTATAAGTACCGATTGGTTCTCCCAAAATTCATCGGTTACTTCTGTGGAGTTTGTGGTAATAATGCTTACTTGTGGTTGACCCACATGGTTATTCAATAAAACTTTATATATATATATATATATATATATATATATATATATATATATATATATATATATATATGTATATATATGTGTATATATATATATATATATATATATATATATATATATATATATTAAAAATGATTATAATCGATTATTAATTATATTTTAGATTTAAGATCCAAAAATACTTTTTGCAGAGTGATGTTTTTAGAATTACCACAAAACCTTATTTGAACTTAAACAAGCAGGTGTTATATCTTACAAACATTTATAAGCAAAATAGCGATGACTAACAATGCAATCCCCTGTGGTTTAAAAAAATTGAATCGTAGTCGCTAGCGCGTTTTTTTTGTTAATGGAGATGAAAACTCTTATAAAGAAAAAAAAAATAAGTATATATATATATAGATACATATACATACATATATATATATAAATATATATGTATATATATATATATATATATATATATATATATATATATATATATATATATATATATATATATATATATATATATATTTCCTTTATAATAGTCTCAATTTTCCATATAAATACCATAATGAAAGCTCCCAAAGCCACTAAACAATAGTGTCTCGACTAATTAAGTTTCAGTAACATTTGATACCTTTTTATAGTGTCAGGTTCGATTAGAGTCAAGTTAGTTTCACACTAATGGATCTATTCACACACCTTTCAATCAAATCTAATATATAAAGAGGAGGGAAAGAAAATTATCATCAATCACTTTGCGGCGAGCGGTCAAAACCCATAATGGTTTGTTCTTAAATCTACAAATCACTTACATATTCTTTGAATTTGTATCATAATATTACATATGTTTGCAGAAAATATTTACACGAGCGTTTTTTAAAAAATGTATAGCAGTTCTGATAACCATACATTTGTTTGTTCCAAGTTCGGCTTTTAAAAAAACGTCTAATGTGGATGAATTTATGGTTGAGAATCAGAGGACACGGATGCGACAAAATTACGTACTCCAAAGAGCTTTGAACAATGACGTCGATGACAAAATAGGTGTTACATACGTAACGGAGCCTTTGAATCCGAACACTAACCCTGAAGAGCTACCCGCGCTTATAGTTGATTACGCGAATATGATAAGAAACGATATTATATTGTTAGACAATTCTGTAGAAACACGAACTAGAAAAAGAGGGAATATCAAAGTTGAAAAGTACGACGTAAGTAATTTCTTTTTAAATTAATTTTGAAATATACATATATAAATGAAACAAAACATTTTTAACAATTTTTCAGCACGGTGGAATCAAAGATATACCATGTAGCTGTGAACTAGAAAGCGTAAGTACTATGTGTGTTGTATTTAACCCCCAATGCAGAAAGAGCTATATTATAAATTTGGCATAACGTTGGATGTGTGTGACATTATGTATCTCAATCGCTTAGACCGATTTCGATGCGGTTTTTTTACTTGAAAGCCTTGATATGACTCCTAGTTACTATGTTTGATAAAATTGGTAGTAATTCCAAAGTATTAACAAAGTATTGAACCCGCACCTGTTGGAAACATTAGAATGTTCAAGTTAGAACTTGGACGGATTTTAAGAGGCGCTGTTCTAATACATTTTCTATATAAGTACTTTTTTTTTCTTATTGTGGATTAACCCTTTAAAATAGTAAAAAAGTTTATTTTTTATTTTTAATTAAAAATATTCATAATAGTTTTATTAATATTTTTGCAGAAGGAACCAAAAATATTGGGTGAAGACTATTTTCCCCCTGCGATAGAGACGAGGAACTGTGACGAGCGACTTTGTCCCTCGCCTTATGGTTGCAAGGAGCGATATCATAACGTATGTGTTTAATTTTTTTGCAATAAATTCAACATTAATTTAAACAACCCGCTAGAATAAATCAATGTACTTTTAAAATAAATATTTAATTTTTATTAGTTTTATTATACAAAAATATTTTAAAGTTTTCTGTCCTTTTGTTAGCGTCAAACTATATCCGGCTCATAGCATCGTAAGCAGGGTAGGTTTACTACCTAAAAACAGCCCGTCCCCATCGAGACACTTTCGTTCCATATTAATCTTTTCATATTCCACCGACTTCTGAAAGTATTGTTGATTGGCAAAACTTAACGCTGTGTTCTATATAGCTACCAGAGCGAAAAAATGAATATATTTAATATTTTATTTCCTCAAGTAGAAATCGAACCCACAACCTGTCGTCTGTTTACAGTCGCACGCTTCTGTTAATGCGACGAGACCCACGACTAGCTCTCTTAAGTTCTTTTATTCTAGTAAAATTTTCCAACTAAGCCTTATCCATTATAATATAATTGATAGGGCATTTATATTTTTGTTACAGATAACTGTATTAAAACGTAAAAGGTACATTGAGGAAGCTACCCAAGAAATGTTACCAGAAGATCTTAAAAAACGATGGATTGCGATCAAGAAACCGGTAATAGTAGGATGCTTATGTGTAAGAGACTTTTAACATGAAAAATTACAAATTATTAAAAAAATAATTACACAAATTATTTCGTACATGGTTATATACAACCAATATTGTTATTATATAAATCTTTTGTGTTCAATCAATAATCGATGTAACCTACTGGTGTTTATATGTAGTTATAATGTAAAACGAGTTAATAATAAATCACAAATTTATTTATAAAAACAACTTTATTCTTTTAAAAACTAGAAAGTCTTATTGTATTTCAACTATTAATATCAATTGAGAAAAATATTATTATTAAAAATATATTTTAAAGTTCTCACTAATAAAATCAAATAAAACAGTCACACATTCAACCTTTAGTGAACTGTTCATGGAACAAAAAAATATATTACTTTTCTAATAAATTATGCTGCTGTACTTTAGCAAAACGCAAAAAGAAAAACTCACATAACTTTTGAATCCATGCAACATTGTAGGCATCAACACTGTCTGTCTATTATCTTCTTAATATCACAAGGAAAACAAAAATTCTCATGCACATCCATTTTAGTTTCACTGCACTAAACACTGTAATCCGATGTGTGGTGAACAGTTTCATGGGCGGCCGGGGTCGGTACGTCGCCGAGCTGCGGCATGATATGGGCGATGGCCTCCCGAGCCTCCATTGTCATACCCATCTCCCGTCGCAGTACATCCTCGGTCACTGTGTGTATTGATTTAAACTTTAAATTGATCCCGTGCACTTTGTACATATGGTTGTTTAGATTCACTTTATAACTGAATGATACGCTGCAAACCTGAAAACAAAAACAGGCAAAATAAGTAAACATAAGCAACATTAAGGGCCAGTTACACTGATTACGAATAAAGATTTTGATGGTAATCTGACAGATAAGGCTACCCGCTGCTATATTAACCAGTGGTGAAACCGATCCTTAAATAATTGAAATTATTACGTTACATAACATTACTTTATTTTTTTTTTTTCTCAGCTTCACGCTGTATCCCGCACTAGGCAGGGTAGGCAGAGGGAACGAAAGTGAAACCTAGTGTTATGACACTCCGTTCCACTTCCGTTCCCCACTTTCTGCCGAATTTGAGGCATTGCGTGTTAAGTGGCGGAACTCAACGCCGCGCTTTGCCTTATTACCAGAGCGAAGAAATGAAACATTAAATATTTTAAATTGAAAATATTAAATATTTCATTTCCTCGACTGGGGTCGAACCCAGAACCTGTCGGTTACAGTCACACTCTTGTGCCGCTGCGCCACGACAGGCCTCCAACAACTTTACTAATATTAACATTACTTTATTTATATAACATTACTTTATACACAAGAGCACGAGAGTTATGAACTAGGGGAAATGAAATATTAATATTTTCATTTCCTCCTTCTGGCAACGTGGCAATGCGCGGCTTTGCCTACCCTGCTACACGCAGGGTACAGCGTGAAACAAAAAAAAAGGGCATACTTGGCAAGAATAAGGTCGTTCCCCAGTGTGCATCCGTTCGTGATTCTGCAACTGATGTTTAGCATTGAAGGACATGGCGCAGGTCGCGCATTTGAACGGCTTGTATCCGGCGTGAATGCGTAGATGGCGGTTTAAATCACAACGCTGGAAATTATATGGGTTATTATTCGATATATTTTTGCAATGAATATTTTGCAGTGTGACGTTATTTAATTTTTAAATTCCTTTTCTGTTAGTGTATTATTTGGGATGCTTGTGTGTAAGAGACTTTTAGCACGAAAAATGACAAAGCATTAAAAAACATATTTCACTAATTATTTCGTAAATGGTTATATACAAACAACATTGTTGTTTCATAAATCTTTTGTGTAAAATCAATAATCTTTACATGTAAACTTCCGATATTTATAGTTACATGTATTGTAAAATGAGTTATTAATAAATCACAAATTCATTTATGAAAACAATTTTATTCTTTTAAAAACTAGAAAGTCTTATAATATTTCAACTATTAATTTCAATTGAGAAAAATATTATTTATTTCTTTAAAGTGTTTTATTTAGCAAAGGTTGTTTGTAAGGTATTGTTTAAAGAAATAATCTTAGCAAATAAAATGCTTATTCTTTATATTTAAATATACAGCTGGTAGGCAGAAACAACTTAACGTTAAGATACTGCGTGCTAAATACCACAAACTCTGATGTGATATTATTTTATTGTTCTTTTAGAGAGGCCGATTTCGTGTTCGAGGAGCACAAGTGACTGTAAACGCGACAGGTTATGAGTTCGATCCCACTCGAGGAAATAAAATATATAATATTTTCAAATTAATATTTGAAAATTTAAATATTTCCTTTAATATTTTCAAATATTAATTCTGGTTGCTGGTCTGGCACCTTGTTCTCGAGCATCGTTGTGTTCCGCCACTTAACACGTCTGTCTCAGCTCAAATTCGGGAACGGAACGGAGTGTCTTAGCAGTAGGTTCCCAAGTTCCCTCTGCCTACAATGCCATGTGCAGAATATAGCGTGAATCAGTAATTTAAGACAATGATTGTTGTAATCACATTTTTTACATGTCATCATCATGTGTTACATACATATTTAATATTACGCAATTTAAATTGTATTTTTTAAATATAGAGGCCGTTGTGGCGAACGATGGTTGTGCAAATCATGCTTAGGCGGAGGATTTATTTTTTTACTCGATCTGGTAAGTCGACTAAATGCGGCATTAGGTTCCACGAGTCAACACGTAATGTGTCGAAAATTATCCAGTGCTTATTTACACGGAGTTCTCTCTGTCTGCTCATAGGATAGATACAAAAAAAATGTACTTACAGCAATAAATTTCTTCGAACATAAATTGCAATGGAATGGCCTATCACCCTTGTGTATGAGGTTATGTCTAAAAAAAAGTACAATAATCTGAGTGATAGTGACAAATTAAGGATCCAGGATTAAGAGAAATTCAATTAATATTGTTAGAAATTATGTTATAATTAAAGAAAATTGAAATAAATTTTAGATAAATTATTTCTCATAGGATCTTGTTTAGTTAATTTTAATACATTACGCCAGAACAATGTCTTACTGAATCCCAGAAGAAGAAATTAATAATAATTTTACATATAACCATTCCCCTGGGTGAGTATCAAATCTACAATCATCCCATTTACAATCAGCTCCAAAACCTGAAGATAGACTTGAATTTATAATATAAATATCTCATATATTTTTGCCTGTAATTAGGTAGTTAACATTTTGCCAACCTTATAAAAAGTCATTTGTCACTTTTTTTTATTATAGTATAAAGTTGGTAAAATACTAAAGATATTTATAAGAAAGTGTATGGTAATCCATAGATATTTTGCTATTTTATTTACCTGACAAGTGATTTCTGCGTATAGAAACCTGCTCCGCACACTTCACATATATGATCTTTGACTCCAGTATGCTGTTTTAGGTGAACTAATAAATTACTCTTTTGAACAAATGAACGAGGACATTCTGTACATGTGTATCTTTTCTTTTCTGTAAGAATAGATTACAGATATTTAATAATATATCTTTTTTGACTTCACGCAAAATCCCAGATAAAGAATAGACAGAAGAATTTAAAGTCGAGACACTTTTAAAAGAAAATAGTTATTTTTCCAAAAAGAAATTAAATAATTCCCCTAAGTGAAAAATGAACCCACAATCGTGCGTATATTTAATGCCATGACTTTTCATGTAATTATAAAGAATTAAAAGAAATGTATAACAACATAAAAAAATATTCATTATAATATCCATTAAAATTTTTACAGGATATACATATATACGCCAGCGCTTCGCCAGCTTCAATTATACTAGTTTACTTACTAATTTCAACTACTTTCTTGTTCTAACAACATTATAACTTTTAAGACAATGTCTGTACATAAAAAACTTACAAAATAACATAATTAAAAAGGTTCTTTTTTATCTCAGAAATGGTTTAATTAATTTAAGTATAGTTCAAATTATTATATTGTATTTTAAGTATAGATCATGTTACTATAAAAGTTTATATAAATCACAGCAAAATATTCAGCAAATTAATAATGCCAGTGCTAAATAGCACTGATGAAACAATGTCTTATTATAAATATGATGGTTGTAGATGTGATTCTATTATAGATAAAGAGCAACTAATAGTTACCCTGAACATACAAGAAAATATAAAAAAATTAAATTACCTTCATGAGTTGCAATATGGTTGCCTAAAGTATAAGTCAATATACCACATACAGGACACACAAGTTTTTCTCTTTCTTTTGTCATGGACTTTGCAGTTTTCACTCTTCTTATAGCTATATCTCTTCTCATACCTCTATCAGAGGACTTTCTGGATTTATAATTTGGATGTACCTTTAACAATGTGGCATCTTTTGGTCTTTTTAATAATATTGGTGGTCCTTTGGAACCATTTTTCATTATAGGATCTGTAAAAAATTCTAAATATTTGCAGGAACCATTTTATGACATGACAACAGACCACAGTGTAGTAGCCTTGTAAAGAACTTACGCTAATGACATTTTTAAATTGATGATTCAAAATTTGTATAAGCATATTATTAGAGTCCAAAACATTTGTACTTATCGGGAACATCAACCAAATGTTTCGTCATCAACAAATTAACCTCTTCCAAATGCACAAATCCTGTCCGAACATTGTAACCTTCATCAGTCAAGAACTCAGCAATTTCAGCAAGATCAGATATATAAACATGTAGACCGTACCGACCGTATATATAAACATGTACAAGCAGAAAAAACAGGCCTTTTAAAGTGGGGGATATGATAAGGGGAAAATCTCACGCACCAAGAACAACAACTAATCTTAAGGATTTACATACTATTTGGAAGTGATCATCCAAACTGAGCCCATCAGGAGTGCCAGCAACACAACAAGACATACTAAGAAATTTTATAATAATATGCAACTTACAGCATGTTATTGTAGTTGATCTCTTTTCATCTATCACATCAGAATCATCTAATGATTCTTGTTTATATTGCCTCACAACTCTTACTTTTCTTACTACAGGTTTTTTGGCCTTAAAAACCTTTATTTCTGATAATTTTGGCTTCTTGAACTTTGTTTTGTTTTTCTCAGATGGAGGAACATAATCATCATCATCATCGTCTTGAAATATGTCATCATCTAAATATTCAGTCTGAAAAGAAAGTAATTTTAAAAAATGGAGAAGACTTAACATTTCATACACTGCCAGCATGTAGAATATAGTTATATGTAGAATAATGTTGCAAGTTGATCCTATGGTAAGGCCTCTTTTTGCAATAATGCTCACCTGCATCATTCCAGCACCTTTCTCTATCAACACCAAATTTTAAATGATTTTATTGAATCTACTTCTATAAAATATATTGTAGAAATGAGTTAGTGATAGATGTGGACAGGCTGAGATCTTTAAGCAAACTTTAAAAACATTTTTTGCTGTTCTACTTCTTACTCCTACTGATAACATTTTCAAATTAAATATAAACATATTTTGAGATGAGTGGGCTCATCAGTATATTTCTGAGTTTAAAGTTCTTTCTTTCTTTTTCTTTATAAGCCAGGTACTGTAACTGATACAGTATAGTATATTAACAAGAATATTTCACATGTTTACAAAAATATTCATAATTGTTTATAAAAGTGATGGATAAACTAGAAGGTAATTTATATTTCCCATAAGGGCTAAAATTATTTCTGACCCATGTACCATAATGCTTAGAATTAAATACTGTTCATATTCATTAAGTTGTTATACATTTATTTTAGATTATATTTTAAACAAGCAAGTGTGGTGACATCACTCCCTGTAGGGCAAATCCTACTGCAATGTCTATGTAGCTTCTTGATTTAAATGTACATGTCTCGATGGCCTAATTAAATAATGAACACCTTACATAATAATTTTTCATGGAATGTGTGTTCTACCAGTTATATGTAAATTAATTTTACTAATTTAAATTGTATTCATAACATACTTACATCTATAGAATCTTCATCAAAAGATTTTGATTTGTGAGTAGATGCAAATTTAGAAGGTTGATTAAACTCATTATTTAATTCAACTTTTCTTATTACAGTATCTGCTATGATTATATCTTTACCATCGATAGTATCCACTTTTGCTACTTCATTTGCATTGTTAAGAAGATCGATTTCCATTTCCCATTGTGGCTCCATTTTAACAGCTAGAGGCCCAATTTCACTTTTTATGTCAGTAAAAGAGTCAAATGCAATTTTTTTTGTAGGCACATTTTGATTAATTTTTGATATTAATTTCCTTAGCTCTCGGTCCGATCTTTAATTCAAAAATGAAATACTATTAAGTGTTTTTATTAAAATTAAAACAATTTTACAAATTACAAATAAATCTTTTTTACCTCTCAGCAATAGTTTTTAAAAGGAAAGCCTTTTCTAATGAATTACAGCATTTAAGACAGATTTTCTCTGGTAAGCCATCATTAGATGAGACCTGATAACCAAATAAATTTCCATAATATGATAATAAAACTTTAACTTCAGTATATTTGTTTCTAATTATAAGGAAACAAGTTAAGAATAAGTATGTAGTCTTGTAAATATTAAATCTGAAACCTTAACATCCGCTACTGCTGTCAACATTTCGGCATAATTCCCAGACAACTTATATTTAAAAAGAGGACATAAAGGTCTTTTATTCGACAAACATATTCGACAAGATGACAAATCAATGGAGTTCAGTGTTTTAGGTTCTATCATTTTCAAAATACAAAACTTGATACACTACAATATTATGATTTAAGTGATGACAAAAGCCGTAACTTTATCGAGGACAATACGACAGATATAAAGTGTCGAATGTCGATTAAAAGCACAACAGATATATATATTTTCATATAAAAATGTATCTTTTGCCCAACTCTACAGCAATATAGAGAATAGAGATATTTGACGTTTTACTCTCTAGTCTATTGAAATTGTAAGATAAATAAAATCGATTTGTAGTTAATGATGTTAAATAAAAATTATAATCGAATGTTATACGTCAAAAATACATAAATACTATTATAAATTAATTATATTGTTCAATATAAGTTTATTCTTTATGAACTTTATACATTATAAAAAATATTTTTAGCGAGGTTAATGTGATATTTCTGTTTTAAGCAAATTTTAATAAAAATAATTTTATGCATTATTTCACAAAATCTTTCTAAATTTATACCTATTAGATACTCTATAATTCTTATTATTCTTAATTTTCTTAATATAATAATTTACCATTTAATGCAATGTATCGATATTGTCATTTACATATTATATTTTACTATTGAATCGGAATCATAACTTTATAAATATCGAAAAAATAAACGTAACTATTTGAATTGTAAAATGACAACCAACCACAGACTCTAATCTAGATAATATGTACAAGTTGTCAAATTTACAATGCGTGAGTTGCGTCCCACGATAACAATTAAAAAGATCTAACAGGATTAATATGAAAATATTTTTTTCACTAGATGTCGAGAAATAAACTAGAATTTTAATAATTTAGCAATCTTGCTTGAAATTTAAAAGTAACACCACTTTGATTGCAAAATTTATTCCACTGCAAAAATGTTATAATGGCTGGATTTGAAAATAGGTTGAGTCGTAGAAAAGGTAAATATTCCTTAAGATTATTTAACTTTACACACCAATTAGACTTTATAAAGTATCTGAGTGTTTTGTGATTAAAAGTGTTCTTATTATATTATATTGGTGCGTGATTTCCTATGAAGAATCGATATTATTACAGGTAAACATGGTGGCGATACATTTAGGTTAGACACTAAAAATAAAACTCCTGAAGAAAATATAATTGAAATAATACAAGGTCTATATTCAAAAAAATCATTACAAAATGATATATCTCCAACCAGCAAAAACTTACCTTCAGAATTCAGATTAGGTTTTAGAATTCAAAAAAATAGTTCTGACAATTATAGATGGTCTTATTTAGAAGCATTAGTCATACTACTCAATAAAGAAGATAGAAGTAACTTAGGATTTACTTCAGATGAATTAATGACATGGTGAGTAAACAGAAATTAAATCATGTATTTATGAAAAATAATAATAATTACATTACTTGTTTATAGTTAAAATGGAATGTTCTATTTTATGTAACATCCATCAAATACTACATTCCCTTTAATATTTACATTAATTCATTTAGTCAGCTTCATGCTGTATCCCGCATATAGCAGGATAGGCAGAGGGAACTTGGGAACCTAGTGTTAAGACACTCCATTCTACTTCCATTCCCCACTTTCTGCCAAATTTGAGGTATTGTATGTTGACTGGCGGAACTCAACACCACATTTTGCCTTGTACCATAGTGAAGAATGAAAACATTAAATATTTAAATTGAAAATATTAACCATTTCAGTTCCTTGAGGATCAGACCCACAACCTGTCAGTTACAGTCACATGCTCGTGCCATTGCACCATTATAGGCCTTAATTAATTAATTTATTTAATATTATTAAAATCTTTACTTTAAATTACAGTATTCGTATTAGTCTTGTGGATGAATCTATGGTAATTAGAGCTGCTGCTTTAAGAGTGCTGAGATATCTGATCAAAACGGAAAGTGATGTTGCTACCTTTAATACACTAAAGCTACCATATCTTGTCATAAGGTGTGATATAATTAATTTATATATAAAGTAGAATCCGTTTGTTAAGACTCTGTCTATATTGACCAACTGTTTATTATGATGTAATTAATTAAAATACAAAATTTGGTTTTCATAGAAAACTTTCATTTTAAACCTTTTTTTTTCTTATTCTGGTTTTCTTATAAAACCAGAAAAAGTAAAAAAAAATATTTTAAGTTTAGTATTCTAATTTAAATTTGCATGCTTGAAATTTGAAATTTTATATTTATCTATTTTTATACTTTTTGGCCATTGTGATGCAGTTTGATAGTCTTATTCTAAATGATAGTTTAAGTGTACCCATATAGATACCCATTTGAAGGATTGCAGACCAGTTGTAGGTTCTCTCTCTCTATCCTGCTACTTACAGGTGAACATTGCAAAGTTTTTAATTATATAGAAACTTTTTTTGAAATTTTAAACAATGTTATGCAAAAAATTTGTAATCAATGTTGGCTTACCCAACTATTATAATAACACATACAACTACAATTTAAAAATTATGTAACATATAAAATATATGATTAAACCTGATTATTTTAGTTTTACATCCCACATGTGACAGGGTAGAGAGAACCTAGTGCTATTTACTATTCTTCCAGTTTTCAGCAAATTTTCTAAATATTGCATGCTTAGTGGTGGTAAAAATAATTGATTTCAATAAGTAGAAATGGAACATAACTTACATGTTTGAAATTAAATGCTATGATTTTCCTACTAGCTTCACATAGTATCGCTATGCTATCGCTCAACAGCTATGATGGTGTCACAAGCCTAATTAAATCCACACTTATATTTAACAGATCCATGGACCTTATGCTCCACAATGAGGAAGAACGTGCCCAAGCATTAAAAGTTGTGAGACGAGTAATAGCAGTAGTAGGTGCTATAGAACACGGACAAAGGCGACATCGTGCTGCATATATAGACCCAGGGCTGCTTCGATGTCTTGCTGCTGTAGCTAGGGCTGGTACAGCTGGAGACGGCAGTAGTAATAGACTGGCCAGACCGGCTATTGCAACATTGGCTGAAATATGTGAGATTTATATTGAATTTCTTTCATCAATACATAATTAAAAAATGTTTGAATATAGCCTTAGTAACATGGGGTTGGGTGCATCTGTACCTTACCGGGTGCACCCACAAAACTGGGCGGCTGCAAACTGATTCCAGTACCTGCTTTGAAGGGTATCTGTGTTCAAAGGGGTGCGGATGCTCGGACAGTAGTAAGGCAGAGGGAAGCTTTAATTAGTGCCTCGACGGTTGCCTGTTCGCGAACTCTTTTTTTTTTTCTTATGAAAAAGATGGCAAACGAGCGTACGGGTCACCTGGTGGTAAGTGCTCACCGTCGCCCACGGCCCGAGTAACTCCAGAGGAGCTACAGGAGCGTTGCCGTCCTTTAAGGTGTATGGGCACCGGGGCCCGGCATTACCTAATGCGAAACGCAGTGGCCAAAGCCAGTACTTAACGCCGGTCCTAAATGCCGGGGGTGGTAATAATCCGGTCGAGTCTGCCCAAGCGTGTTGCCATTACTGGCAACGTGACTCTACCACACGCACTTTAGTCGTCTCTTACGACACCATCAGTACCAGGGTGATCCTATTCTAAGCCGGAATCACACGGCTCACAGGAATCTGAGCAAATGGGCCGTGGCTGTTCCAATACCCGGGGATAGTCAGGTCGCGGCTGGAACTACGGGTCCGGTTGTTTGTTTAGGGTGCCGCGGGGACTGGATGTTCCAAAGCCCTTGTCCGGTTATTTGAGGTTGGACTCGCGGTGGTTATGGTTGGCTGCAGTGGTTGGACATGTTTGTCTGCCCGGTACAATTGTCACCAGGGTGTCTGACCTCACACGCACCAAGTTAGTGTCTTCACCGGCTCAAGGCGAAGGGCTGTCTGGTGTACCTAGGGCGGTTTGCAGTGACCGCTAGTGCCGGCCTAAGTACTGATTGGCTGACGCAGGTCGGGTTCATGCCTGGTTAGCATGGCAGCTGGACCCGGATCTAATGTAGCCGATTGAAGGTCTAGGCTAGACCGCGGGACGCGTGTCGGGAAATGAGTGTGCCTTACAACTCCGATACCAACTCAAAACTGGGAGTCAGCTTCTCTGGCGGCCTTAGCGAGGTCAGTCGCGAGCATGCTGGACTTCGTGCGGGAAGTGAGCGTGCCAAAGCCTATCTGTAAAACAGACAGCGTGATCGAAGACCCTCTTCCATCTGGTAGGCGGTTGGATATTGTGTGGGGCAACTTTTCTTATAAGTACTACCACAAGAGTGGTCAGACCTGTTTGGTCCCTGCCACTGGGGTAAAACCCGGTGACAGGTATATTGGCCCTCCTGGTAAGACCTTTAGGTTGGTACAGGGGGACAGTATAACATAAACAGTTCGTGTCGAAATAGAAAGAGGGCATTGTAGCCTGTTTGTATGATTTGTGAGTTTAATTTTTTTTTAAGGTACAATGATGTTTTAACATATTGTAATTACTATATTTGACTACCACTCAGGGAAATGAAATATTTTTTATTCCTTTTGCTCTGATAACAAATGTGTAACTAAGTGCGGTATTGAGCTCCGCTACTTGATATGTAATATATCTCAAAGGTTGGTCATAAAGTAGGGGGCAAAAATTTTACATTATATTTCACTTACAGGATACATGTAAGATAAAGGTTTAATTTATTATAAATTAATTACTTCCAGGTGTACTGAATCCCGATCTTTTTATCAATTGTGGAGGTGTAACCGCAGTAACAAGGCAATTAGCTGAATGCGCCACGCCTCGAATGGCGGAGGCGTTATGTGGAGTACTCCTGCATACTTTAAATGATCCTAAGTCACGGCTTGCGGCTAGAATAGACTTGACATGTCTCAATTCACCATATTGTGATTTTCAGTTTAAACCCGCTGGTTCGGATACAAGCAGGTGATTAATTACTGTTTTTTTAATTTAGATTAAGTTACTAATTATTTTTATTGGTGGATATTGTTTTGTATTTTTTAATTGTTATTCCATCATAAGAATAGCGAAATATTTTTGAGATTAACAATTTTTCTTGGGGCCTGTAGTGGTGTATGGGCACAAACATTTTAGTAAATGTGACTGGTTATATATAGGTTCAAGAAATATTTAAATGTTTAAATTCTTCGAGTGGACATCTATACCATAACCTGTCGCATTTACAGTCACATTTGCTTGTGCCCCTGCGCTACGACAGTCCACATAATCTCTTTTAACTTTTTGAATAGTTATAATTAGTTTTAAGGTTTAATATCATCCCTTGATATTTAAGAAATTTAGAATATTTTTCTTTTATAATCTTTCTTGAACAGCTTTTTTAAATGTGATTTAGGTAAAACCTTGTATATAGATTTCATCATAGTAATACGACTAACAAACATTTTAAATAATTCAAGGTAATGTAAATAATCGAACATTTCTGTAGAATTTCTCTTATATAATATACAAGATTTTTTTTCATTACTTGCAAAATTTTTCGGTTGTGCTGTGAACGAATTTATACATTTCGACTTCAAGCCGCTGATGTGCAGCGTCTCCCACACGGAAAAAATAGTTATTTTCATTTCTTGCTTGCCCTCACACAAAACATGCCTATGAGTTTCGCCATTCAAAATGCCTTGAACGGAGTGTCTAAGCAATCAGATACCCTTAAACTGAAATATTCCTATTAAAATATAAGAAGTTACAAGCTTCATTTTTTGAACATCAAATAATTTACCACCGTTTCTGATATGACCCATCTACTATATAAGTAATAGAACGTAAAGCTACATCAAACAAAAAGGAAATCTTTTCGACGTTTTCAGAGACGAACGTGAAATGCGTTTCACGTGCAGTAGGCTGGCGCTGCTCTGTGTGCTGCGCAGCTGGCCCGGCCTCCTGCACTTCTGCCACCCGTGCAGCACGGGCGGGCTGAGGGCCCTGGTCGCAGCGCTCTATCTGCCCCGGCTGGAGGTCCGAGTGAGTATGCTGTTTGTATCCTATGTTCCTTTTTGGTACTTTTTTTCAGCTAAACACTATTAATTTTTTTGTTATTTTTTTTTTTATTATTTTGATAGATTTTTCCGCTTCTGACGCTTTTTACCTAGATTCCTTGAGATTCGTAATAATTGCCATAATAGTTTTTTATCGTCCATATGGAAAGTAAAATAATTTAGTACGGATCTTTATAAGTCAGATGCAGTTCTTGTTAATATTTGTTTTTCTTGCAAAGGTGTTGAAAATCGCCATATTAATTTGTTGATATTAAATGATATGTTGGAATGTTTTGTTTCTAGTCTTCATGTTATTAACGCATTAAAATTTACTCCTAGCTTAAATAGTGTGAAATAAATTATAATTGTTGATGTTTTGTTTTAGAAAGCTATTTTGGATTTACTATATGAACTAGTTGGTTTGCCTCAGCCAGAGTGGACAGATGAAATTTCAGTGGCTTTAGACGCCATTGACCCATCTGATTTTCAAGTAAGATTTATAATATATATTATATGCCTACGAAAACACAGCAATGAGATGAAGAAGCACTTCTTGCGAATCCTTGTAGATACGAGAGTTTAACCCTAATTCCTAAATGAATATCAAGCATACCTCACATTTCTGGCACCAGAGGGCGGCAAATACTTTACCGCGTCTGTAGCTGTCAAGTGTCATTGCATTCTTGTGATTCGTTCAAATAAGTTCGAAAACATTTTCACTTTTTGTAAAAGAATATCTTCTAGATAAAATCTTATTGGAATTTTTATCTAAGAGTGTTTATGTGTGTAAAAGTGATTGTCTTTAGAAAACACAGCAGTGTATATAGTCAAGAAATATGGAGCCGGTAAGTAATGATAAAGAGGGTGAGGAGCAGGCTGATTTTGTTACTTCGGATGGAGAACAAGTACATTCCATAAGCTCCGTAGGCACAGGATAACAGCACCTCCTCGGACCTGGAGTTTGAGGAAGGCACTGTTTCGCCTTTGCCTAGTAAACGCCCACGTAACACGTCACGTAGGTACAGGTCGAAACATGTCGAGACCGATCCGCGTGTTGATGTTTTTAATGTTACAAACATTTCTACTTAATTAAACCAATCTTCTTCATATCACAATAAGTTCAAACAACTCATGTCAAGTTAATAATGTTGTACCCAGTATTACTTTCAATAATTCGCAACAGTTTATGAATGAATATAATTTCTTACGTTACCCACTCAACCAGAGTCATTTTCTATTAATCCATTAATACCAACATTAATACTAAGAAAATTATCCTACTAGTAATAATAATCAGTTTGAGGAATTAATTAAGGTACAACAATTTGATTCACCATCATGGAAGGGTGTTTGGTTTATGACCTTTATTCTTTTTCTTTCTTATTATTTATATCAAATTTTTTATTTCTTATTCTTTTCTTATTATTTATATCAAATTAATGATGAGATATGTCATTTCAGTAAAAATAAAGATTAGTGACTTTTATAGAGTATTGGTCTTAGCCTGTCTTTCCAATGAAGTCGTACAACAAAGACATTTGTTAAGAGGTTTGCAATTTATTGTTGACTGGGCAAGTGCTAATCCAGATAAGTTAAATCCAAATGCTTTATTACAGTTTTAGTTGGACCAAGCTCTGCTTGTCATAGAACTTCTAAAACTTTTATCCAAGTAATATGTGAAACATGCTCATAGTTTATTACGGTTAGAAGAGTGAATTGTAAAGGAGATTTCTAATGAAAATCTGAGGAATATTTTAAGTACTTAAATAATTAATACTTTAGACCCAGTACTGAGTATTTATTTAGTAGGGAGGTTTTACAGCTTACCATACAATACCTTGTAAGATCACAGGTTTGGTTGAATACCAACCTATTTAAAAGAGAAAAGATCTTCAGAAAAGAGAGACACTTCTTTTCATAAGAAGTGTTTATTTTTAAAAGTAAGGCTAGACAAGGAAACCGGATAAAATAATATGATTATAAAAAAGAAAGCTCAAAGGTTATTCAGAGGTCAGGCTTAGCCCCTTTTGTCAACACCCTCAGTGCAGAGGGACCAAATCTAAGTGTAAAAAAAAAAAAAAAAATAGCATAATGACAAATTTTCAGGGGGGGCTACCTAGTTAGCAACAGAGAAATGGCTCAGTTTGGGAGCAGGCAAATTTATTTTAGCTTTATATTATTGTTTGCCCTTCTGAATGTAAACTTACTCTAAAAGGCTAAAGTATTTTTAGAGTTTAACAACCAAGGTCACTCCAGAGATGGGGGGCAGGGTTAAAGAAAATTGAATTTTAGAGAGGCTAGTTGCAGTAGGTTGCAAGCTTCTGTTCAAAAATGTTTCTGGTACAGAAGGTAAGTGGGGGATTGCGCTTAAGTTTTGATCTAAGAGTGCTCAATACATATGTAAAGAAATGACATTTTCAGTTAATAGCGCAGACCAATGTAGTCAACTACCTTCAAGAACGGGACTGGTTAGCAAAGATTGACCTTCACTAGGCATACTTTGTCCCGAGAGTCGCGGAGACTCACAGGAGATTTTTACTAGTTGTTTATCTAGGAGAAGTCCTTCAACTAGTAGAGCGCTACCTTTACTTTTTCCCTGGCGATTACCTCTAGCTTGCCAGGACAGACACAGACTGGAGGCTCAGGTTGCGGAAACGTTGAGCCTCCTGGAGCCATTGGGTTGGCAGGTACATTATCAGAAGTCTGTAATAATACCCACACACAGGCTGGAGTATCCAGGGCTAATTTGAAATGCTCAGAGTAGCACTATAGTATTGCCCACTCGAAAGGTTCTATCTATAACCAATCATTTGAGGTTAATATTAAACTGAGACAGTTGCTCGCTAGGAGAACTGTAAAGTCTGTTGGGTAGGCTATAATTTTGCAAACGTCAAAGCGCCTCAGAGTAATCTTCACTGTTGAAGAGCCCAAATTTTCCCAAGAGCTTTTACTCGCAGAAATCAAAACAGGTCATTGACTGCTGTAGTGCGAGAGGACTTCCGGTGGTGGTTGGAGGCTATTCAAGGCGTTCCAATCCCACTATGCAAGAGGCAGGTTACTCACTTCTGTACATCAGACGCAGCGGATGCGGGCTGGGAAGTGAGTTTGAACAGCAAGTATCTCTCGGGGAGATCGGCTGCAAACCAAATAAACTGGCACTCCAGTATAAAACAGATATATGCTGTCTTTCCTATAATAAATTCACAGGGGGCTCTGCTACAGAAAGCCCATATTCTAGTTTAAATAGATAGCAAGACTAGTTTAAACAGACAGCAGGTCGCTAAAATTGCTGGGGTTAACAACTTCTCTAATGGAATTAATTTGTCAATTAGACAGCTAAATGACAGCATTCTCCTACAGGGGCACCAATAAAGCATTGCAGTTTGCCTTTTAAGGGGAAGGTCAGTACCCAGGTGGCATCTTTTATCACCTGTCACAGAAGTAATATTTTCAAGGTGGGGTATTCCCGAAGTAGACCTCTTTGTGACAAGGGAGACTGCTGTTGTCCCAGAGTATGTGACAATAAACTAAAGAGATGGCTGAGCTCTGTTTTGCCACGCCTTAAGCCAAAGATGGACATTTCACCTCCAAACAGGGTGTCCTGAGTCTTGTAACACCTCAACAATAGGACCCAGTGCTTCTGGTTCTCAGACTTTCAGTCTCGTGCTCTTACACTTCCCCTACTGATAGCAAATCTAGAGGGGATGAGGTACTAATAGATTGGATAACAGGTATGTACCCTCCACGGATTGAGAAGCTAAAGCTTCAGAGTTGAAAAGTTGGGGAGAATGATAGCTCTTTAAAGAAAGCTGGTCTCCTTCCACATTGACTACATATATGGCATGGGGCATCCCATTACAAGGGTGGAGAGACAGAAAGAGAAACTGGGCTAGGTCACATAATATAAATAGTATACAGCCAGAGGGTTTGACATGTGGCTAGGTTTTTAACCTATTATAAAATAATTTTTGCTTTGCAAGTCGGCTATTTCGACATTCTGACAGGATACAGTTAATTTATTAAGTCTATCTATCAGAAATCTTTTGTATACAACAAGTTGTAGAAGATGTTATCTAGGCCACAACTAGGCCACACTAGATTGCCCATATTGGGTATAAATATCTTGTGTGGGTGGCTAGAATCATGGGATTGTTGAAAAATCTGTTTAATCAAAGTAAAAGGACTGCTATAGTTCTCCTACTAGCTTCCAGTAGAAAACTACATGACCTCACTCTTTTAGAACTTGGTGAGGATGGGTTTGATGAGACAGAAGACACATTGACTTTCTGACCTGGCTTTGGTTCCAGGTATGAATACAGGATCATACCGACAGTCAGGTGGGCTCCTTTCTAAACATCAAATCCCTAATATTTGTCCTGTTAAAATGTTAAAAATCTAACTAAGAGTTCAAAAACTAGACTCGGTCAGGATAGCAATGTTAAGTTGCTATGTATCTCTACTACAGGAGTGGTCAGACCAGCATCCAGAGCAATGATTGCAGGTTAGGTAAGTAAAGAGTAATTTAAATAAGCTTGGGTTGATGTCTCACCACCACGCAGGTATAATTAAGTCTGCTGTATATATATAGCATCTCAATTTTTGGTTGGGTAATAGGCCAGTACAAGAGATATTAGATAAGGGAAGTTGGAGATGGGTAAAAACTCTTTATGAATATTATTAGAGAGAAAGATTACTTACTTCAAAATACATAATAATAATATAAAATACTTCAAAATCACCTACTGAAACAGTAGTAGATTCTTTTTATAATAATTTTTAAACAGTACTTCTTTACTTTGAGGGATATCTAATTGAACCTGAGTATGACATAATTATATATTCTAGAATAGAAATAGAAATTTAGTATAAGTTCATTTATTTTAATATTTGAATCTATTATTACACTAATTATGTAACTTAAGATTTAAACTTTCTGTTCTTTTCGATATGAATATAATATTAAAAAAAAAAAAAAATAAGGTTAAAACTGAATAATTGCTTAGACTTTTAATTTAGAAGATTGTTGTTTTTGTGTCTGTTAATTGTGTTATAAAATAAGATTATTGTTGAGTTTTGTTTTTGTTGAATGACTTAGTGGTTAAAGTTTATGATATATATATAGTGGTTAATATATATTTAAGTTAAATAAGTTGTCGATTTGTTTCCATTTTTAAATATATTACATTTTTTAAATAAATTAAATATGTAGATATATTAAGTTTTTATTCACATTACATTCTTGTGTTTTTAGCATTTCTGATCACCAGCAGATATCAAACAGGTCTTCATCTCATTGCTGTGTTTTCGTAGGCATATAATATGACTGTTTTGCATTACAACAAAACAGGTATTATATGTTAAGAAAACACAGCAATGAACCAAGGGGCTTGCTGTTGATGAAGACTGCAATGACACTTGACAGCTACAGACGCGGTAAAGTATTTGCCGCCCTCTGGTGCCAGAAATGTGAGGTATGCTTGATATTCATTTAGGAATTAGGGTTAAACTCTCGTATCTACAAGGATTCGCAAGAAGTGCTTCTTCATCTCATTGCTGTGTTTTCTTAACATATAATACCTGTTTTGTTGTAATGCAAAACAGTCATATTAATTTCAAAGTAAAATAGTAAAACACATCATCCCTTTAAACATGAAACTACGAACAGATACTGATAAGTTATTTTTATGAAACAAGGCAAAGCTATTTAATATTTAATTTTTTTTAGCTTCACGCTGTGTCCCGCACGAGGCAGGGTAGGCAGAGGGAACCTAGTGTTTAGACACTACGTTCCACTTCCGTTCCCCACTTTCCGCCGTATTTGAGGCATTGCGTGTTGAGTGGCGGAACTCAACTCCGCGCTCTGTCTTAGTACCAGAGCGAAGAAATGAAACATTAAGTATTTAAATTGAAAATATTAAATATTTCATTTCCTCGACTGGGGATCGAACACCGAACCTGTCGGTTACAGTCACACTCTTGTGCCGCTGCGCCACGACAGGTCGTTTTAATTATTTTTTTTAATAAATTATAATAAAATAAAGTTATTTCAACTTCACACAATGAATTTTTTCAATTTTCAATCAATCAATTTTCTTAAAATATATTTAGGTTAAAATAAACTAATAATCCTAACTTGGTCGAGAACAAATAATATAGTAGTGTATACATATTTTATCACTTAATGAATAATTTACTTAAAAAATTAAAAAAAAAATATATTGAATATTTTGTATTGTATAATATATTGAATATTTTGTATTTTTTAAATGATCCATAGTAAATTAAGTCATTAAATGTTAATCTAGTCATGACAAAAAAAAATAATGGGATAATAAATTAAAATAAATAAATATATTTATAATAAATATTCCTATTAATTAATACTGTAATTATTTATATGGAATATTGGTTTATGGAATATTGGTTTAATTTATGATTATATAACAAATAAAGAATACTATTGGGTATTTTATAGCAATATATTATGCGATTATGACTTATGGCTTAATTGTCATTAAACATAAAGAAAACAATTGATAAAATTTAATCATCTAAAAAATATTTTTATAACTTTGCATTTCAATATTTTTTTTATATATATGTTGGCTTATCCAGGCTTAAGAGAGACTCCAGAGTTAGATCCAGGAAATTTTGAAAATAAGTGTTTTTTGTATTGATGATGAATTGATATTATAGGATTCATGGCGTTTAAACGAGGGTTTTGTGGCAGCCGAAGGTATAGCTATCTTGCCTCATCTCGGTGCCACTGGTCCTGATATACTTGAAATTCATCTTGCTCTCTTACTTCAGTGTTTCCTAGAGGTAACATTTTCTAACATACTCTTTTTTTCTTAGTACTAAGTATATTTTTTTTAATTTCAGTATTAGCTATTAAATTACTGTTTTAAGAATTCATTAATATTATTTATATTTATTACTGATGTTTTATATTATCTGGACAACACTTGTCAAAATTATGAAAACTAAAATATAATTTGGCTTAGCTAAAATATAATGTGGCGCTCCGTTCTCTCTGCCTACCCACGCTAGATGGGTGCCAAGTGAGCTTACAGCGTGAAGATAAGTTAAAAATAATAATAGATAATCAAGTGGCAACCCAAACGCTTCGTGTTTTTAAAGTTATTGTTATATAACAGCTAACTTATACGACATTTTGTTGTGTAGCAAAAAGTGCGGTATGTTACGATAAAAAGTACAAATATATCTTAATCCTTAATTATCAATCATAATTGAACAAACATCCATCACAAACTTTTAAATTTATAATATTAGTAGGATGCAGCGTTATATTTTAATTTATTTTCAGGCTGGACTCCTCGATGGATTGGCCGAAGTGATTGTGACAAGTGACACATTTATATCAGTCCGGGCTACCGTGTTACTTGGACAGTTGTTACATTTAATACATTTGTTCCTACCTCCACAAATATCCAGTGTGACCCCCGCCTTACCCTCGCTAATAGCTCAGGCATCTGCTGGAAAACCTCAAGCTTTAGCTGCTGTGGCTGCTTTAAGAAGACTTCACTCTATGCTGGAAGCTCGGCCAGCTAGCAATAGCCTGTTCCTAGACCACATAATACAATATTGTAGTGGCGCATATCAATCCAAAATGGAAGATTCGTCTAAAAGCCGCAAAGAGAAAGATAATGCCAATATGGCTAAACCCAAACAAGATTTACACAAAGATAGTATAGAGTTCCTAAATGAGTCTGATACGGAAATGGAACCAAAGCAACGTCACAGTGTAGGCTCAAGAGCGGATGTTCCAAACAGGAATGTTAGTGCGTTGGTCAAGAGTAAAAGTGTTAGTTCAAGGACTAGTGGTGCTGTTAGTAAAGTGTCGAAGTCAGCGAAATTTTTCAGCTTATTTGAAAGGGACAGCGATAGTCTCATTCGAACATCTTGTGTTATGCAGAATAAAGATGGCAACACATGGAATTGGGAAATTATTCGTACTATATTAAAGGTTAGTTAAAGTAAATAGAGCCATTTACTTTTTAGCCATATACTTCTTTACTCTTAGTAAAATATGTGATTATAAAGTTTCAACTGAAATCGAAATAGATGTTTATATTTATTAAAATTCCTATTATTATATTTAAATCTCGCAATTTCTTATAAAATTAGTATTTAAAACAACAATATAAAGTACTAGACCAAAATATTTCAATGAAGTCCAAGAGGGCGCGGTTTCAAATCTCACTACGTTCAAAATACGTCAAAAATACATTTTTAAAATTCATACGATAGAAGAATGTTTCTAAATTTTTGTCGTTTATAGGAAACTGAAAGTGAACTTTTGTTAAACTTAAACGACAGTGGACACAGAGCGTGGGCCTGTCGTATTATTAACTACCTGAAACCATCCTCTAATAAATATTCCCACACGGATTTGTCGACTACTTGCAATGGCCACTCTGCTACTCGTGCTGGCTGTCAGCTTATTCGCCATCTTTTAAGGCATAATGATGTAAGTACATATAATATTGCTATAAGAAGCGGCTACACAACTTGTTCCGTATCGTAGGGTACATTAAGGGGACCTAGTGTTAAGATACTGTACTTCCCACTTTGTGCATAATCGTCGAGAGTTTGTTTTGCGTGATGAGTGGGATCTCAAATTTGATTTTTTTCGTCTTGGCAAAGCAAAGAAATGATATAATCATCAGCTATAATAAATATTCAATGAGTAATCATTCTAATCAGACGATTTGTACTCTAGTATTGCTAAGGAGAAATATAGTAATTATTAATTGTGAAAGAATTTCGGGAGCAGGGTCAAAAGCGTGCGAATGTAAATGCGGCAGGTTGTGGGTACGATCCCTGCTGGAAGAACTAAATATTTAATATTTTCATTTCTTTGCTATGGCAACCAGATAAAGCGCGGCGTTGAGTTCCGCCACTCAAATTCGGCGGACATGAGAAACGGAACGGAGTGCCTTAAAATTAGGCTCCCAAGTTTCCTCTGCCTTCACTGCCACGTCCAAGATAGAGCGTGAGGCTTCAAAATGAAAGAACCTCTTACATTTATATCATTAAAACGGAACTTTCACTACTTACATTTACTTACATAAATATTTCGTTATTTACAAGTCGTGGATAAAATAATCATATTTCAAGATAATTTTCATTTTAGGTTGATTCCCAAAGGCTACTAGAAGATTTTTTTAGTGATGTCAGTCGACAAATTGTAGCAATCGAGACCGGCAGAAAGGCTCACGAGTGTCTATTCAGTCCGCAACACATGTGCAACACTATGTGTCAAATGTACTTCCTGTTTATTGGACAATTATGTCATTCGTATACTGGACTTAAGTTGTTTAAACAAACCAAACTGTATGCAAAGTAAGTTTGAATTAATTAAGTTAAATATTTGTTTTATTTTCACGCTATATATCTCATTTAAAACTACAGCCCCATAACATGACAAACTTATTATTACAACTAGGAAATGAGAATAAATAATTCCCCCTGAGTGGGATTCAAATAGACAGCCGTCTTGTTTGGAGTCAGGGACTTGCTCTCTCTTTCTCTCTTTCTGTCTCAATCTGTTACATTTTTACTTTATATTGATTTTATGTCTTGTAATATAATTAAATCAAATTTACATTTTTTTTTAAATTTTTTACAGCCTTCTAGAACTCTCTACTAAAACCCATCACAGCTGTTACGTTAAATTGGTCATATCAAGTTTAGATTACACACTCGATTCCAATCCAAGGGACATCCTTGCAAAGACACTAACCTGTAACATACAGGCGTCAAGGCTGTACGCGACACAGTTCCTTAACGTACTATTACGAGCTTCGCGTAAATCAAGAGATTTAGTACGTAGAAAGACAAAGCTTAAGAAGAATATTGTTCAAGAAACTTGGAAGTTCTCGCATAGAGACGACGATAGTGCAAGCGGAGTGGATATGGACACTTGGGCCTTACAAATGTTGGTCGGACAAGTGAAGGATGAGTCTAAGGCGGTTGTTAAATGTGCTTTGACCATTTTGGAGGAGGCTTATAGCGTGCCGGTAATTTTGTTTGTTTTCTTTTTTTTTTTGTGGTTGTTGGTTAATTGATTGCAGTATTTTAAGTACAGCATTCAAATGTGTTATTGAGCCTCATTTTTATAAATATTTTAAGAAACACTAATGACAAATAAAATTTTATTTTTTATTACTATTTATTTTAAATACTTCTCTTTTTTTTGTAATATTACGTACGATTTAACTGTAAGCGTTGGTTAATTGTTTTAAAAATTGTAACAGAATCTTGTGAGCCATTACGGTTCATTAACGTTGTGATTAAATTTACAGATTTATTTAGAAAAATTGATGACAATGCGTGATGTTTTAAGTCAAAATTGTCGTTTGGACAAAACTGCAGAGCCTTCTACCTTAGACTTCTCAGCCGTCGGCGACCGCGGCTATTTGCTATGGCTTGGATTAGAAGTATCAGCTGCGGCGCAAACAGCGGACTCTAATGCTATAACATTTGTAAAGAAACACTTGGACTTTTGGAATAAATCTTATAATTACAGGTAATTGAATTTGATATACAGTGTTGTAGTAGAAGTAGTATTATTTTTCTGTATCCCGCCCTTAATTATAACAGGGTGGTAGGCAGAGGGAACTCACGAACCTAGTGTAAAGACACTCCATTCCGTATCTCCAATTTAAGGCATTGCATGTGGAGTTGCGAAACTCAACGCCGCGCTTTGCCTTTTTACCAGAGTGAAAAAATGAATATATTAAATATTAAAATTGAAAATATTAAATATCTCATTTTCTTAAATGAGAATCGAACCCATACAACATTTACACGCCTTTGTACCTTTGCGCCAAGACAAACTTTTATAGTATTAAACATTGTAAATCGTATTTATTTACAATCGTATTTATTGATCTTTATAATGTAGTGATGAAGATTTTTATATTGGATCTAATATATATTATTTTTAAATAACGTCGATAATGTTTTTATTTGTTCTTAATTCTTTTAAGGATAGTTTAAAAAACTATATAAAACATTACTTTAAAAATTAGATATAAAAAGTAATAAGGACAACTTCGCCACCCTACACGCAATGTGTACTTTTTTTTCAGATACGTGCGTCTGGTAGAGGCGGTGGTGCACGACGCGCTGACTCTCTCCGAGGGTGCGAGGAGGCCGCGGTCGGCTCGCAGGACTGCCAGACCTCCTCCACATCTGCTGTCAACGCTGGCTTCTTTGTGTGTATCCCGGAATAATGTACCCCCTACATTCATCAAAGGTCTCCTAGCAGCTACTTTACCACAACATTATAAGGTATTTAAAAATATATATATATATGAAAAGTGAATAGATAAAGTTATTGTTGTTGATGACTGAGTTGAATTTTAGTAAAATAAAACTTAAAGTGAAACATGGAAAAAGGCACCACAGGTTGTATGTGATTAATATCCACTTGAGAAAAATGTTCATTTCTTCGCTATAGTATTCGGCAGAAAGTAATGAATAGAACGGAGTGGCTTAACACTAGATTCTCATGTTCCCTCTGCTCATAAATGGCAAGGATCATGTGCAGGATACAGTGTAAATCTAAAAAAAAGGGTTTAGTTTGTCATAATTTTTCAGCATAATTTGTTCCTGGCCTTTTTAACAAGTCAAACACGAAAATTTTATATAAATATTAAATATCTAATCTATCAAACAGATCCTTCAAAAGAAAAAATGTGTGACAGAACAAGAAATAGTTGATCTAAAAGCATCTTTGTGGGCGGTTGGCAACACTGCCCTAACTCCTCAGGGACTACAACAATTAATGAGTATAAGCAATGGATTTCTAGAAGATTCCATTCCAGTTCACATAGTGAGATTAGCCAAGTACAGTCCAGTGTACTCTGTGAGGGCAACAGCTTTTTATGTACTCGGCTTAATAGGTAGTACGTATGACGGTGCGAATTTGTTATCAGATCTTGGTGAGTACATATCTATATATTATGTTCATTATTATACATATTTTCGTATAAATTTTTCATAAAAACATCATTTTTGTGTACCGTAATGGCTATGGTCCATTAGTAGTATATGTAGCATTAAATATATTTTTATGTTGAACAGTTAAATAGCGTGTATTTTTTATTTACTAGGTTGGGTATGCGTAAGACACACAAGACACGATCAGTTTCCAGTTATACCAGATGAAAATTTCACCCAAATTATAGACCCGAATGATAATGCATATGTGACGTCACCGGACCGGCGTTTCTTCGATATAGATATGAGCGAGCACTCCGACCATACCGATCAAAGTATGGTCGAGAGCCTACATTCAGATAATACAAAATTAAATCGTACAATAGGATCGATATCCGTGGAACAGGAAAAGGATCATGACGTCGTCGACAGCAAAACGAACTTTCTAGAACGCGCAGATAAAAGAAAGTCCCATACGCTCCCAACTCAAGGATCCAATTCTCATGAGCGTTCGTTAACTGAATCCCGAACGGTCGATATTTTAAGAGACTGCTCGAGTTACGAACGCGGTCCATATAGAATGCACATGGAAAGTAGATTAGGTAGGATGAACTCGTTGGATCACGCTCATGAGGGCCGTGTAAGAAATACCAGTGAGTCCAGCACTAGCGGTGTGAGCAGTTGCGATTCTTTTCTCGGAAAATATGTTATTCCGTAAGTATGGATTATTAGTTTTAAATTAAACTCTTTAACCGGATTTTTAGTAATGTTGCGTGTTCTTAACTAATATAGGTTCTTAGAAACCCGATATTTCGTTTACTGCAGTAGAGTTTTGTTTAAAATGTGTGATAATTTTGTTTTAAAATAATGTTTTCGTCTCCCCTCACCGTGTAGATACATAGTACATACTGATATCTATTCTATTTTCTTCAAATTTAAGAAGTCCGGTGATTCCGTTTCATGTTATAACATGATGTGTGAGATAGCGGGAATTTTAATTTTTTTGTTATATGGTCGGAAATTAAACAAAAATGCTGAATACAACTGTCCTTATTATTTTCCTAGTAAAATGTTTCCAACACTGCGCGAAACAAAGATTATTTGACAGACTAATTATTTGGCAAACGAAGATCGAGCAGTCGTTCTATGGTGTCTACCATACCATAGGACGTAGTAGATACTCTGTTGACTTCGACATACTTCTTGGCACTCTTCGTGCAGTTAATATTTCCTCTGCAGCTATAAGCTGGTTTCGTTCTTATCTCTACGACCGCCGGCAGTGTGTAAAAGCAAACGATACCACATCGATTTGGCTTGAACTCACTGCTGGCGTTTCTCAGGGCGGCGTTCTTTCTCCTCTTCTTTTTTCAATCTTTATTAACAATATTTCAAAAACCATTACTTCTCCTTTCCATTTGTATGCAGATGATTTGCAGCTTTACCGTCACAGTAGCTTAAATAATTTACCAGAAGTAATTGAAAGCTTAAATAGCGATCTTGATGCTATAAAATCTTGGGCTCTCTCTTTTGGGCTATTAATTAATCCCAAAAAGTCACAGTCTATCATTATAGGCAGCAACAGACTTTCATATAAAATCAACTGTTGCTGATTCATTACCTTCGATAAGCTACTCGGGAATGCCAATTCCCTATTGCAGTGAAGTCAGGAATCTGGGTCTTATAATTGATTGTAACATGTCATGGGCTCCGCGACTTCAAAATCTCGCCATACGCTTTATTTACGGCCTGCGTAAGTATGATCATGTTTCTCAGTTTCGTGCTCAGCTCAATTGGCTCCCGATTCGACTTCGGCGTGATATGCACATCCTTATACTACTGTACAAGATCCTTAATTATCAGAATTTTCCTTCTTACCTACGTTCCCGTGTCAACATCCTTCCCCCTCCCTCACGCTCAAGGAGGTCGTGTGTCGTACCGACTCTCGACATACCCATGAGCAATACCAAATTCTGGCAGAAGTCCTTTACTGTGTACGCAGCATCACTTTGGAACAAACTCCCTATCCAAATTCAGAGAAGTCCTTCCCTAATATCATTTAAATCCAAATTAAAGAAACATTTATTTGATACTTTGAACAATTAATTAAAATTCAGTGTTTTTTTTTCTTATTCTTTTTACCTTTTCCCTTACTCTTCTTTTTTTTATTTTTGAGCAAAACAGCCACTTTTTACTTCTGTGTATATTTATGTATATATATATATGTATGTATGTTTATATATATATATATATATATATATATATATATATATATATATATATATATATATATATATATATATGTGTGTTTATATGTGTATGTCAATGTATGTGTATATATGTGTATATGTGTGTATATATGTATGTGTATGTATATATATATATATATATATATATATATATATATATATATATATATATATATATATATATATATATATATTACAAATTGTATTACTGCACTTTTATCTTTCCCCGCTATTTAACAGTCACCCACTCCCATTGGTTGGCTGGAAGAGATTTCTTTTAGAAATAAGTCCACCGTTGTGAACTAACTTTAATTATTGTTTATTTTATTATGTCTTTTTAAGTGCAATAAAGAATATATAGATACTAATAGAGCCAGTAAGATAGCCGCTATTTACAAGATAAGTTAATAATCAATACAATTTACAGTGACCGCGTGTTAAAGCTGAGTCCTATCCCGTCGTCCTCAAGTCTGTACGGTATGAAGAGTACGGTGACGTCGCGGCCGCGCATTCCGGAAACGCAACGTCGGACTTCCACGTCTAGTTCGTATAATTTTTTAACTACTATTTTATTCTTTGTATAATTTGTAAATTGAAAATAAATTACATTATAGACTGTTTGACAAGGTCATAAAGCCCATTTTAGAATTGTCTATGAAACCTATAAAATATATATAGGTTATTTTTATTTTGTATGAATACTAATATTTATCTCAAAAATACAAATGAATGTTGCAACCACTGGAGTAGTTGGAACTGTCTCAGATAATTCATAATCCGAATTCTATTATGTTTTACCTAAAATTTACCTACTAATTGAAATGTAACATTTTTTAATAAGGGGTTTGCGATAAAATAACATAATGATGTCACTTATAGTTTCTTATTATTAAGTTGTCAGAAAAAAAAGAACGGAATATAGTTAAATAATTAGCACAGATCAGCATCTTTTTAATTATGCCACTTAAGCATTTACTGTCATGTTGGTATCGGACGTCATTGTTGATTGGATTGGATTGGTCTAATCCTGATCCTGAGTTTTTCGGGCCACGTGACTAAAGTCTATAAATTTATGTCTTATTTAGGAATTTTATGATAAAATAATTATTATTTATATGAGGCCTGTCGTGGCCCAGCGGCACAAGCGTGTGACTGTAACCGACAGGTTGTGGGTTCTATCCCCGCTCGAGGAAATGTAATGTTTAATGTTTTCAATTTAAATATTTAATGTTTCCATTTCTTCGCTCTGGTACAAGGCAAAACGCGGCGTTGAGTTCAGCCACTCAACACGCAATGCTTCAAATTCGGCGGAAAGTGGCACTTGGTTTCCAAATTCCCTCTGCCTAACCTGCCATGTGCGGGAAACATCGTGAATCGCTGATAGATAAAAGTTAATTGCGGATTATAATCATAAAAGGTTAATTTTTCATACATTCAAATAGTCTATTGTCTGTGCTGCTATGCGATTATATTCATCAAGGATAAAAAAAGATTGCTGCTCTTTTTTTATTTTCACTCTTTTTTAACACTTATAAAGTTAAATTAAGGCTTATAAATATATTAATTTGCTTATAACATTTGCTTATTTATAATATAATTTCTAGACTTTCAAATTACTTATTTTGTTAAAGTATGCCGATTAAAAATATTTACGTAATTATCTATATGCAATTGTTATTCATATATTTTTATATTATTTCATCAATTTTAGTATTAAAGTATTTCAAGCCGAATAAAACATTTAATTGCTTTATTTACATATTTTATAATTTTGTCAGGTTTTACGACAGCAGAGGTGGCCAACTCTCCTCCCACTCAGATGGATTTAAGTGGATATGCGACACTTCAGTCTTTGAACAAACACAGAAGGTGACATATTTTTTTAAATATTTATGCCTTTTTTTAAGCTTTACGCTGTCTACCACATATACATTATACAGAACAAGAAGAGGGAACCTAACATTATGGCACTCCGCTTCTCAAGCGTTCCCCAATTTTCATACATAGTGTTGAGTGATAGACCAAGCCGTGCCTTGTTTCCAATGCTAAACAAAGAAATTAAAATAAGTAAATTAAAATAGATTAAATTATTTGTATAAAATAATGAGACATTTAATCAAGTTAATTATGAGAATCTGTAAATTATACCAAATAATTTATATTTTTGATTTTGTTTTATTTTTCCACTACATAAAAATAAAAGTGATTGAAATTTCACATACATTATTAAACTATATTTTATCATCAATATAAGTGATAACAATTATTTACAGGCCATGATTTATTTACATTAAACGAAATAAATATTTTTTTAGACTCCTTACATAGTGTAACAGCATATAATTTGCAATTCTACATTTAAGATTATAAAATTGAAATAACAGTTCCAAAGTTTTGTTTATACATTTTATTTGGAAATGTGATGTCATGATTCCTTGTTACCAAATATCACTTCCTCCTAAACACTCTGTATTCGACGTGAGACATTAATTTATGGGCTCCTAATAGTAAATAATATTTTTTATTCAAATTATATTTTTTAAATTATTTTTAGGCCACATTATGTGTCAGAAAGTGCTGCTATGGGTTCTTCCGATATAGACGTTATTAGCTGGTTGCCCAACGATTCTAATCAAAGGGCAAAGCCATTCTCATCGCTTCGAGACAGAGCCAAATCGACGAGAGAAAGAATGACTAAACTGAGGTGAGATTAAAAGGTTTAACTTATTTTTTTCATCTGTAGTTGCAATGGTGTTATTACATAAGTGTCTAATATTGTTATCTTAATTCCTAATGAATTTGTTATAGTTTACTAGAATACGACTGGAAGCCGCTATCCCGGGGCGAGAGCTCGCAGCGCATGTCGGCGCCGGCGCACAGCAAGGTGCCAGCGATACCGACGGGACCGCGCTCACTGTACTACATGGGGATATGCTTGCCGAGAAATCTATTGGATTTGTTTCCTATGTGAGTTATTATTATTATTTAATATTTTAAATTTAAATATTTAATGTTTTCATTTCTTCTCTCTGGTTACAAGGCAAAGCACTGCGTTGAGTTCCGCCACTAAAAACACTGAATAAAGCGAATGGAAGTGGAACGGAGTGTCTTAACACTAGGTAGGCAGAGGAAACTTGGGAAGTTTCCTCTGCCTACCCTGCCGTGTGCTTGGATACAGCGTGAAGCTGAGTATTAGTATTTTTATTTTCGGTTTCATGATTTAGAACTTGTAAAAATACATTATATACTTTAATTTTATTTAATAGGGAAAACGAAGGTAAGGAGATGGAGGGTGATGGCGACAAAGGTGATAATAGAGTTGGTTCCTTCCTGGGAGACTACTCCGCGACGGACAACAGAACGCGCACTCCTGACACGCAACATTTGAATATTAAAGGTAATATGTTTATTACAATCTTTATTCTACGTTGTTTTTGTGCCTTCACATAGCAGGGTGGAGGGGGGACTTAGGGTTGAGATGCTCAGTTTCGTCACTCTTCAATTTTTTGATGTTGCGTGCTGAATGCCAGAATTGCCGACGCTGCGTTTCGTGTACAGAAGTGGATAAATGAAAATATGTTTTAAATATAACCTGCTGTCCTAATGCGCGATAATGATTTTAATGTTTTTAATTTCTATGAATTTCACTCTAGATGTGCAACACATGCCTTCAATGATAACAAACGTTCGTACAACGTCGAGTACTTCGACGTTAATGACCGTGACCATAACAAATACGTCTGAGCCAAAATCACGCAGCGAAAGCGCCAAATTGACAGCTGACGTCACCAAAATCGATAATGACAACAAAAAGGAAAAAGAAAACGATATTAATAAGGACATCGAGAAAAAAATCGATAGTATGAAAGACGATCATTCGATTAGTGTTGGGAGCGGTCGCGGGTCGAGCAAAGTGTGGAGACACTCCGCGGGCGACTGTCTCGCGTGTGTCAAAACTAGGCCGCCCTCGTCTCACGAACTGCGAGAGGCTTTCTTTGCAGGTGAAGCTTTAATTTTCTTTCATTCATTTATTGTATAGTAACAAGGCACAGTGCAGCGTTGAGTTCTGCTACTGAAAATCAAATTCAGCGGAAAATGGGAAACGAAATAGAGTGTCATAAGACTACCTAACCCGCTATGTGCGGGATACAGCGTGAAGCTAGTGTTCTGAGTGTAGAGTCAGTATAGTTTATGGTAAGCGAGATAGCGATCGTTGGAGCTTTCAATGGAGTAATGTTTAGTAATACTAGAGGATACTAGAGGAATTTACAATTTTCATTTCTTCCCTCTGAAAAGTAGGGAAATGGGTATATCTTAACCCTTAGTTACTTGTGCTTACATCGCTACACGCGGAATACCATCTGAAGAAATATCTCCCTAAAATTCTAAAATTCTAAATTCTAATCACCAGATTAGGTCTACGGTCGAAATTTTATACGCTTTATGCAAATATTTTTTATATATTAGGAACAACTTTAAATATAACATAAACTAACATATTTTATATTATCTGTATTTTGTTTAGAACTAGAAAGTCCACCAAGCAGTCACTGTGAGACAGGCGGCGCGCAGGCGCAACTGTTGCAACACGTACTCTTTATGTCTAATCCTATACATTTAAAACAGGTTTGTTTCAATATTTAACTACATATACATTTTTTTACTATTTTACAGACTATTGTGATTTTTTTGTTTTGTTTGACTGTAAACAAGACACAAGATGTGGGTCGATCTTTCACAAGTTACAAGACAAAGCGAGGCGTTAGGTTTTGCCACTGAAATTCCACATTCAAATTCAATTATTTTTATTCAAAATAACATGTTTTAAGTTTGACTGTTTGAACGTCAATCAATTTATCACCCGTTCACTAAAGTTACTGCCTCAGACCTGTGAAGAACCGGCCCAAGAATCTCAAATTAAAATCATTCTTTATTCAAATAAACCTTTGCAAGCACTTTTGAATCGTCAAACGAACATAGAAATTACCACCGGCTCGGAATGCGGTTCTGCTAAGAAGAGCCGGCAACAAACTCAACAGTTGCTTTTTTTTGTGTTGAAATAGGTTACAATTTCATTGTTTAATACAACGGTGACTATTCTGCATGAAATTCAAATGATCTTAATTGAACACATTTTTATTGTTCAAATACTCTTGAACAGCGTAATAAGTTTCTTGGTTAACATTGCTTTAACGCTTACTTTGAATTTCTCCAGTGGCAAATTCTAAATATATTTAAAATAAATTTAAATAATTTCAAACAACATCTCAGCGGGAGACTTGTCTTAAAGTAGAATTAAAACGATGAGAAATGTCTTAATACTAAATTTCTCCTGTCTACCATGTTATATACTGAATACATGATAATAAAAAATATATTAAATATTTTTGCAGGCACGATCAGCACTTCTATCTCTGAAGCAACGCCACCCAGACATATTCCGAAGCCCTTGTGTATATTCTGACGTATGTGCTCTACTATCAAGAGACACGTACATGTTATATGCCAGAAGAATATTACAAGAACTATTCCTAGATACCAACTTTGAATGCTTTCAGTACGAACCAGCCGCCATATTGGCGAGACATCCCCCGTTACAAACGACTATACAAACAACTCAATAGTGTGAGTTGGTGAAAAATTGTATTTAATTTGTTTTTTTTTTGTTTGTTGCAATTGGGATGTTGAATTTGCTTATCTATGGTCCTGTATCTTTTGTTTTTTTTTAATATTATTCGAACTAACTACTTGTATCGTGAAAATTATTTTAGCCAAATCAGATATTTTAGGAAAACAATATTTTCCGTAATGTAAAATTAAATCATAAATTTATTTAAATCGATTGTTTTAACGATAGAAAATGTGACGTTGAGTTTTTAAAGTGGGCTCTTTGTGGGGAACTAAGTGTAAGACGAGGTTTCCTTTGCCTACTTTGCTATATACAGAATTCGACGTTAACTTAAAAATCAATCAATATCCCTATTGCAAAATCGAATCCTCTCCAGTAGTTTATATTGTGATTTGTATACTATTAAATTAACTTATTTACTTGTAATAAAATCGATATTCATAATGCTCTTTAATTTTGTGCACAGATTTGAATATATGTGTTTGTATATATTGTAAATTGGGCGCTGTAATGTTGTTTTAAACTTTTTATTTACTATTTCTTTCGTTTCACATATTTGTGACATTGGTATATTACCATTGGTTGAATGTTGATTGTTTAAAATTTACAATGAAAATTCAGTATCTAATTTTTGTTAGTAAAATGTGACTATAAATATATACTATCTATACTCTGGAAATATTTTGTTTTAAGTAAATAATATTGCCATTGTCACATTTTGTATTTATTTATATCTTGAATAAGCCCTCTTATTGTTTTTTTTTTCGTTTGATGTAATTATTTAAGCTATTTAATCTTTCTATTAATTGGGTATTAACATTATTTTGCACTGTAGGATTGTATGGTGTAACTAAATACAACATTTTTCTAACACTAGAAAAAAATTGTATTTCTTTTCCGTATTAAAAATAGAAACATTTTTTAGGAAACATATTAATTGGAATGCAGTGGAATGCGAATACAGGCTGCTTGGAAATTGTATAAACACAATGATAAGGCTTTGTTTTCTTGGATGGTTACCAAAAGGCGCTACTGCTACTCTTTAGCCTCAATCCAGTCAATATTTAAGCGCGTTCTAAAAATAGTTCTATATTTATACTAAATACAAATTTACAAAAAAAAATCTCAGCATATTATGATATAGAAATATTTTCCTTTTGTTGTTGGCAAATGATATTTAACCACTGCCCTTTGTATGATGTTTTCACTGCCCGTTTAAATTTGTTTCTTGTTAAATAAAACATTATGTATATCGATATATTTTCTAATTAAGTTAAATATAATATTAGCGCCCGTTTTAAGTATTTAAGATATTTTCGGTGTATTTTATTTTATAAGTATTTATATTACAAATTTAGTGTCCCAACATTTAATAATATTGAATTAACAAAATAAAATGTATAAAAAATATTGTGCAGCTGTTGGACAATTGATTTGAATTTGTTATTGATTCTCCGAATCATTGAAAATTATATACCAGTAAATAACATGATGTAATATATCCTACATGTTTTATTATTACTTGTACACAATATATTTAAATAAGTGAAACTATTAATTGACTAAGAAATTCAAGCCTGTTGTTATTAGCTGAATGACAGCATTCATCTCCTATTATTCTAGTGATATATCCCACCTAAAGTGACTGTAAAATGATGCCCGTTATCGTTGATTTAGTGCAATAATGACGTAAATGCATTAAAAAAATAAACAACATTGATATGCTAATGTATGCAGAAAGACTATTTACTGATTTTGATGGCATCTTCTGCAATATTTCGAATTGTAGCACTAAAAGAGCGATATTATATTTAACCTATATTATATTATATTATAATCTACCATTGTGTTCAATGTAACAAACAGACTTACCTATTATAGGAGTAGTTGTGATAGGGTTTAATCATTATTAAGATAATTTAGTAGCGCTCATGACCATTTTTCCAATACAAACAAAATTTAAAGTGCAGTTCTTACTTAAACGCTTACTCAATAGGGATATCTATTTAGTTTAAATTTGTCTTAAATATTTTAAAATTAAATTACGGTGATACAACATTTGGCTAGGTGTAGCGAATATTATGTATAGAACATCAATGGCAATTAATTTATTTTTTTTGGTTTTAAAACTTTCAAAGTTATGTTAAACATATGTAAATTATATATAATATGTTATGTTGAAATTATTTTCATTCTATTGTAAGTGTAAAATAAACAATGGTGTAAAATAATTATTTTTACTTTTGCTATTGTTTTTGTAAGTAAATAACTTAATTGGGGGTACATTGTTACTTTTGTGTTTCGATGCAATACAATAATGCAAAAAAATATTTTTTCCATGTGCTAAAATGAATGGAGAATATTCATATTATAAAAAATTGTCAATATTTTTCTCTTTTAAAAGAACTTGTAAGTTTATAAGCCTATTTATATTTTTTTTCGTTATGAAAACATGATTAATTAAAGCAATATGAAAATTTAATGTATATTCCATATTGAGATGTGATCATGCAGTGCATCAATCAAAATGTCATATTTTTAAGAAATTTCGATAATTCATATAATTGAAATATAAATAGAAATGACTAGACTTTCTTAGTTATATTTCATTACCATTCAGTAAAAATGGTTTTTAATAATATTTTCCTACAGTTAATAGTTATTAATATAATCATAACATAATTAAATAAAAACTATCACAACTCTTTCTATAATAATGATATAAATAAAAGCATTTAAATATAATTTATTTTTTATTTATTACAGCAGGTTGTAAATGCATATGTGTATCATTTATTTTTGTTTCTTATTAAACATAAGATATCATACTAATATTTACAAACAAATTGGGTGTCACTAAACATGTTATTAGATTGCTTTGTTATTGAATTGTCTCAATGTAATGTATAGGTTAAGTTATATTTCCTTTAGATTTATTTGATTGATTTTATTATTTCTATTTAAGATTCTCAAAGATATGTTGCAGTATTCCTAGGAACATTAAATCCATCTCTTTTCTAGTTAAACCTCTCGACGTCCGCATTTATATTATATAATTTAAGGATTTTCTCTTTGTGTAGGTATTATATTCACATAATCCAAAATAATATCATCTGTTATTCCGTCGTTAAGAATAGTCTGATAAGATGCTACAAGTATGTTAAAAACAACCAACACGCGTAGTGTATGAAGTTGAAGTTGCAATATATATTGAAGTGTATAAATTTTTTTTTATTTATTTGTATGTAACATTATAAATTTCGTTAGATTACAATATCTTCAGCAATATTGTCAAATGGAGAAATTCAGTATAAAGTTTAAAAACAACAGCAGGCACGATATGAATAGTAAAAAATGACATTTTGGTGCTACCGCCACCGAACCAGAGATTAGGTTTTTACATAACAGTGAAGATTCAATTTATCTGTAGACCACAATATCGCGGGAGATTGTAATATAATCCAATTTTTTAATGTTACTGTGACATACATACTTTAAAAATACCGAGTGCCATTGAGCCGGTTCCATAAAAGGTTATAATTATTACATTTTCACTAATATTATTAACGAATGCAGCAGCCTCGGTATCATTAAACAGTTTAATAATTATATAATTTTCTATAATATTTTTTTTATTTAACCTTACCTTCAAGATTTTGATCCCAAGTAATAATGAAATAGTTGTAGGTATTTATTTAAGCTAAAAATAATCTATATTTTGTTTAGGAATTTATGCTATATAGTTTGTCATATTCAATGGATGTCAAAGATAAAACAAAATAACTGACGATTAGTATATTTATTAATAAGAAAATTTCGACATTTAAAAGTTTATCTACTTTCTTATTACATTTTTTATACATTAACAACAAATAGCAAAACTGCCCGATTTATATACACACAAAATACTTTCCATAAAAGCCTGCATTTGTATTTAGAATTAAGAAATAAGGTATTTGCCCTGTTTTTAGCAAAAAAACTCAAATTAAGTTTTGAAACAGTTGCTAGCGAAGCTAATTTATGTACATTTCCATTTTACCATGAGTGACATTTTCAGATACGGATGAGGCGAAGTCCTAGAAAATTCCTTAGTTCATAGATTCAAGTTCCTCTCCCTGCAACGCAACTAGCCCAAAGCCCGCAGTGTGACTAGATTGCTAACAAGTGTTTTTTTTTTCAGTGTTATAATTGCAATTTTATGTAAAACATTTTTTTTGAACAATTGAGTTTGGAACAAAAGAATAACTGATACGATAAATACTAATATATGCTTTCGACATTTTAATGTATATTTGATTTTCATTTACTAATGTCGATTTGGTTTTCATATTAAAATGAAAAAAATATCGATTTATTTCTTGTCAGCAATGGCAACACGCATGGGCAGACTCGACCGGATCATTACCACTCCCGGCGTTTAAAACCGATGTTAAGTAGTGATTTTGGTCACTGCTTTTCGCATTGGGTAATGCCGGGCCCCGGTGCCCATCCCCAAACCCTCCCTGGATTATGATAAGCAGCACTAAAAGAGAAATTACTCCAGAAGGGTATCAGCTTCTTTGATGATGGAGATTTCCTCCCTGAGTCTTTAAACTCAGGCTGTCCCTTAAATTCTGGGGAGGGCATAGTACCGCGACCAATACAAGGCAAACGAGGCGTACGCTCCACGGCAACTCCTGCCACTCTTAATGTGGAATTTTCCAACATCAGGGGCCTACACTCAAATCTGAATGCCGTCCACGACCACCTTGAGACGGCACAGCAGGTCTTGATGTTTCTGACGGAAACCCATATTACCCGACTTAACGGATTTAAAGGATACCAGTTCCGGTAAAGACGGTGTTTCGTACTCATTTATTACAAAGCTAAATAAATTTAATTAATAATATGTTTCAATCAAGCACTATCCCTAGTTTATGGAAGTCTCAAAATGTTATTTCTATCCTTAAACCTGGAAAATTCAAAATCCTGGATATATATGTATATTAAAGTAGCTACTGAAAAGTTGAACCGAGTTTAATATATATGTGTTCAGATTATCCTAGAATAGATGCAATAGAGTCTACGCCCACTCCCACGCCCACGTATTGTAACTGGAGTGTGTAGACCTGACAGCTGTCTTCCCATCCTTTATGGTCTAAGCCATCTAAAGGGCTTGAATGTCACTCTGGTTTAGATTCTGCTTATTATCTGGTATGGAGTGGTTCCTGGAATTTATTAAAGTCCCAAAAAGGTAAGTTCTATTGCCTTTACCCAACATGATTTCCCTAGACGACTGTGGTTTTACTCACTCAAAGATATATTGAACGGAGGATTACTACAGCAATCTGTAGCTTACACCTTGGACATGCTTGTACGCCTGTGCATCTAGCCAAGATCAGGATCAGGGACCATTCGCTGTATGAATGTGATCTGGATGACGGTTCCCCTTCCTACATCTTGCCCTAATTTAACTCGTCCCCTATATGATGTTCTTCTCATAAAGTCAGTCTGTCCTCCTCTAAATGCTCAATGTTTGTGTTTAGTCCTTTTTGTCACTTTTTATGTAAATATATTAGACATAACATAATTAGATTATAAACTAACATCTATGTAAATTATTATTTATTACTAACATATTGTGTTGTATGTATATATTTATTATGTTGTATGTATATATTTTGTAAATATTTATTATGTTGTATGAATATATTTGGTAAATATTTATATTTTAGAGACTTATCATGGCTTAGCGTCACAAGCGTGTGACTGTAACCGACAGGTTGTGAGTTCGATCCCTACTCAAGGAAATGAAATATTTAATATTTTAATTTAAATATTTAATGTTTTCATTTCTTCGCTCTGGTACAAGGTTAAAATGCGGCGTTGAGTTCCGCAACTCAACATGCAATGCGTCAAATTCGTCGGAAAGTGTGGAACGGTGTGTCTTAACACTAAGTTCACACGGAGTGTCTTAACACAAGTTCCCTCTGCCTACCCTGCCATGTGCAGTATACAGCGTGAAGCTGAGTGAGTGAGTGAATTGTAAATATTTGTATGTTAAAGGTGCAGACAGCAATTTTACTGGATCTCATTTTTATATATATTATATTATTGTGTACAATTGTGTCTTGTACTGATCAATTCTTCTCTCGTGAGTCTCCCATACAAACAATGTGACATTGTCGAAGTGAACTGTGCTTGAATGTGAACTGTGAAAATGAACGAATGAATAAAATTTGACACTTTGACAGTGACAATTGAAAGGATTTATGTTTATTCTTTATTATTATATACAATTAAACAATTAAATTGTAATATTATTTCTTCTACCGTACAACCTCCTTCGTGTCTTCTGTTGTCCATTCAGCGTGACATTGACGAAGTGATATGTGCTCAATTGGCACGCTCGGAACGGCATAATTAAAGAACAATATCATACCATACAATTAAATATTATTTGTAACTATTAAAATAAAACAAAAATATAGTAATATAAATCTGACGCTTAAAATAATTAAATAAATAATAGTTTCTTTTGTATATCCTCATCTCTTTTAGGGCAGTAAGTCACCGGTCATTGGTATGGATAATCAACAAAATATTGAGACAAGATTGGAAGGTTGGAGTAAAGAGGAGAAGTTTCAATTACTACAGTCTCTGAAAGATTACGGATCACAAAACATTAATCAAATTTGTGTCTTTATATCTACTAAAAGCGAGGAAGAAATAAAACAAGCAATACAATTTTATAAGGAAAAAGCAGCAATACAAACTAAAGCAAGACTCAATAAGGCTAAACGGAATAATAGCACTCCTATTATCCCACTGGCCAGTTGGGCAAAATTTATAACAGATTCTTATGGAATTGATGACCTACAAACTGAAACATCAACTGCTTTACGATTGATAGCAGATTACGAAGTTAAGCCCCCTGGTGTGTGCACTGAAAAAATTGATTTCAGAAAAGTTTATCATATGCTAGCTGATGCTACTGAAGGTAAATCCCTACCCAATGATAAATTTATAATGGCTATTTTTGACAAATGTATTATAGAAACAGCACTAACAAGCAAAGCATTTATTAAAACTACATCATACAAACAATTACTTCAGTCTATAAATGTATCTGAAATGGACATAAATGCATTTTCTAAACCAACTGATAACATAGAACTGGCAACCTTAAGACATCTATCAAGCCAAGCCTGTTATAATCCATTAAATATTACAGAAAATTATTTAAAATCCTCTTCATATGAAAAATAAACACTTGTGAGTAATTACTGTATTTTATTATTTTACTAACAAAGTAAAATATTTTACATCATAACTAAAGTATATTTTTCTTTTAGATTGTTATATTTGAAGTATATAGTGTTTGGACATATTTCTAATTAATATTGTAATAAACAATATTAGGAATTTAACCATTCCATAAATTTGTTAAATAATCTTAAAGCCATTTTAACCATCCTATCCCAAAAACCAGATTCCTCTTCACTTTGCTGGGCTGATGGAGTTGAGAAATCATCAGTTTCAAAATCTTCAAGTTGACGTTTTATTCGAGTGAAAGAGTTTAGTGCAAGAGAATCTCGGCTATCTAAAAGATAAATAAAATTACATTATTATGATTGATGATTTATTTAAGCAGCAAGGGCAAAGAAAGCCGTAGTGTGAAGATATTCTATACAATTTTCATGTATGTTTGTAGCAAGTAAATTTAAATAATTCAAGCCACTGTGTTAAAATTGAATCATCAACTATTGCAATTGCAAATCGGATATATGCAGCTGAGCCACAGACACCTCTAAAATTAACTATATTTTTATCTTTTTTTGCTTTTTATAGTTAAAATGTTCAGTTATAATTTTGAATCATTAATAATATATTGATATCACAGAATTTACTTGACATGTACTAATTTAACTGACCTGAATTTTTCACAGATGTCTGAAAACAAAGAGTTAGTATTATTAAAATAATAATGTAAATCCAAAATGTATCTGATGTAAATAAAAAGTACATTTAGAGATAAGACAATAAATCCATGTCTTGCTTGGCACAGCGGCACAAACAACATCTTGTGGGTTCTATCCTCACTTGAGGAATGAAATATTTAATATTTTTAAATTAAAATATTCTCATTCCTTTCCTCTGGTAACAAGTCAAAGTGTGGCGTTGAGTTTCGCCACTCAAGACGCAATGCTAAAATTCGACAGAAAGTGGGAAACGGAAGTGGAACGGAGTATCTCCCACTGCCTACCCTGCCATGTGAGGGATACAGCTGAAGGTACAAAATATATATATATATTTTATATTTACCTGATATCCAGTTGTACATGTCATAAAACAAAATAAAATAGCAAGCGACACAAGCAAATAAACTGTGCTGCGTCGCATATTGTCGACTTGTATTCCCACATTAGCTATTGCATGACTTTGAACTTGTATTTTATAGGAAGGCGTGGTGTTTGATGATTACACCGGAAAATTATGGCATGCAATCACTTGTACCACAATCAATGAGTAATGATTTGCCTTTTTTTATTCATCTTTTGTTAGATTTGTTACAGTGGAAGCTTAACAACTTTAATAGAACCAGCTAAGTAATTTTTAGCTGATTACATAGAATTATAGCAAGTGAACATGACTGATGTTACTCATATAGAAATAATAGTTATCATCTGGTGGTAAATTTAGTTTATTGCAATTTTTTTAAACGTAGGTAGGGGTATTTGAAAATTGTTAATTAAAATTTGGTTTTAATTTTCAAAACAAAATAATAATATATATAAATATTATTTACTGTAGTATGCACAATGCTGACAATTTGATGCATATTTATGACGTATGTATTAAGTTGACCACTTTGGCATAAATCGAAACTACGACCTATCTTATTTATATATAAATATGCTATTGACCAGAACAAAATAGTAACATGTTGCGTGGTACATAGAACAAAAGTTACTTGTTTATATACCGAATGACCTCTGTTCCGCACCATAGCATGCACTCAATACATAATATATAGGAAGGCATTTGTATACTTGGTTTGGTTATTTCTGCTTTTAGTAAAATAACGTCTAGTGAGAAAAACCATGAGTGGAGTCTTAAATAAACTTCTCAAAAACTATTGGTCTGATACAAAGATCACAATATCGTTATTAAACAAATAAGGAGTATTTATTTTTTAGCTTCACGCTGTCTCCCGCGCTTGGCAGGGGGTATGTAGAGGGAACTAAGGAACCTAGTGTTAGGACACTCCGTTCCATTACCCAAGTTCCGTCGAATTTGAGGAATAGCATGTTACGTCTCGGAAATAACGTCGCACTTAATTTTGTTACTAGAGCAAAGAAATAAAAATATGAAATAAGTTTACAGTAGCACACTTGTGACTATGATGCGCCATAAGACGTAACAATAACATATAAATAGATTATTTATATACCTAATATATGTTTTGTATATTTATGCGGTGCTTGTCAATCATGGCACTGTTAGGCGCGTCATCATTGTTACCCTACAACTTATTTGTTAACGATTATATTAAAAGGCCGCAAGGGCATTGGACGGCCAACAAAACCCCCTGACACCCTCCCGCTATTCTCATCGGAAGAGGCTTTCGTGAAATTTTAGACAGTGATCCTAAAGAACGTTGCCCTCAATAGAATCACTATCGGAGCTAAATTTCAGACCATCGCCCAGTAGATTTTAAGCTAGGGATAGGCAGCCTCTCAGGCAAAGTTCGCCAATAACATCAAGGCTAAGGACCTCATACCTGGCATTAAAGACTCTGTAGATGTTGGTAGGGAAGCCTCGTCCAAATTCACGATCTTTATACAACAAGCTCTTCGAAGTTGATCAAGAAAGATCTCCCCTCGGCAGATCTGAGATCTCAGAGAAGCTCAAGAATCAAACCGTAATAAAATCTTAGGAGAAGAATCAAATCAATAAATTGATCAGCTCAGAGGCGAGTCTTGGCTCTTGGTATAATCTATTCGAAGGGTTCATGCCGTATTCCCTGGCTTTTTTTTCTAAGCGTTCGGCGCTTTGTGGTCAACCCGGAGAAAAGCGTAGCTGTGCTCTTTACCCTTAAGCGTTACGAGATCGTCTTGTCAAAACGCTTGTCCTCCATTTCTCTAGGACGCGTTTTCACTTCCTTTAGAAATTTATCTCGCCAAGGAGATTCTTTCATGAAATGAACTAACCCAATAAAAGTTGCCTTAAATGGGCCTCTCTACGAGTGTACCAGACAGGCAGCCATTACTTATTGAACATTATTACTGGAGTATACTGTTCGACAGTTAGGTTCTCGCCATCATATGAGATATGTGATGAAGAGATCACTGACTGACTTTTGTGTACTTGGTATCATATGAGATGATGACTGGTCTATAAGATAGGCGACTAGGCGACGACTGGTCGAAATGTCACCCTGGCTATGATATATTGGTATGAGGTAAAATATGATAGTGGTCATGTCTTGTTTTCAGCTTCACGCTGTGTCCCGTATTACATATATTATTTCCTCGAGTGTTCAGTTCAGCGAACCCAGAAATCGTTGGGTCCACGCTTGTGCCCCTTCACCACGACAGACCTCAATATGGATAATTCATGTTTTTTTTTTATGGAAAAGATAATTCATGTTTGATCAATTAATCAATCAATTTATATATTTTTATTTATTATTTTAATTATAAATATTTTTAAGATCTATTTATAATCATTTATTTGATCCATCTTTATACGGGGCTGAAGCAGTGAAGGTGGGTGTAAGTAAGTATATTATTAAGAAATCCCTACAGCCTTTTCCTTGGTGTACAGTCCCAGGCAATATAAAAGAATATTAAGTACCATGTAGATTGTGAAGATGACATTAGTTATATCTATCTTCTACTACTAACAACTGTTTGTTACACAGCTACCCTTCATCATTGGTTATTTAAATGGCCACATTGGACAAGCAATTCACTTTAAATATATTAAAAATATACTATTGTGTATAATTTTCAACATGTTCAAATAATATTTTTTGTAGGGCAAAATTTAAACCATTTATATTTAATTATTGTAAAAGAATTTTTAACTGTGTGTTTATCATATAAGTACATAATAAAACATATTCCTAATAATCTAACTGTTTGAAAATGATTGGTTGAATTAATTTAACCATAAACTACATTTTTTTTTGCTTTAGTAATAGTTATTAATTTCAGTAGTTTCTAAATAAGTGAAAGAATATATCTTTCATGATGCCATAGCAAATATGTAGATTTTTTAAAAATAATACATTTCCATTACTTCTCTAGTAATACATAGCTTAAATTTATTATTATATAAAGGGAGAAGGAGACTTGTAAAGAAAAATTATATATCATACATTATTTTTTAAAAAACCCAATCTTTATAGTACATCAATAATACCTTAAGTGCAATGTGAGGAAGAGGGTGAAATAGGCTATTGCTACTTTCAAAGCCCAACCTATATGCAAAATATAGAATGAAGCCAAAAAGTACATAATATTTTTAATACATAAATAAAAGTCATAATATTGTATTAATTATTTAATAGGTGAAAGGTTTTAAGGGTAAAGACGAAATCATATAACTAATATATAAGATGGGATTCTACAAAAGGTGGTCTAAGAAGGTAAATTTTACATAAATACATTAGAATTTTTATTTATTCTCTCCCAATTTTATAAGACATATGCTTAATATTCTAAAGTAATTTACACCAAAACATTACTTTTTTGAGGCTCCAAATCCTGAGAAACCCATTATTTGTGCTAATTCTGATTGTGCTGGACCTTCATCAACATCTTCACTATCTTGAAGTTTCCGTTTCTTATCTCTTCGTCTTTCACGTCGTAATTCCTTTAAACGTGCTTCCTCTTCTGCAGCTTCCTTCAGTCGAGTATCAAGTTCATAATCACGTTTCTTTTCTTCTAATTTGCGTTTATTTAATGTAAATCTTGCTTTAACCTGTAAATTATATAAAATGTTTCATATAAGCATTAAATTATTTATCTTTAGTGCATATTTATGTTAAAATTTTCATCACTACTTATATTAAAGAATTATAATAAATTGTTTACATTGTATAAAATAATTATTTGTATATATTTAATGTGTACAAAAACCTAACATTTGTTTACATCTTCATAGATGTTTTTGGTACATAGTATTTAAAAATATTCACCTGATCTAAAGAGCTTCTTTCGATTTTCATAGACATACCAAGATTTCTTTGATGTTTTTTTCCATTAATATGATCCAAAAAATTTATGGAATCTTTGACAACACAATCGCAGACATTACAGTAGTAGCCACCTGATTGTGAGGTTGGTGTATTCTTGGTAATTACAACACTTTTGCCTAGTTTTGAATCTAAATCTACTTTATACTCGCGTTGCTTTAAAAGTTCACGTTTGATCGGTGGAGCTACAAGAACAAATCATGAGTTAATTATTATGTACTTATTGCAAACAAAATAGTATTTCAGTTTTCGCTTACCTTTCTTTTTAGATCTTTCTTCTTCTTCCAATTCTGCCTGTAATCTCTCTGCAGCAATTTTTTCGAATTCATCTTTGTCCCACTTTCTTCGATGGTCATCTGGTCTCAAACTCATATTAAAGATTTATAATAAAATATTAATATTGTTTTTAATATTTATATTTGTTTATTTTATGCGGATAATAACCATTAACCAAGCATTCGTTTACGTCTTCATAGATAATTACATATAAATCTTTATGACATGTGATATGTCATTTATGTTCAGCAACTCCTTAATTTTGTCTATTATTTTTCCAGATATATTAATAATGTTTAGTAACGTCTAAAGAAAATATGTTAAAATGTAAAAAGAAAATATGTAAGATTTTTTGCCGATTTTTTAATTAGATTTTATTTTTTAAAGTTATATTGGATATTTTCTTTGTAGAAATTGAGATACTTATAAATTTCACAGTTGCTAAGTTATATATAATTAAAAAAGTTAATTTAAAAAAATATATTTCTATTGTTATAGTAATAAGCAAATAAATGTATCATATTTTATGCAAATAATGTGAAAATGGGAACGTCGTGGCGCAGAGATGCAAGCATGCGACAAACCATTATGTACATCTTAAATATACTACTATGTGTCTCAACAGCTGCAATAACTTCATACGTCTACGTCTGTCATGCATGGCTATCAGTATCATACTTGCAAGCGTGAAATGTGAACGATTGCCTCGGGTCAGCAAGTATGTTTACATACTTGTCGAACGCTGAACTAAGACAGTCTTCCCGATCCTCCACGCTGTCAGCACCGCGAAAAGCAGTGGTAAAAGCTGAGCTTTGCGTTTTCATCAGGAAAATTATGATTACCGTATCATACATTGAAAGCAAAAATAGAAAAAAACACTTTAAAATTTTGTTTATTATTGAAAGAGGCCTGTCGTGGCGCAGGGGCACAAGCGTGTGAAAAAAGACACGTGGTTAGTTCGATTCTCTAGAAAATTAAATATTTACATTTAAAAAATAAATTAAATTTGAAAAATTTTAAATTTTATATTTTTTACTACAATTTCTTCGCTTTGATAACAAGGCAAAACGTGAAATTGAATTCCGTTCACGCAATGCCTCAGATTTGGCCTGAAAGAAAGGCAATGCTTGAAAGTGGGGAACAGTGTTCTAACACTAGGGTCCGAAGTTACCTCTGTGAAGCTGACAAAAAAAATCAAGAAATAAAATAAAAATATCAATCCTTCTACCCCGGACTTGCATCTTCGTCATTTATGCATTATATCATCAAGAACAGCGTTGTAAAATAAATTATTATATTATTATCATTTATAAAATATATGTCTATGTAGGCAAGTGAATATGCTACTTAAAAATAGTAGTTTTTTTTATCAGCTATATAATAAAAGAAACGCTCCTAGCTGAGCTGACGTGTTAACATGTGTACTTTGCAAGCACTTAGCGTTATCTCACTCTGAACTCCGTTCAAACTTTACGGCTGGTCCGTATTGGTGACAACACTCGCACGCTTGTGTTGGTTTATGCTTGGCAAACCTCAAGAAGCGTGTAAGCGATGAATATAAAAAGCGGGCAAAGTCGCACTAAATTTCTGTTTTTAAATGTTAATTGTCTATTTTTACTGCTCAGACAGTTAACCAAGGGGGCTATTCTATCATACTCTTTTACCAAACGATAATTATAAAATGAATAATGAAGCAAGGAATAATTTTTGGATAGCAGAAATTTGTAAAAATCTCTCTACTGAGTTGTTTAGTAATGAACTTAGAGCAGACTTAAGCCGTGAAAAATAAAAAGCAGGGATAGATTATTTTAATAATAAAATAGCCAGCTACACAAGCTTTCAAATAATTAATAAGGCAGAAAAATATATAGAAACTTGAAGCAAAATTATATGGAAAATTACTCAAGAACCGTCTGCCGGGTTTTACATGCAATTTTTTCTTTCTTACAATAATTCTTAAAAAAATGTTTTCATATGCATAAAAGCACAGAAAATTTGAAGGTTTTCGGTAAAATATATTTCTTGATCACAAGGAGGGAAAAGGTCTGTTCCATGCATCCTCCTCCAAATCTAAAGCCTCTTTTTGCTTATCAAAACAAACTTTCGAATATCTCTTGCAATCTTCTCGCTAATACTGCATTCACTTTCACTACAAACAGGGTATACTACAAACAGGGGATACACTATTCACTATAAACAGGGTAGGGTAACTCCAATAAAACTTCCTTGGTGTAATTCGCACATTTAGTTAAGTTTGGTAAATTTAATTTATTTCTTTATTTTCGGAGCTTGTAAAAAAAAATTGGTCATTGGTGCTTTTCGGGTACCTTAGCTATATTTCATTATCCCATTTACCTACCACCTGTCTTTTACAGACACACGCTTTTGCCTTTGCGCCTCGTCGGTCGGGTTTGGTTAGGTATGCAATTATATTATATACAAAATGTAGGTACTAACAAAACGGGGAAAATGCTACGACAGGAACTTTATATTCAGTACCTATCTATATTTGAAACTAGGTATTTTATTGCTTACTGGCACTACTTATATTATTTATACATTTTATTTTTGTAACAGTTCAGGATATATAATATAAGAAATTAAAGCTGGTGATGTTTATGTATGTATATTTATTTTGAGTTGTTTTATAAACATTCAAATATTATATAACACTTTTTATTTTTAAACATTACGGATTTACGCGAGGCCTAATGTTGGCGTAAGGGCAAAATCGAGGAATGAAGTATTTTAATATTTTCATTTCCTCACTTTGGTAAAAGGTAAAGTGCGGAATTGAGTTCCGCCACTCGACAGGCAATGCCTTAAATTCGACGGAAAACGAAGAACGGAAGATTTAACGGAATGTCTTAACAATAGATCTCTAACAGAGATAAGTCCACCTACCAAAAATAAATTATTTTTGGTAGGAAACAAAAAAAATAAGACCGATAGCTGATAGTTCATTTCTGAGTGATATTAATATTACAAATTAAATCTCACCTGACTATAATAGTAAGTATATCTATCAGTAAATCCAAAATAAATATACTTTAATATAAGAAGCCTTTGTAAGAAAGGAAAGTTTGACGAGTTAAAATGTATATTATCAGCTACACCTTTTAAGATACAAATAATCTTAATCACTGAGACTTAAATCTAAGAAGCAAGCCTTATTCCTAAAACTTCCAAGCTACACTCACTATTATAACTACCGGTGTGACAAAATCGGTGGTGGCGTTTCGGCTTATATTCAAAATATTAATTGCGTTGGAAAAATATGCTCTTGAATTGGGCGTTGTTTATAGTCCCGGTGATACAAATTTCCACAATTTTTTGGAAGATTACCATCCTCAACTCTAAAGAAGGAAAGGAGCTTTAATCTTTGGTGATTTTAACATAGATTTGTTTAAACCAAACAATAAGTCAAAACTATACCAAAAAATACTAACTGAAGCGGGATATTTGGTTCTAAATAATAAATATGAAAGCTTCTGTACCAGAGACACATCACAAGTAAAGTCTATTATAGACCATGTATCCACTAATCTTAAGCTAAATGGCTTCCATATGGGAATTATAGACTCTAGTATATCAGATCACAAGCAATTTATTCTCGAAATCAAAAAAAAAGAGCCCACCCAAAAGGCCTAATCCTAAGCTAAAACTAATGTTTGAATTCATGCAAAATTTCAGAATTAACGACTTTATTTCATTATTCAACTAAGTAGTGCTAAAAATAGTAAAATTAAAAAAATAAAAATTTTAAACTCCCCTAAAGATGATTAGATAAACAAAGATATTAATTATTCAAGATAAACAGACACGCATTAAATCATGGACAAATTAAAAAAGGAGCCCTCATGATGTGAAACTAAAAATTGAATTTGAATTTATAAGGAATAAAACCATGCGTAAAACCGATTAAAAACAGTAAGTCATTCAATGAATTTAAATCTAAGCTTCTCCACCTTCATACTTACCGATTATTTACTTGGGTCACCAAGTAAATATGGTTAGGTATGGATGGCGCTTGGATTCGGATCCATTGAGTGATCATTTCATTTGATTACTTCATTTTATTTTTGTAATTTTATATTTAATTTATGTACTCTTTGTTCGCTATGACCTACGAATATTGTATAATGTTTCTTTTTAATTAACTTCTCATGTAAATGACTTTGTCGAAGTGAGAATAAATATCTTTAAACCGAAACAAAAAAATATAGCAAATTTAGAAAAAGATTTCAAACACTAAAGCTTATAAGAATTACGATTAAGGCCACTGGCGGTGGAAATTATTGCTTATTTCCTCCAGAATATTTGCTTCCTACTAACATTAAAATTTTCGTTCTCATTAGCACTTGTAGATTTTTAATTACAATTTTATTTTAAACATAAAAAAAAGATTGTATATTAACTCTACTTGAAGTTGCTTTGTTAACATAAAAATATTATACAAGTATTTTTTTATTTTCAAACATTATGAATATAGGCGAGACCTGTCGTGGCGCAGGGGCACAAGTATGATATATATGTACCTACCGTAAAAAGTACAGGTTGTGAATTCGATCCCCACTCGAGGAAAATAAACATTTTATATTTTCATTGCTTCGTTCTGGTAGCAAGGCAAAGTGCGGCGTTAAGTTTCACTCCAGTGTCCACTCAACATTCAATGCGTCAAGTTCGGCGGTAAGTGGATAACGGAACGAAGTACCTATCTCAGCCCTAGGTTCTCAAGTTCGCTTTGCCTGCCTTGTGAGGGATACAGCGTGAAGCTAAGAAAAAAATATGTAAATAAATTTGGTGAGAAATGATATATATTTTATAACATATAAGTTCAAAATTTTACACAAACTTTACAAACTAATGTTTGTATGTAAAACTCCATCTCAGTGTTGCAACAATGTTTAACGCCTTCGCGAGCTTAAAAAGTAGCTTGTGATAAGAGATCAGTTTAAAGCGTGGTTTTACTGCATTATCTCATCGTGCAAGCGCAGGTAGATATTTAGATTAATGTAGTGGCGCCGAGCTGAGTAGTTTTTTGTTTTTTGGACAAAGGAGCAAACAAATGCCCAGTTTTCCTGAAATAAAAGAGCCGGATCTATTTTAGTTCCATTTTTGTCGTTTTGCACTCACATTAAATTTTATTTTATTTATTTTCACACAATTCTGTTGTTGTTATATCACTTTGTTCTCTATCATATCTACATTTATTTATTATTTAACCATGTATGAAAGACTTTGAGATTCGAATTTAGGAGAACTGTAAACTAATGTAAAGCCCCACACATGAATAAGCAGATTGGATGTGCGAATTTAATACCTACATAGGTCGAAATTACGGTTCGTCAATCAAGATGTGCGCCAGAATGTGCAGTCAAGTCAAAAAGCTGGAAATTATGTGTTTCGGTGTATTTTAGACGACATATTTTTAAGTCCTTCATCGTTTGTAAACTGTTTAATCCGCATGCATGAAATGTGGCTTATTTCTAAGCATAAGCATGTCTGTAAGCAATAAACAAATTACGAGATAAAATGCATTTAAATAAAAAAGTAATTAATTTTAGTGAAATAACTATATATTGTACTTACAAAGTTTGCACCTCGACTGTCGGTCCTCAAGTGTGCCAAAGAACGAAGAACGCTTTGTGTAAACACGCTGACGAGAAACAAGAATTTATAACTAACGGGGCCCATGCGAGTTGGGCCACATGAACTACACAAATAATTAATTATTTAATGTTGTTTATTATGTGTTTCGGTGTATTTTAGACGACATATTTTTGAGTCCTTCATCGTTTGTAAACTGTTTAATCCGCATGCATGAAATTTTTCTCAATTCTAAGCATAAGCATTTCAGTAAGCAAAAAAAAACAATTACGAGATAAAATGCATTTAAATAAAAAAAGTAATTAATTTAGTGAAATAACTATATATTGTACTTACAAAGTTTGCACCTCGACTATCGGTCCTCAAGTGTGCCAAAGAACGAAGAACGCTTTGTGTAAACACGCTGACGATAAACAAGAATTTATAACTAACTAGCGGGACCCTTGCGACTTGGGCCACGTGAACTATACAAATAATTAATTATTTAATGTTATTAAGGAAAAAATATTAAATATTTTAATATGTTATCTATTTGGTTATACATATATCAAATTGCAATTTTAAATTAACTAAGATAAAAAAGAGAAACGTAGTTTTTAATTAATTAAAAATCATCTTGTAGGATCTTATTCGATTTTAGTAGCGAAGACATAAATAATTCCGCAGTAATTCTGATCCTAGTTCTCTACAATTCCCTCTACCTTCCAGAGATAGTTTCATAAAAATCAGTTGTTCCGAAATAAATAAAAAACACAGACAGAAAAAACAAGGTTATTTTGAAATCACAGACAAACTCATAAATTTTATTTATATGTATTGAAAAGGCAAGTATATATTATGAACTTATGTTGAATAGCTCTCTTACAGAGATGAGTAGCAAAAAGGACATTACGAAACTAACTCTGTCGTACCACAATCAACATGGTCGACGGACGAACAACGCCTTATATAGTTATATAGAATAAAACTTCTGTTGATAAATTACCTATTCTCATTACACATATATCACGAAGTAAAGCTTTTTAATTACAGACGAAACTACGAAATCGAACGTACATATATCGAATATTGGGTCGTATTTTATTTGTGAGTTTACTTTGCAGTCCATGTCAAATAGTGGTTGATGAATGTGCGGTTTAGTTCAACATTTTGGTTATATACGTTTGATATTTTCCATGCTGTTTTTTATTTAGAACTTAGATTTTCATGGTACGTAAAGGGTAAATAAATAATGAAGTTAGATATTTTTGTTATTTAAAATAGTCTTAACTATAGAAATTTCACATTTCGTAGACTTTACTTGTCAAAAACCAATATACCACATTGGTCGTATTTATACCTATTTATGTAATACGTGAACAAAGAGATGTACAAGTATATAATTTTATTATTTTATTTTTAGTTAATATATCTCTCTCTTATAAATTCTTTATTGGGTTTTTTTTTATTTCAAATAAAATTTTACGATGAATGTCATCTAAAAACTACCACGCATTATATATACCTACTCAGTAATGAGTACATTTTTGTAATATAGGTAAAATATAGCTCTCTATTTGTGTACATATATAAATGTATTACATATATAGACTTGTTTACCTCTATGAAAATAGCATAACTCAGAAAAACTATAAATATCATTCGCTCCAATTATAGGGAGCAGGCACAAAGTAACAAAACGTGACAAAGAAATATCACTGTTGCTTGCTGAGGCCCACATTCCGCACGAATACTTCGGCAAATCAATGAGAGAAAAAGGAAATGAGAAAAATCAATTTATATTTCGAAGCAATGTAACAACAAAAGAAATCACATAACATATAATTATAAAGATATTCTTAAACATTGAATGTTTGTCTCAAAAAGATAGGTTAAGTACTTGAAAAGCCTTTCATCTATCTCAATGAAATAAATATACATAGACATAAAGAACTGTTCGGGTCAACTAAACAAAATAGACTAAAAAGTTTCGAGAATCTGTGTATTATAAGCCTTGCGGGGTTAAATCTTTTTTGTATTTAAAATAAACAAAATATATAAAGAAAACAAAGGCAGGAAAATATTTGATATCAGCGGCCGCGGCCAGTTAAACATTCATGTTGTTAGTTCAGTATATTGGTAGCTTAGAATAGAAAGCTATATAAAAAAAATATATTCCCAATTTTTATGCACTGATTTTGGTAAATTGAGAGTTCAGTAGCTCAGTTACAAATTCAATACAAATATTTTTTTAAAGAATTGTTTTTTTAAAGTCGTGAATGATTTGGAAAATTCGTAAGATTTCTTGTTTTACAAATAAAATGTAAGCAACAAACCCTGTTACAACTTACTTTTACGACTGGCCATTTTTCTAATTTAATGGGAGTTGGTTCTATGTTACAGACATATATTTATGTATCTGTGGCAAACACCATTACATTAAAGAACAAGTGAATAGTTCCTTAAGGAATAATTCACGTTGCAAAAGATGTTGTGATTTCAATTTAATTACAACTATATTTTTTTAATTGTATTTTAGCGGATTAACATACGTTAATGCTACATGTTTTACATTTACTGCTTAATATTTTTTGCCGATTACTAAATTCTATCTATATTTATAAAACTGGAAAGTATGTTTGTTTGGTTGAACTAACGGAACTACTAGTCGATTTGAAAACAATTTTTTTGCATCAGATATTCCACTTATCTTAAGGGCTTTATTAGTATTAAAGAGTAGTCATAGACTATAAAACATGATAAAATCTATAGGAGTGAAAAGAAGGAGACAAATTATTGAAAATAGGCAAATTAAATATAGGAAAAAATCATATATAATAGAATTGTTCATATTTAAAAGTTCTAAAAAAAGTTCGCGACAGCACATATCCCCTAAGAACCACTCACAGTAACCAATTTTACGTTTTACATATTACAAAATAATAAAGGATTATTTTCAAACCATTTTAAGCAACACTGTATTCCTTATCTAATTAAGTTAGACACGTTGGGCGTTTTATTTTGATTGAAATTGTCTTTTTACGCCATGTCAAAGACAACGATATTTTAGAAGATATAACAGATATAAAATATGAGAACAGAGTGATTATCGCGTCTAGCGTACACCGTACGCCTCGCGGGCTAGCGCATATTTATATTACAGATCATAAATATATTGAATGTTTTGTACATAATAATTATGAATATTTTTATGGTTCATACTTTTTATCGCGTGATTATCAGTATCAGGTTTTAGTTTTTTTACGCTTTTCCTTTTTTTTAGCTTTACGCTGTGTCCCGTAAGTACTAAAAACATGAGCCTGTTGGGGGAAATTCTTCTGATTCATATATCTAAGACGTGATTTTAATAATTATTGCTAATTATTATCGGGTGCATATACCCAAACTACAAGGATAACGGAACGTAATATACTTAATAAAATGTTCTAATTGAGATTTTTCATTTGACCAAATATGACTATTAAAAAAGGTTTTTATTCGTTTAAGTGTTTCTCTTAGAGGGCACCACATATAATTTAGTATGGCGATACGCCTATAACCAGGACGGACAATTGAGATGTCACAATGTGAAAATGTGATAAATATTTAAAAAGCTACAAGGGCACAGATGGACACACATTCCTACTAGTAAAAATCATAATTTTACTTTTTGATTCACCGTAATCGGGTAAAAAGTAATATATGAAATGTAAACTGCTTGTAATAGCTAGACAATGCCATAACCTTAAGCACTTTAACTTGATCCGTCTATTACAGATGTTTTACAAAGTTTCTACCCTTTTAATTTAAGGTTATTCAAATTAGTTGGTTCGCTGCATTTAGAACTTCTTAATGTACCAAAGAAACTTTTTCAACTGTACTGAATTAAGCCATTGCTATGCATGTCATTGCAATGTTCCAAAATTAAGATATATGTATACCAAGCTTTAAAAAGTGTTTTTACTGTTTAAAATTCACTCATATCATACATACTCTCATATAACTACATTTTTAACATGAGGTTTAAATACTTTCATTAATATTTTTTAATAATTGTAATAGAATAATCTAAATGTGACAATAGGTACCATTTAGATATTTTTTAGAAACTAACATGCCAATAACAATGAATTTAATAAGGGTATCGTAACATAATAATATGAGGACAAACTGTTCATAATAAATATTAAGTTAATATTCATTGCGGCGTTCCTTATGCATGGAGCAGGGGCACGTCTGTATGATTGAAAACGCGGCGGTTGGAGATTCGATTCTCACGCGAGGAGAGCCAAAGGGGCATAAATTATTTCTTCTCTGTGGTATCGAGGTAATCGGCGTTGAGTTCTGCCTGCCTCAAGAATGCCTCAAGATTATGGCGAAAAGTGGGGGCCAAAAGTATCCTCAAAATTGTCTTACATTATTATTTTGACTTAAATAATTACAATTTACAGGTTTATACAGGTGTCCCATAAGTCCTTGGAACTGAAAAAAAAATATATAAAAGAAACTACATATACGTGGGGAACGGAAGTGGAACGGAGTGTCGTAACACTAGGTTTCACTTCCGTTCCCTCTGCCTACCCTGCCAAGTGCGGGATACAGCGTGAAGCTGAAAAAAAGAAACTAACTATAATTTAAAATATTTATTTATTGTTTAGTAATTTACATTAAAAAGGAATTATTTTTAAAAACCCTTCACCTAAATGTTCTACATTTTGTTCTTGGCACTCCTGTAAACGACGACTAACATTTTCTATCACTGCACGGCAAGTACACTCTAAAATGTTTGATTTCTCGCCGGATATTTTCTTTTAGCTTGTCAACTGACCGCGGATTTGTTTCGTAGACTTTAGACTTAAGGTAACCCCATAAGAAAAAGTCCATTGTACTCAAATCCGGCCTACGCGGTGGCCAGGAAATGTCTCCTCTTCGAGATATCACTTTGCTAGGGAAAAGTTTACGAACGACGTGCATAGTGGTGTTGGAGGTATAGGTAGAAATATGGGCCTAGGAGGCTATGCGCGGATATAGCCGCCCAAACTGTGACTTGAGGGCTATATAAGGGCCTTTAATGTTTGAGTTTTTAACTTTTACTTTAATGTGGGTCTCTGCTACTCCGGTACCGACAATTTTACCTATTGACATGGCCGTTTATGTTAAAGTGAGCCTCATCAGAAAATAACACATTGTTAAACGAAGTAAAGCGGTTAATCATTACATTTATAATATTTGAAAATTACGTCACGCAGTGGGGGCCGAATGCGATAAAACTCACACACGCAAAAAGCACAGTCCGCTCCGGTGAAACGCTCCCTGTTGACTGAATTTCAAAATAGAATTTTATTCAACATTAAAAAAATCAAAGAACTTAGGGGACACCCGGTATTTTTGCTGTAGTAATTTAAGTAAATTATTAAATTTAATCAAATTGCTGCTGTAAACGTAATTGGGAAATGCCAATTATTATTACTAATAATAATTCGATTTTTATCAATCTCAATATTTTAAAAACTGTTTATTAAATACAATAAAATAAAACCGGAATATGTAATGCGAACATGGTTGTAGGTTGTAACTCGGCCTAAATATTGCGATTAAATTGTGAACCAAACATTATATGAACTAGTGTATTGAGCCTGTATAGGAGTAGCCAAAAAAATATTTTATTAAAATTACGTATATTAAAATACATTTTATCAGTTATTGCTCATTGCCTTAATGCTTATTGTAGTCATGTTAGACTTTTCTACTTTGTAGGATTAAAGGTTGATAAAAACACTGCATTCACTTGTTGATATGACAGGTCGTTATGCAATTTAACGTCTATTTTACTTATTTACACATTTTTTTTACATATTTACGTCATTCGTTATAGCGTGACTGCATATAAAAACAACTTACATGTGGTTTGTGCTATTATAAAGTGACTATAAACTTGTTCTTGTTTCATAAGTTTAAAAATTATAATTATTGGATTTATGTTTTTAATGATTTCTTACGTTTTTATGAAGATATGTGTCAAGCTACATCATAAGAAGTTGCTAGTATGGGTTAACGCCTCGCAATATGGGACAAGAACCTTGACAGAGTGGCATCATTGTGAAGTGCTCCACATTTAGAACAGTTATAATATTTCAAGAAACGAAATGTTTCAATTTCATTTCCATTGTGTTTAGGAAGAATGAAATTACAGTACATCATAATATATTCATTCAAACGATTTCTTGTTTAAAAGAAACAAGATAAACCACTAAAATTTTATTCTAGCATTATAAAAAGCACTCTTCGAAGTTCCTTTAAGAGGGTTTTATACTGCTAGTAAAACAAAAATTGCAGTTAACTATGTATTTAATATTTTCAGCAATCCAACAAAGGCATAAGTTTGAAATGAGAGCCAAGTTCAATATTAAATAATTTAATTATTAAATTAATAGAGGTTTATATTGGTGCCAATTACTGTGTCCCCTTTGAATTTACTAAAATTATGCTATATTTGAAAGTTAATGTATGTAGTACAAATTACTGTGCTTAGTACAAGTTAGAATTTATAGAACAAAGCCCTGCAGAAACTTTGTAATGGACTTGTTTTGATATAAATAGTATGGTGTCAAAAAAGTCAAATTGAGATGATTAGAGCAAAGAAAGTATTTTTTTTTTTAAATTTTTCGAGCGAGAAACGAATCCACTATTATCGCGTTCTGTCAGACTCAGCGTCATAGAGCCCTGTGGTGCCCTACAGTTGTTTAACCATTTCTAAATATTACTCAACTCACTACTCTGCTTCAAGCTGTTTCCCGTACATGGCAGGGTAGCCAGGGGGAACTTGGGAACCTAATGTTAAGACACTCCGTTCCACTTCCATTCCCCACTTTCTGCCGAATTTGAGCATATCTAAATAATATTTAATTTATTTTACTACGTTAAACATAAAAATGGTTACTACAGGTTATTCTTAGGAAATAGACAGATAAACTTAGATGCGCAAACATTTTAGATATATTTAAAGATGGTAAATTTAATAATATACTATCTTTATGTTCCGATTACAAAATTAAGGTTTGGCAGTGCACTCGTAAGCCGCTAAAAATCCACTCAATATCAACTATCATTCCCCGTTTGAAATCCCACTAACCTGTTTGTTGTACCATAATAGGCTCAAATTGCTTCACAGATTAAACAATATACAGACATATAGAGTTAAGATGTTTTTTCGGCTTCATTTTTTTTTCAGCTACATGGCAGAGTAATTAGAGGGAACTAAGGAACTTGGAGTTTTAGTGTTAAGACGTTTTTCACTTACAACCGAATTCGAGGCGTTGCGTATTATTTAGTGGAACTCAACGCCGCATTTTGCCTTCTTACCAGAGCGAAGAAATGTAAACATTAAATATTTAATTTAAAAATATTAAATACTCCATTCACTCGAGTGCACTCTAACCTCTAACCTTCTCAAAACTCTAACCTTCGTGTTGCGGTCTTATATCATTATGATAGCCTCGATGAAAAAAAAAATAAATAGAATATTATTGTTTACGAGTTGTAAGGAGTTCAAAAGCAGCTTCAAATAGTTCTTGTAAAATTTAATTAGTCGCCTGCCCTAACGACTGCTTTTAATTTTTCTTTTTTAAATTTGGCTTGACACGCTGCCGCGTATCTACATAAGGCCTTTTCACAAACTTTTATTTACTTTTGACCTTTTCGTTGTCTATTTGTGCGTTTGTAATTAAATATTACGAAATTGAATTAAGTTACACGTTCATGTCTAGGGTTAAGCTAAAATTTTAAGTACATATTTTAGTAAGTTTATGTAAATTACAATGTATTTATGCATGGTCATCATCTTTGCACCTCTGCTGTAATGCGATATATTTTACAAGTTTTGATTACGCGGTAAACAAAGATAATATTTTTAACGAATACTTAAAAAAAGTACCTTTAATATGTCATTTATTTAAATATGGTTAAGTTTAAATAAAAATAAATGTATATATATATATATATATATATATATATATATATATATATATATATATATATATATATATATATATATATATATATATATATATATATATATATATATATATATATATATATATATATATATATATCGGCGCGAAGGCAAAACGTAACTCAAATAGACGGTGAATTGACTCGTGTATCGGCGCGAATGCAAGACGGAACTCAAACAGATGTTCTATTGACTCGTGTATCGGCGTGAATGCAAAACGGAACTCGAATAGATGGTCAATTGACTCGTGTTGTCAGTGTTCTGCTGTCAAATATTTATGGTTTGAGTGCCATTTGTATTATAAATATGACGGGTTTTCATTCTCCGGTTCAGAAGCGAGCCAGCCACCGACTGAGGGGAACCTCTGGCTCCTGTGTCTCTGACACTCTGAATCTATTTTCAAATCAAATCTTATTGTTTGGTTTAAAATATTAAGGAAGTATTTAATTTAAATGTATTCAAATATTGCCATTTATTTACTAATTATTCTATTAGTAATGATAATATTTCATTAGATACTAGTTAAATTATTAGATGTAATATTATTAAAATTAAAGTTTTGACATAGTTTAATTTTTATATGACTTACTTTTTGAAGTTGATTTAAATTATCTATAATTAAACTAATATGTATTATTTACTTTTACCATATGTTTTGACTATATTTTAATGAAATAAACATGTATTCAATTAATCAATGTTATCTTTCTCTTACATCAGAAGGGGGATCGAATCGCACAAGTGATTCGACAAATAGTGACTCAATGGCGGGGATATTTTGAAAAAAGCGTGGCACCCATCCATGGTCGTGGTGTGTCACCGTTGACATGTTCTTTGAAGAAAGATTCTCGACTAATTATGATAATTGAAGTGTATCTTTGATGCTAATTACTTTACGAAATTAAACTGTGTCAGTGGATTTCATTTGATTCATTTATAACTACTGAAGGTATGAGTATCTTACAGCAAGCTATTATGAATGCATTAGGTGACTTTGCTCACAGGTACGTAATTGTACATGTCGATAATGTTTTACTAGTATCGGAAAGAACATTGAACAGGGATTGAAGATCTGTACATGAAGTTCTCGAAGTCATCAATAGTTCAGGTTTCGCCCTAAATTAAATTTAAATTTTCCTTTCTTAAAAAACGTGTTGAGTTTTTTTTAGGATTTGAATTTGAAGCAGGTGACATCAAACCCAAAAAGCGTAAAATTGAAGCCCTGTCCTCATTACCACTTCTTCAAGCTACCACTCGGCATCTGGAGAACTACATAAAGCGTGCGAGCGTTGATGGGTACGGTACAATCTTGTTACAATTGGTTGACAGTAAGTTACGTCCAGTTGACTACTTTAGTAAACGCACGACTTTGGGGTGAGTTGTGATACCACTACGAGTTGGGACCCTCGCAGCAGCTAATACGGTAAGATTTTTTAGACACTATTTGCATAGATTGATTGGAAAGTTCGTAGTCTTAACAGATTGCAACGTCGTTAACCACATCGCAAAACAAGATCCCAGAGTACACAGATGGTGGACCTGGTGGTAGTGAGCTTTCGGATAGCTGTGTTTTCGCAGAGCACCAGCGAGATTCGGAAATAAAGAAGGTAATGTCTAACTAAATTAACGATGTCTCAATGAGGAAAGACATTAGAGTTGAGATCAGGTATACCTCATCGTAAGCTACAGCGAAACGAGCGAACAAAATGCTTGCCCGTTGTTCCTCGTTCACTGAAGTGGTCTGTCATTTACAATATTCACGAGTCTATTATCAATGTTGGATACGAAAAGACTTTAGAGAAGCTGTACAACTACTACTGATTTAAAGGTGTGAGTAGATACGTTACGTTTACTTAAATTTGTGGACAATTGTGTGACTTGCACAGTGTGAAACGTAAGATACAAGCTGAAATGCAGACTATACTAATGGCTATTCCTTAGCATATTGTTCACATTTGATGTTACCGGTAAGTTGAGTGAAAAAGCGAACAAAGGAAATACGTCTTCGTGTTGATCGACGCATTTACCAAGTAAATATTGTTCTATCATACTAAAATATTGACAGCAAAAGCAGTACTGGGGTAGTAAAGGACAGCGTGGCTCTTTTTAGAGTACCTGTACATATCATAGCAGAGTTTTGCGAGGGTAAGAACATCGCCCTTCATCTTATTGTCACAGGCACTTGTCGAAAAATAGAAAGGATATTGAGCGTACTAAGGTCAATGTTAACAGCAGTTCAAACTGATAAGGATAATAATATGATGTAAAGCTTTGGTTAAAATAAAGGACGTACCCCGCTGAGTTTCTTTCGCCGGTTCTTCTCAGGTCTGAGGCAGTAACTTTAGTGAACCGGTGGTAAATTATCTGACGTTCAAAAAAAAAATCATAGCTTGTAACTTCTTTTGTTATATAAAATATTTGAATTTGATAACTTGTTGCAGGATTTATAAGAACATGTGTTTAACTTTACTGTCAATAGAGTAACAAACGAGTCATTCGCTTTTAATAGGAAAAGTCGCGCGCTCTCTTAATTTAATGGCTAATTACGATAATAACCGATATGTCTAGATGAGGGTAGGCAGGTAGCTTCCAATAATATTGAGATATCCGCGCGGTATGATAAAGATTGTTTCGATAAAATAAAGTAAACAGTTTTCGGTTTGCAGATTCGTTCTTATTGAGAACGAAGAGAGAAATCGGACAAAATAAGATGCCAAAATTTAGAGGTCCTTTTCCAAATTGTTGAAGTACTAGACGGTAATCGTTATGTCTTAAAGTCATTACTAACAATCGTACATACAAATATCCACACGATCGTATCCGTAAAATGCCTGAAGGTCAATCGCCAATAGACGGAGGTGAAAATGATAATGTGGTTGAGGACTCTTGTTGAAGAGTCTAGTTAAGTTGTGAATCGGTGTCTACTCTTTGAAGTAGCCCGTGGGCAAGCAGTAGGCGGTAGCCCTGGGTGGTGTGGTCGGGTCTAGCCTTGTAGCGAAGACCGTAGAGGCAGGTGCGACTCGGCATTCCATAGCGGAAGTGCATACAGAGCAAGTTTGTTGAAATATGTTTTAAAGTCATGATTTGTTGTGATTGATGTGACACGATGTCATTGTTGATAGGCCTCAGACATAATAATTCAAATTAAATGAAATTAAATATTAAATTCGCTATACATAGTTATAAATACTGTTCTCTGCTTGATTGATTACAGAAGGTAATTGTTGTGTAGGCTAATAAATCTTAATATGAAGATACGGGTAACAGTAGTTCATTTTATTTTATGACGGTAAAAATCTTTTCTGGTAGGAATGGCCGAACGGTATTGTTCTCTTGTGTTTTTGTTACAGAGTTACCAGACACACTATGAAGTTAAAAAGGTATTGTTTTAGAAGCACTCTTAAGTTTCGAGTTTAGAGTGACGTGGCCGTATCGCCTATGGGTGAAGTTAACGAAGCTGATGGATATCTTAACAACGCGGAAACAAACCGTGTGTTTATATTTGATTACTTTTACGACATCACTGAATTCGTGTTTGATTTAACGAAATAATTTTGACTTGACACTTGACTGACAGATTTCTTAATTTGTGTTCAATTTAACGATTAGTTATGTTGCTCTTATATGGTCTTTTATAGGACATGACGTTTATGGGACAGACTTACCACTTCAATAATTTAAAGTAAAAGTTAAAGATATATTGTTGGGCAAAGCATATTATTCAATTTAAGACTATTATCATAAAAAAAAGCGTGAGATTCAAAGCTGTTGTAATTTTGTTACATATTTTCTTTTATTTGTATTTTGAAAACGGCAACTGTTGGGTTTATTGCCGGCAGCCGGTGGTAGCTTCTTATAGGACTGACACTACAGACATTTAATGTAACGTGACGATTCAAAAGTAATTGTAGTAGCCTAAATGAATAAAGAATATTTTTATTTGTGGTCCTGTAACATGGCCAATATTAGCGCTGAGGCTATGCGGCTAACGTGCTTATTTGTTTTGTGACGAGAGTGCAGACGGGATGTGATCCCTGATGCATAGCCAATATTAGCGCTGAGGCTATGAGGCTAACGTGTTTATTTATTTTGTGACGAGAGTGCAGACGGGATGTGATCCCTTATGCATGGCCAATATTAGCGCTGAGGCTATGAGGCAGACGTGTTTTTTTATTGTGCGCCGACGGGATGTGATCCCTGACGCAATTGCTAATATTAGTGTTGTGAGTTTGAGTCTTATGTGGATAACTGTTATATTATTTCAGAGTCTTAAGTGAGTAGGCGCAGGGACGCGCCACTCATCAGAATGGCCGTATCGGCGCGAAGGCAAAACGTAACTCAAATAGACGGTGAATTGACTCGTGTATCGGCACGAATGCAAGACGGAACCCAAACAGATGTTCTATTGACTCGTGTATCGGCGTGAATGCAAAACGGAACACGAATAGATGGTCAATTGACTCGTGTTGTCAGTGTTCTGCTGTCAAATGTTTATGGTTTGAGTGCCATTTGTGTTATAAATATGACGGGTTTTCATTCTCCGGTTCACACGCCCGGTGACGCTGTAAAGACCATCTCAGGTCAACAGCAATTCAGTCACTCAGAAAAAAAAAAAAAAAAAAAAATTCTCCGGTTCAGAAGCGAGCCAGCCACCGACTGAGGGGAACCTCTGGCTCCTGTGTCTCTGACACTCTGAATCTATTTTCAAATCAAATCGTATTGTTTGGTTTAAATATTAAGGAAGTATTTAATTTAAATGTATTCAAATATTGCCATTTGTTTACTAATTATTCTATTAGTAATGATAATATTTCATTAGATACTAGTTAAATTATTAGATGTAATATTATTAAAATTAAAGTTTTGACAGTTTAATTTTTATATGACTTACTTTTTGAAGTTGATTTAAATTATCTATAATTAAATTAATATGTATTATTTACTTTTACCATATGTTTTGACTATATTTTAATGAAATAAACATGTATTCAATTAATCAATGTTATCTTTCTCTTACACATATATATATATATATATATATATATATATATATATATATATATATATATATATATATATGTGTAAGAGAAAGATAACATTGATTAATTGAATACATGTTTATTTCATTAAATATAGTCAAAACATATGGTAAAAGTAAATAATACATATTAATTTAATTATAGATAATTTAAATCAACTTCAAAAAGTAAGTCATATAAAAATATATATAATATATATATATACATATATATATATACATATATATATATACATATATATATATACATATATATATACATATATATATACATATATATATACATATATATATACATATATATATACATATATATATACATATATAATATACATATACATATACATATACATATACATATACATATATATATATACATATATATATATACATATACATATACATATACATATACATATACATATACATATACATATACATATATATATATACATATACATATATACATATACATATATATATACATATATATATATACATATATATATATACATATATATATATACATATATATATATATATATATATATATATATATATATATATATATATATATATATATATATATATATATATATATATATATATATATATAATTTTTTATAGGCATGTTTTGGTTTACTCAAGTTATTTGCAAAAAATAGCATTTCAGTTTCTTTGAAAATTCTAGCTTTGATAAGATCTATTTTATTATATTAAGGTTAACTACATCCAACAACACACAAGTAGACAAGAACAGGTTCATGGTATATCTTAAAGTAACCGTTCGACTAACAATAAATATTCATTTTATTTGATTATAAAATAAAACAATAAAAAACGACTATCGTTATCTGGAAAAACTTAACAAAAACCAAATTGTAACAAGAGAATTAGATTACAGTGTGGTATCATATTATATAATACTAATTCAACAAAGAAAGAAATCCAACGTGAACAATAGTATTATTACAATAATGGACATAAATTAAAATATTGTATTTTTTACTATGTTTTAAAGTGTTATTCCACACTTAGGACAGAAAATACTAAACTTAAATTTAAAAAGCGTATAAAATTTTTTGAACGAAGCAGGATTTGAACCCGCGCCTCTGGAATACCGTTCCAGCGCTCTGACCACTAAGCCATTCGTTCTCACCGAGTTCCGTCGAAATTCTTATACGCTTGTTACAACTTATTTTTGTTGTTAGCATCTCTGTAGGGAGATTTTTACAAATTTCCGCTACCCAAAGACAACTCATAAGAATTATCGTTTGGCAAGAGAGAATACTATTTACTTTTTAATATTTTTTACTATGTTTTAAAGTGTTATTCCACACTTAGGACAGAAAATACTAAACTTAAATTTAAAAAGCGTATAAAAATTTTGAACGAAGCAGGATTTGAACCCGCGCCTCTGGAATACCGTTCCAGCGCTCTGACCACTAAGCCATTCGTTCTCACCGAGCTCCGTCGAAATTCTTATACGCTTGTTACAACTTATTTTTGTTGTTAGCATCTCTGTAGGGAGATTTTTACAAATTTCCGCTACCCAAAGACAAATCATAAGAATTATCGTTTGGCAAGAGAGAATACTATTTACTTTTTAATATTTTTTACTATGTTTTAAAGTGTTATTCCACACTTAGGACAGAAAATACTAAACTTAAATTTAAAAAGCGTATAAAAATTTTGAACGAAGCAGGATTTGAACCCGCGCCTCTGGAATACCGTTCCAGCGCTCTGACCACTAAGCCATTCGTTCTCACCGAGCTCCGTCGAAATTCTTATACGCTTGTTACAACTTATTTTTGTTGTTAGCATCTCTGTAGGGAGATTTTTACAAATTTCCGCTACCCAAAGACAACTCATAAGAATTATCGTTTGGCAAGAGAGAATACTATTTACTTTTTAATATTTTTTACTATGTTTTAAAGTGTTATTCCACACTTAGGACAGAAAATACTAAACTTAAATTTAAAAAGCGTATAAAAATTTTCCTGCTTCGTTCAAAATTACAACATTAACTTCGTTCAACATTACCGACAAGCACCAAAATATATATATATATATATATATATATATATATAATATATATATATATATATATATATATATATATATATATATATATATATATATATATATATATATATATATATATATATATATATATATATATATATATATATATATATATATATATATATATATATATATATATATATATATATATATATATATATATATATATATATATATATATATATATATATATATATATATATATATATATATATATATATATATATATATATATATATATATATATATATATATATATATATATATATATATATATATATATATATATATATATATATATATATATATATACATTTATTTTTATTTAAACTTAACCATATTTAAATAAATGACATATTAGAGATAAGAATAAACTTATCGCCACTTACATATACACGAGTATTAAAATATTCTTTTACATTTGATTATCCCTAAAGGTCTAACCGTATAAAAAGCTGAATCGGTTTCTTATGAATTGTTTTTAATATGAATATACTAGAATATAATAGATTCCAAATATCGACAAGAAATGTTTTTTCTCAAACCCTTACAAGCAAGGGTTCGCTTTGCAACGATATTGAGGTTAACGTTATAGTTTATTTTTTCGGTATTTATTGAACATGTCTTTAAGAAAATTTAAAACATGGCTATTTTCTTTTTAGAATTTTTGAGATATACAAAATTAGGATTTTTTATATAGCAATTCCAATGAAAAAAAATTATAAGTTTGGAGTTTTTTAATCTAAATATTGTAACATATCTTAAAATTATAACTTATACTAAATTACTATGACTACACGTTCATGCGTACAACAATTTTTTATAGAGATCCTGTCATCGTATTGTGAAGAAGCGATAGGATTAAAAAATATTATGTAAAAATTAAACTAACTTAACGTAAATTTTGAAAAAAGTTATTGGGCTGCTAGGATTCTAAGCATTTAGCGGCAGTATTCTGACCAAATATTAAAATATCGTACATAATCGTATTCTTCTGTCGTCGCAATCGTAACTGCCAAAATAAATAAGTATGAAGAAGCTAAACTTCATATAAATTAATTTTGTTTGTTCTCTTTTTTAACTTTACTAATTTGGAAAACTTAAAGATTTCTTTCAAATTAAATACTTATTGTTTTCTAACCTTTTATAAAACCGATGTGTTAAAATGTCATCTGCAGGTACTGCACTGTTTCTTCGTTTAAAGTTCACAGACGTCGTATCTAATGAGCTACGTAAAGTAATTGATTGTTTCTTAATTTATTTTTACGTTATATATTTTGACGATTCTATAACAATATACAAACGTATATATGATATGATGACAGATTTCCATAGAAGATTTTTTGATGTCTATTTATGAAATAAATTTTCGAAAAACTAAATTTCTATTTTTTATTAATTATAATCTCAACAATTCAAAATAAAATTAATATTAAATTCATAGTAGCAACATGCCGTTTAAATTTTGTTAAGACATATTCCATAGATACTGTAGGTAAGTGAAAGAGGCAAAAAAAAATAATACTCCAGCTTTCCATGCTTATACTACTACAGCTAGATCAATTATATAAAAAGGTATAATTAAATAACATTTACAAATATTACATTTTTAATTGAGTAATTTATGCCAATTCAATAAAAAAGCTGTAGTTTTTGAAAAGCGTAATACTTATATTCAGGCAATAAATATAATGTATACAAATATTTATATGTAAAAATTATAAATACTTTCCACTGTCTCTATTTTTAAGATTACAAAAGAAACCATCACTAGGCTATAGTCAGTTTCTGAAAGTTTAAGAATTTACAAGGCGAGGAAATGTTTCTAAGTTATTACTTGGAACAGACCTCACTATCTTTCACAAGTTGTAAATTCAGCGACAAAAAGGTCAATTTACGGTAATCACTTTTAAGGGTACTTCGTTTGAACTTAGATTCTTGGCATATATAAAATATTTTTTCGTCATACATTTCCAACAATTTTTGTCACAGATTTTATGCAAGGACAAATACAAAGGACAATTATAATAAAGAAAAATATTAAAATGTTAACATTGACAAGCTAAACAATTTAAAGTGTTTGTGATCGCTTCAAGTCTATGTTGTGATCGCTAATAATCTTTACGATTCTTTTAAAGATTGGCCTGGGAAGCACAACGGCGTAGCACTTTGTTAAACTGAATTGGAAAACAAAGCACATATATAAGACTAATATCTTCAATACATTCAATTCAATACAAGTAGTTAATACGCATTTTAAATAACAAAAATGTTTTATAAATACCTCCTGCCTGCTTTTTTGTTTACATATAAATTTTATTTTATTTTAAGTTATAAAGAAAATGAAAAAATAGTCTTTCAGGTTTTTAAATTTTCAATACAAAATAAGATTTAAAATATTACACGTACCTACACAAATGTTGTATCTATACAAATGTTGTTGAAAAATATGAAAAGTAAATTTATTATTTATTAGATTCGGTAGTTCAGATAGAAGTTCGTATATCTAATCATGCTCTGGCACGTTACAAATACAATACACATATGCTCGGGCATATGTGTATTGCATTTGTAACGTACAAAGTTAGTGAGAGCACCACTCTTCAGACTGCTTTATTTACCGAGGCCTGTTATAATGGCGCCGACGCGTTAAGCCATCTATTATTCAGCCGCGAGACAACACACACCTGCGATTTATCTAAGCAAACAAAGATAAATTTTCTTAGTGTTTCATAATTTCTTAAATAACTTTTTATTTATTAAAGGCTTCCAAGTAGAAGATTTTAAAACGTTGTTAATATATATTTTTAAATTTAATATAAGTATACTTGAAAGATACTTCTGTAGTTCTTTGAAATGAAATATACAAACTGTTTAAATATTTTATTAGTTTGAAACTCTACAATCTACAGTTTAATTGTACTATAAGATTATAAATAAAAAATGAAGAAATTTTTATTATATTTTATTTTAGGAATATTTTCAGCCAATTGAAAAAAAAACAATAAACCTCTGAAACGTGTTGCCTTACAACACGATTCAGAGGTTTATTATTTAATTTACATGAAAGCTTATGTAGATTTAAAGCATATTTTTTTAAAATATGAATAAATACTAAAACATATGAATAAAATATTTTATAACTGTTTTGTTTTTATTTTTTTTTATATTGCATTTTTTTTATTTTTATGTCTGTGGTTGTAGTAAAATAATTATAGCTTTTAATTAAATTAGTTCAAACTTTCTTTAACCGCCTAAGCTAAGTGAAAAGTCTAAAGGGACGTAAACTATTCATTAAATAAATCATGTTTTGATTTCTTCTAGTTGTATTATGAGTAACTGGAATTTCTCTTTATTTTTGATGTAAGATTTGTAGTGTAATTCGCAAGCTCATTTGCGTAGACTACAGAACACAAAATTCTGTATTTCCCGTATTCATAAAAATATTATTTTTTAGTGTTCTCCTGCACTCTTCAAGGTTTCTATATGCTGAATTTCATCCTTATGTACTGCGTAGTTTCGGCTTTGCGTAGTCAGTCACTCAATATCGGAAGAATTATAAATACATGTATGTATATATTGTTAGTAGCTTTACGAACAATAATAATATTTATAGATTAGTAGGTACATATGCGCGTATTATATTTCATAAAACATTATATTTCAAATAGGTACCAGCTAAGTATTACAATTAAATATAAGTAGATTACATCTTATATAAGTTATGCTATCATAAGGCTTACTTTGTCTTCCACAAAGGCCATAAGATAATACTTTTTCATAAATGGAGTTCATGAAAAGAAACAAATTTTCGTCTTGCCAATGAACTTAACCTTAATAAAACTAATGCTTAAGAGTTATTGATACTTAACAACTATACAAGAAAATATTTTGCAAAAATGCATTTTATTACATAAGTATAGAATACAATTATGTGTTCCAGTTTTAGGTAACACTTTTAACAAAATACGGTATTTTCCACTGGTTCTAAGTAAAAGCAAAGTATAGCTATTTATTTGCAAATGTGCTCGAATATTGCAAGTTTGCAACTGAAGCAACGCGTACTTCTACAACTTTCTATCACTGAAAGTAATCCCGACAAAAAATAAATAGATATCTTATTTTGTATGGGTGAAAAATAGCAAAACCAATTCTTATTTCTTTATTCCTAATACATAATAATTTATAACAATATAACCTATTATTGTCTAAATTTATATTCTAAATTATAAGTATGCAGTTATATAGTCGTATGTACTTTAAGGGTACGTTTCTAATTTGAATTGTACAATTGGTAGATACTTTATATTTTTATGGCAACTTAACATACATATATTAATGGCTAGGTGATATTCTGTAGGTAGCTAAGTTCGAAGGTTGGAAAGGTCAAGATAACAAACGAGTGCTGTCAAGCTCACACAGTACGCACGCAGTGTTTGTGGACAGAATTAATGAGGCCACAGCCGGCTGTTAGCCACACACGCGGATACTGTTTTCTTACATTATTTATTACAGAAACATATAACAGTTTCATTTTTACCTATTTGATTTTTTTTTACCTAAACTTCAATAAATCACTCTGTCAATGTATAAGTTTGGTTAGAAAATCAAAATGTTTTTATAATGTAAACTTTCCAAAAGGCATTTAGATTTTTGATCGTGAGCAGGTTTGCCTTTTAAGTATTTACTTCTGCTATTTATAATTTGTTTTGAGTTAAGTTTAAGTATAAGCTGTGAACCCTCGATGATAGATAAATTGTGGGTTATTATTATAAACGCTGAAGCTACAACCTTATATACGAGCTTATTAGAAATGATAAATACGTTCATAAAAAGGTGTACACGTAGAAAAGGAATATAAATATATATATTTTTTTAAAAACTTTTCAAAAAATATATATTTATAATACATAAGGTATATTTTTTTATAACAATAACTTTTCATTATTCACTACGAATTATGGAAGCTCTACTTTCACATTGTATTAATCATACCATATATACTATTGTAATATAAAACTATTCAATTGATTTAAGCGACTTCCTACTTTTGTGTACATATTTTAAGAGGGATTAGAATCCATAGGAAAGTATACTTTTATAAAAATATTTTGACAGACAGGATTGTTCACTATAAAAAAAATTGCAACTTCAAAGCTTTCACTAATTTGAATGATATCTTATTGACTATTAAGCTGTTTAGAAATTTCTACTCTACTACTCAGCTTCACGCTATATCCCGCACATGGCAGGGTAGGCAGAGGCAACTTAGGAACCTAGTGTTAAGACACTGATGCCTAGCGTCTAAGTGGCAGAACTCAACGCCGCGCTTGGCCTTGTTACCAGAGCGAGATAATGAAAACATTAAATATTTAATTTGAAAATATTAAATATTTCATTTAATATTTCCCTCGAGTGGGGATCGAGCCCACAACCCGTCGTTTACAGTCACACGTTTGTGTCGCTGCGCCACGATAGGTCTATATAAAATTTAATTAAACGAAGACGGCGGGTCCGCTTATAATAAAATATAATAATAGACTTTTAATTTTATTTATTTAATATAACAGTTCCTTCACTCAACACGCAATGCTTAAGGCTTTGCGTGTTGAATTAAGGAACTTTCGGCGAAAATTGGGGAACGAATGTGGAACGGGGTGCTGTAACACTAGGTTCCCAAGTTCTTTCTGCCTATCCTGCCGTGTGCGGGATACAGCGTGAAGCTGAGTGAGTGAGTGACAATATAAATGAAAAATTATCTCTTTCATCAAATTATGTAACGAAGTGTTGTGATTGCGCACAGCGTGAAATTGTGTACTTAAAGTAACATAAATTTATTTCATTCAAAGACGTTTAAAATATATTCTTTTAGAAAAGCACTCTAGAATTTCTAGATTACACTGACTCTGCAATTTTCTTTCATTCTTCTTGTTTATAATATTCGTTAAATCTTAATTCTATTCACATTTTATGAAATAGCTATTGTTATAAAAAATATGCTGAGATTTCCTTCGTCTCACTGAAGTTGTTCTCCCTTTTTCCGATTTTACTTTTCACTCGTTTTGCACAATACCTGCCTCTCCTTTATATTCTTGGGATTTATAAAATTTACATAACTTTAGAGGAAGCAGACCAACTCAGAACATTTCTTTGTTATTTTATGTTTGGTCAAATCACGTTGCTCCTGCATTTAGATAGGCTTATTCCGTTTAGCATCTTAAGAGTTGAGAATGCCTCGAGAACAAATGACAAAGGCTTGAATATTTGGACTTGTGAGGTTTTATATGTGTATTCGGCAGGTTCTGAGGTTTTATATGTACATTTTGTAGTCTCAAGAATTTTATTATAATTTATTGTGTGATAAAGGTTAATGCATTCAGGAATTTTTATTGTAACATTAATATTTATTATGATTAACGTTTATTTCTTTTTCAATATTCGACATGAATTCAAAGGTTGTGGGTTCAATCCCTACGAGGTATGAAATATTTTATATTTTTATTTCTTTACTCCGGTAACAAACCAACGCGCTGTGTTGAGTTTCCTCACTCAACACACAATGTGGCGAGAAGTAGGGAACGAAACGGAGTGTCTTAACACTAGGTTCCCAAGCTTCTGCCTCCCTTCCTGCGTGCGGGATACAGCGTAAGGCTTAAAAAATAGCGATATAATATTATGAAATATCATTGTGCTTCCATTTTAATCTTAAATATACATAAAAGAATATGGAGTAAATACAAATAAGTTTCAGAAGTAAATCCAACTGTTTTAGCTGTCAGCGTGGATCGCAAAGAATGCGGGGAAGCGCCAATATTATACTTTGCGCTCGAGTTTCATTGTGTTAGCAAACAATGTGTCGCTTTGTCATTTAGGCATATCGACATATTTGAACGTGCTTGACATTCAGCGATACTTTTCTGTATTGTATTTATTGTCATTGCATTCTATAGCGTAGTAAAGTAAATAATATTGTATACATTTATTGTATATTATATAAATATATATATATATATATATATATATAAATTTGAAATAAAAACTAACAATATCGATATCACCGCAATGTGTAGTATCTTTATATTGTTTTGTATTTTGAACTATGATTTTGTTTTCTACATAGTTTCTCGCTTTATTTATATATAAAGTTTATATCCGAATATTGAAAGGATGAAATATTTCCCGCTTCTGGTGAGATAAAGTACAGCGTTTAGTTCTGCCATTCCACTAGGTCTCCCGTAAATTTTAAAGTCAATAAACGTAATGTTTTACGATTAAGTTTTCCTTGTTATATACAGCTTGAATCAGAAAAATAACAACCCTAATATTATAATATTTTTGAAACTAATCTAATTTCATATATTTTCTGCCAAAATATTTGACCCGAAGATTGTATTGCTTTTTGCAGGTGGTATGTATACTTTCTAATTTGTTTGTTTTTTAAATTTGACTAGCCATAACTTCTTAGCTCTAGGTGCTTTGTGCTTATCCAGGCATATTATTATAGAAAGATTGGATCAATTTCTTTACACAACTAAGATAAAATGTACAATATTTTAATTTATGTCCATTATTGTAAAAATACTATTGTTCACATGGATTTCTTTCTTTGTTGTACTAGTATTATATAATATGATACCGCACTGTAATCTAATTCTCTTGTTACAATTTGGTTTTTGTTAAATTTTTCCAGATAACGATAGTCGTTTTTTTATTGTTTTAATTTTTAATCAAATAAAATGAATATTTGTTTAATATTTATTATTGTTAGTCGAACGGTTACTTTAAGATATAATAACCATGAACCTGTTCTTGTCTACTTGTGTGTTGTTGGATGTAGTTAACCTTAATATAATAAAATAGATCTTATCAAAACTAGAATTTTTAAAGAAACTGAAATGCAATTTTTTGCAAATAACTTGAGTAAACCAAAACATGGCTATATATATATATATATATATATATATATATATATATATATATATATATATATATATATATATATATATAATTTTTTATAGCCTCTTTTTTAAAGATAGTTAGCAGTTAACTACCTTTAAAAAAGAGGCAAATTAAAGTTGTTGAGATAAACTTTAACGTCTTAATCGGTGCTCCAATCAATAGCTACATTATTCATTTCATCCATTCATTCCATTTGTCCATTTTTTTTATATAATCTACAAGTTAATATGGATAAGCACAAAGGCACAATTAACTCTAAGATGTTAAAGAACGAAATCTCATCAGCTTACCCGAATAGCCTGATAGTAAACAACTAGCTACCAATAAGTCCTTATAACATTTAAAGATTTTCCCCTAATTCTAAACTCCTAATTGCTAAGGACTTCTGTACTCTAACATTATAATTAAATTAGTAATGATGAATACAAGAAGTAAATACATATATTATACCAATAAGAAATTGTATAAAATTTCTCGAATTTTATACAATTGCTTATTGGTATTCGATATTCATGCAATACTCCATTCCAAGCGATTACGTTGTCAGATCCTGATATGGTAGTGATGAGATCAATGGGCAAATACGTCCATTTGAAAAAACCAGAATTTTAAAATCGGTTGACAAATGGCGGAGATATCGACGGATAAATATAAAAAAATATATACTTAACGATTATAAAATATTATCTATTTAAAAAAGAAGTCTGTGAACAAGAAAATCATTACTTTGTTGCAAAACAGATCATTCAGGGGTCATTTAAATAATACAGGGTTTTGTAGTATAAGAGAGAAGCTTTGACTTGGTATAATATTAAGTGTATTATAATTCTAACCAACCCACCAACCGGAATCATTCTAAATCAAAATCGGTGTTCCAATTTGGTCTCTACAGCGCCACTGGAAACAAATATATACACATATGCACATACATACTGATGAACTCATTATTCTTTTTACTTTATACAAAAAAAGTAGGTTGAAAATATAACTAGAAATACATCTGATACGTTCAATAAGGAATGTCCTTATATTGGATGGATGCTATTAAAGGATTTACAACAGTCGAGGCTTTGCATAAAATGCTCACGGTAGATGCTACGAGTACGTTTTGCCCTTTGGTATGATGTAATTTTGTCTCGGTACGGTAGTAAAACATTGTAATGGGCTCTAACAAAATGGTCCTGATTTATTGACGGCATGTCACTCTTTTCGCACGTGTTAGAGATATAGCTCTTAGAGATCCATTGCCTATAACATTACGTATAACAAATAAATAAGTACTACATAGTAAATAAATAAATACAGTATTCATACGATATTATACAATAATATTTATAGATAATAATCTATAGTACCATTCAATAGCTTCTCACTTTATCCCACATACGGTAGGGTAGGCAGAGGGAATTATGGAACATAGTATTAAGACACCCCGTTCCGTTTCTTACTTTCCACTAAATTTGACGCATTATGTGTTAAGTGGCGGAAGTCAACGCCGTGATTTCCCTTGTTACTAGAGCGAAGAAATGAAAATATTAAATATTTAAATTGTAAATATTAAATATTTAAATTGTAAATATTAAATATTTAAATTGTAAATATTAAATATTTAATTTTCTCGAGTGGTGATCGAACCCGCAACCTGTAGTTTACTGTCACATCCTTGTGCCGCTGCGCCACGACAGGCCTCAAATAGTTATAGAGGATACAGCATGAAGATGTGGAGTGAGCTAAAAAGCTCGTTCACTCAGCTTACCGCTGTATCCCGCACATGGCAGGGTAAGCAGAGGCAACTTGGGAACCTAGTGTTAAGACATTCCGTTCCAAACTTTTCGCCAAATTTGAGGCATTGACGTTATCTACTGAACCTAATCACAGCTCTGTCACTGTAGTTAGATCAAAGTTTCGTCGGGCTCGGAATGTGCTTTTCTATTTGTATGCGGTCGACGCTGTAGCCAAAAGGAATAATACGTTACACATATATTTGTTTTCAAAGAAAAAGTAACACTTTTACCTAAAAAAGCTACTACACGTTTTTTTCAGCTTACTTGGGTTTATACGTAGTAGTAGAAAAACAAATGGGAATTCATACCTTCATAACAAGCTAATTAAAATGAAATTTAAATATGCATAGCTACAAAAAAAATTGGTACATCTCAGAAACAACCATAACGAACTTTGACTGTAGTTAATTTCACACAAAAGTTGTGTATACGCTTGCAAACTTTAAACCTGTATAAATCAATTTTATAAGTTGTAACTACCCTTGGATTGACAACCATAATTTTTTTATTATGTTTTTAAATGAACACTTCTTTCATTCATTTCTTCAATTATGGCGTTTTGAGCGTGCCAGTTGAGCACAATTCACTTCGCCAATGTAACGTTGTATGGAAGACTCACGAGAGGAAATGATCAGTACAAAAGAGATAACTGTACACAATAATATAATGCATGTAAAGAAGAAACCAAATATTTACATAATACCAAATATTTATAACAAAAAAAATACAAATATATACATTATATACACACAACACATTATGTTAGTAATAAATAACATTTTACATATGTGTTAGTTAATAATCTTATTTTGTTACGTCTTATATATTTATATAAAAATTTACATAAAAGACCAAACATAAACATTAACAGACACTGAACATTTAGAGGGCGAGGTACTTTATGGAGAAGAATATCATATAGGGGACGAGTTAAGTTGGGATAAGAAAAAGGATGTGGGAAGGGGAGCCTTCGTCCAAGCTACAATCATTTAGCGAATGGTCACTGACCCTGATCTTGGCCAGATGCACAGGCGTACAAGCATGCCCAAAGCGTAAGCGTCAAATTGTTGTAATAATCCTCCGTTCAATCTTCATTAATCTTCAATATCTTTCAGAGTAAAACCATAGAATATTAGGTTGGAAAAGGGTACAGTATTTACCTTTTTGGAGCTTTGATAAATTCCAGGAATCACTCCAGGGCTTACGCAGGTGAGCATCTGCAAGGGACTGTAGATCCTCAGCAGAATTATAGAAGTGTTCAAGTATGCCACACTGGATAGCTAACTTGGCGCAAGAGTCTGCAGATTCATTCCCACTAATTCCAGAATAACCTGGAATCCAAACTAGAGTATTTTCTAAGCCCTTAAGATGACATGAATACAATTCTTCACGAATCCTTAAGACAATTAAAGATCCTAATCTACTGTGAAACGAATTTCCCTTCAATGCCATTAAGCAATTTAGTGAGTCAGTAAAAATAACCATTTGTTTAAAGTCATGGGAGCGTGTAAACAGGACTGCTTTTAACAAAGCAACAGCCTTGCCTGTGGACACCCATGATTCAGGGGGACATTTAATCCAGCAAGCTGTACTAACACAGCTCTCCTTGGAAAGCTTTGATGTATCAGTGAAGATGAGAAGATGATTTAGCCACCGGTGTTGAACTAATTTCTTAAGTTTTGTGTTGGTACCACAGAAAAGACCAGGGCGTTATAAGACGTCATAAAAAGGGGATTAGATGGAAAACAAGACAAGGGGTTAGGAAAAGATGTAAATCTAAGGAAGCTATTAAGCAGATACGGCAGCGGTTTGCCTTGGATGATCAGCTAGCTTAGACAGCCTAGACTGTGAAGGATGGGATGACAGCTGCATGCTGCTGCTTTACAATATGAATTACTTCATAAAAATAAGATAGGTAGGGAGCGTGTTACTCGTATTTTCTTGACGCAGTATCCCAAAGATATATTGACCTATATGGTCACTACGACTAAAGTATTTATTTCATACTATGGAAAATATAACTTCTGAGTCTGAATAAAATGTATAATAATTATCATTTTTTATTTTATATGTATATATATATATATATATATATATATATATATATATATATATATATATATATATATATATATATATATATATATATATATATATATATATATATATATATATATATATTATATATATATATATATATATATATATATATATATGAAAATGGTTTATAATGTAAAAACAAATACTTTAAAAAATATTCATATAACAATTGTTGTTAAAATCCTTTAGGTATTTTTAACCAAATAAGTCTAAGCATATTTGAAACACGTTTATCAAAGAGTTATATAAAGCTAGATTAACGTTTGTTATCATTTTAACAATGGATCAAATGCGGTTGAGCTTAGTTCCTTGAAAATGATTTATTCTTTGTACAAGTTTGTAATAAGCTTAACAAAAGAGATTTTTTGGTAGTAAGTACATCTATTTCTTGAAAGTAAATGATATAAAAATGTTATTTCTTTTTCTCTTACGTTGATGATAGTAGATCAGTTACATTCAAAGACAGCACTGGTCGGTATAAAAAAAAAAAGCAAAAATGTAAACTTGTTTCAATTTGACACAGTGAATCCATATACAAAGGAAAAAGTTATCCAGAACGTTAAATTTTGATGCAATGACATTTTTTTCGATTTCATGAGAAATAGTCATTTTTGGATGAAAAAAAACGGTATTCGTGAATTTTGGTACATACATTTTACTTGCGTTTTGCATTTATCGCTGTTTAAGAAAGCAATACTCTTTTTCTCTTCTTCTTACTACTAACACGCAAACATACACATGAGCAAAGATTGTGTATAATACATGTATATTGTGTGTTTACGTGGACACAGGACAGACAAGTTGCAAAAGAAACCAACTAGTTATTTGTTTGGGTTTGGTAAGATCATTATTTTTGTCAGTACTACGTATAAGATTAGGCTTAATAAAATAACGAATAAAAGCTAGCTATCAGGGACGGAAAAGCATCAAAGCATCTGAAAACTAAATTAAAGTAAAACATATTTGTTGGTCGTCAAATAAGAGAACTCTTTCTCTTCTTTAAGGACCCATTATTCAAATTTAAGTCGGTCTAAGGGGATAAAAGAGCATGGGCAACTTTTGAAAATTTTAAATGAAACATTTTTAACCGGGTTCCATTAATATATTGCGCATATGAGAAAAAGTATAGCGGCGAGTAGACCCCAGCAATCAATTCAACGAACGCGCAACATCCATCAAGAAACAGAAAATAAAATTTAGGAAAAGATAGTGATCTACTAAATAATTCTTATTTTTATAGAATTATTAGTTTAATAATTCATAAGCCAAAATACATACGTATTTTAATATATCAGTTCCAGTATCTAGAAAAATAGGAATGGTAGCTAAAAACAGATTTGTATTAAGCAAACTAAAGCCAATGAGAACCATAAAGCAAGTGATTTGCTCACGGATTTATTTTGCCGACCAGTGTAGTTGAGAATAAGTCTTGAAAAAGATTATGATGAACATAAGAAAAAGATTAACACAATATATTTTTTCTGTCAAACTTAGATATACTGGATCCCATCATCCGATCTCAATGTGCGGGAACAGCGTAAAGCTTTACAATTGTCACTTGATTTTTCCCAAATATTTTTATTTAAAAAAGTAAGGGTAGATGTATAAAACATATTTGTTATCCGAAATAAGTTTTCTTCATAAATAAACATTTGGTATATCGAGTACTATTTCAGAACCGCAATATATAAAGTAAAGCCTTAGATACTATGTATTCTGTATTAGAATACAGTAGTTGCAGTAACTTGATCGGGTTGTTAGGCACGCACTAAGCGCCAATAGGATTACGGTCGCAGGGAGTTACCACGTAGTCATTGTTCTACAACGTTAAGATTAGGTAACCGATAATCTGTTGGTATTCGGGCTTAATATTATTTGCATATTATACAATCCATAATAATAATACAAGTACACTAGAGTAAAGTTTACGACAAGTTATTCAGTATAATTTGACCGTTTCTAGTTAGGTATGTCTGGATAGTTAAACAACGCTTTGTAGTTTCTCTCTAAGTGCATACAAATCATACAAATCCAAAATTATAACATAAATGCTAAACAGGTTCTGTATTACTTACTACATTTATGTGTCATATTTACGACACTAATTAAATATGTATCTACGCTATATATACACACACACACACACACACACACACACACAATAACACAGATAATATTTAAGGAATAAACATACACGTAATGATTAGGTACGTTACGTTAGAAAAAAACCACTTCATAACATTTCAACATGGAACAACATAGTATCGAGACTGTGTAATATTTAAAATATACTTTTAGCTTCACGCTGTATCTTCGCACGGTACTGTACTTCAGGCAGAGGTTAACGTAGTGTTAAGACACCCTCCCTGTTCTCCACGTACCCTCTAATTGTTGACACATTTTGTATTTAATCGACTTTATTTTCCTGCACTGCGCACTAAATATGAATCGATCGATCCCCACTTAAGGAAATGACATATTTAATATTTTCAAATTAAATAAAAAATTGAGGCCTGTCGTGGCGCAGTGGCACAAGCGTGTAACTGTAACCGACAGGTTCTGGGTTCGATCCCCAGTCGAGGAAATGAAATATTTAATATTTTCAATTTAAATATTTAATGTTTCATTTCTTCGCTCTGGTAATAATGCAAAGCGCGGCGTTGAGTTCCGCCACTCAACACGCAATGCCTCAAATTCGGCGGAAAGTGGGGAATGGAAGTGGAACGGAGTGTCTTAACACTAGGTTCCCGGGTTCCCTCTGCCTACCCTGCCTCGTTCGGGATACAGCGTGAAGCTAAGAAAGAAAGAAAGAAATATTTAATATTTTCATTTCTTTGCTCTGGTAACAAGGTCAAGCGCGGGTTGAGTTCCGCCAGTCAACACTCAATGCCTCAAATTCGTCGGAACATTCGTGGGGAACGAAAGTGGAACGGAGTGTCTTAACACTAGGTTCCCAAGTTCCCTCTGCCTGCTCCGCTTCTGCTTAATATTTACTATAATTAGTAAATTTCTGCTTAATATTTACTATAATTAGTAAAATAATTAGTAATATTGTCTTTGCGTGTTCGCAATTGTGTTCATTAGATTCTTTTTCTTATTTCTTTTCTTAGCTTCACACTGTATCCCGCACGGGGCAGGGTAGGCAGAGGGAACCCGGGTGGGTGTTCATTGGATAGGTTATTTATTTCCTTAAAACATGAATATTTTTACCAAAATCGATGATATAAATAATTTTAACACTAAAAATAAGTTTCGACTTAGTACACCTATAACTCGATTGCATCGAATTCGTAATTCTTTTACTAGACAATATCTACGCTTTTACAATATGATCCCAGAAAATGTACTCGAGTTTCTTATTTCACAATTTAAAAAGTTCTATAAAGACGCTTATTTGTTAAAAGCTAATATCACATTCATGATTTTATAAATGACAACACGCCTTGAAAATGATATACTCGCTCCAGTTTAAAATGTATCATTGCCACTTATAAATAATATGATGTAAACATTATTAAAAAAAAATGGATATGTCCCGCTGAGTTTCTTTAGTGAACCAGTGGTAAATTGTTTAGCGTTCAAAAAATGAAACTTGTAGCTTATTATAAATAAAATATTTGAATTTCCTCCATAATTGCAAAACATGTAATACTTTCGACATAGAAACTTTATTTTACTTTCTACTTTCAAAAATCTCTACGGTCACTAGTTGAATGCTTAGATTTACTTTTAGTTAGATACTAAATCTTATTTGATTTTTTTTCAAAGGCAGAAGGCAATAATAGCATTGTAGAGAAAACGGGCAAACTTTTGCTGAGTCTGTAGCAAATTGTCTACATTGTGTTACTGGCAGAAAGAACTTATGGCATTGTAAAAATATATACACATCGTTGAAAGTAACTTCGTGACTTTTGTTACTCTTTACAAAGAGATTATATGTTTATTTTTCTATTCTATCTTTGAATGGTTTTATTTACAATCATTACTAAATAAGAATTTAGATATATCATTAAGTATAGTGTTCTATGCTAAATCTAGATTTTTTGTTCTTCAAGACATCAAAAATACGAATATTTTGTGTCAATTTAAGCTACATACCAAAATACATGGCAAACAGAAAAGATAGTGAAATCCTTTAAGAGTTCCGTTTTTCTTTTTATCTTTCGATGTACGGAAATTTAAAATCTGATCAGTAATTTTTGTGGAAGAATTGCGAACAACATCTGTAGTTGTTTTTTTCTGTCTATTTGTTACTTTTATTAAGACCCCTAAAAATATTTTTACTATATAAAAAAAAACCTTGAAAAATTATTGAAAAATATTGATTGGATGATATACATGAAAACATGTTTAATACAAACAATGGTATGGGAGGGATGAATGGATGATATATGTAACATGAAAACATGATTAAACAAACAATGATATTTTAAACTATCACACGAGCGAGTTTTATGTTCAGTTATGACATGCATATTTCACCATCAGCGCTACATTTTACTTTGTACTGAATAAAAAAAACACAAATTATTAATAGTACCAGTAGCAGGTGCTATTATTAATTTAAAATTATATTTAAAGAACATTTTTTTCCCCACTTATATTGTAAGTAAACTGTCTCTGAACAAAGGCATTTAAGAACGAAGTCAGGTCATTATCCTTAAATTAAGAGCACACGCTGAGGCGAGTTTAGTACTTAAGGAGCTGCTTTTGTAGAGGACCTTCTCTTTATATCTTTTTAATAAATAGATCATTTGGTTAATGTACAAGACAATATGTTTTGAGCATCATGCTATATTTTAGTTCTAGCAGAATGACATGGGGATGCCTAGTGCATTGCGTCGATCGACTAGCGGATTTCAACCGTGCTTTACAATTTAATATTTTTTAACATAAAATAGCAAATAGTAGTTCAAAGTAAAGTTAGTAACAATACTGACATATGTTTAAATTTTGTTTTATTAATGTGGAGTTATATTTAAAAATTCGTATAGGGCGCGTTATTAATGTCATTGAGTCCAAAACAGTGATTTAGTTTTTTTATCTGTTTCTTTGTTTCCCTGTTTACTTGTATGTCTGTGTTTGTACATGCTCAGAATCGGCTAACCAGGCATTTAAATGCAGTTTTCACTATATATCAGCAATCTTCTTTTAACATTTAGCGTTTTTTTATTTAAATCGGTAAAAAAAAAAAAAATAAGAAAAGTCAATTTAAACATTTGACAAAATTTGCTACATTTTTTAATCATTTAGCTGAAATTTTAGTTTTGACTATTGTCATTCAATTATATTAAAAGTGAAAATGTTATTGGAACAAGAAAATAATTGAGATTAGTAAATGAAATAGTGTAATTCAAGTGGGCAAAGATGTGGGCGGATCGCTAATTAGAAATAAATTTATTAAATAATTAAGGACTAAAAATAATTAAGGATAATATCTAATTGGAAATTACTTATCTTGAACTGATCTATTTTAATCGAAAAGAATAATTAAATATAGATTTTAAATAACTTAAATCTTTCAATATATTATAAAAGTTTATTACCTTATTTGTAAAAAAAGCGTAGACAACAAAGAATCAAAATAAATTCCATATTAAAAACGATTAATAAAAACTAAGATATGAAAATAAATAAGCACTGTGACTTAATTTTTTTAACAATAATAATGGTACGCTTAAATCTTTCCTTAAACATTCTATTATAATTTTTAACTCTAAGATACTCCACATAACACAAAGTCGTTAAAACTTTGCTCAAGGCGATATTCCTCTTGTGTATGAAGTCCTCATGACTCTGGAGCTTACAATAGCTAAGTGATGGCAAGTGGCACTCATTCCATGCATTTGAATCAGACTTTTCCCTTAAAGTTGAGAACGGAATTAATATGTAGGCAAGTTTTTTCTATTCAAGAAAAGATATTTAAAAAGAAGGTTTCGTTAATATAAATTTAAAATAATGTACGTACATATAAATATAGATGTATGTTCATAGTTTTATCGAATGTGAAATAAATAAACAGTTATAGAATAACTTTCTATTTTATGATTTAAGGAAAAAATGATCAGAAAAATAAATTAATACCCAACGTAGAAAACGGTCTTTTACTTTATATACTAGATTCAGTTACGTATTTATGTACTAAGTTATAGTTATGAGATACGGTACATAACCTACGAAACAAACACTTTAGACGCCTATGTTTAACGAGGGCCGTAATGGCTGAGACGCGTTAGGATAATATATTAATTATTCAGTGGCAAAAACAACGTCCACCTGCGTTCTACCGAAAGTGCCTTACATTTATTATTAGTTTGAAACAATATAAAAATCTTTTTTAACATATTAAATTTCGGTATCATGTGTAAAGTATATCCTACAATAACTAAATTCATTTTATAATTTACTTATATCGAAATATACAGCATCCGCGTTTTAGTGGGATGAAGAGAATGTCTTTGTTTCTGATTGTCTTTTAATGTGCTACATTTGGTTTCAAAATATTTACGTATTACAAATTCTATTCATTTTATATTCTTTGCACTGTACTGGTGTTATTTAAATGTGTGTATTTGTATGTATTAATCCAAAAACAATTTTCAGCTTCACGATGTATCCCGCACATGACAGGATAGACAGAGGGAACTTGGGAACCTAGTGTTAAGACACTTCGTTCCATTCCACTTTCCGACGAATTTAAGACATTGCGTGTTAAGTGGCGAATCTCAATGCCGCGCTTTTATCCGTTACCAGAGTAAAGAAATGAAAAGATAAAATATTTTTTTAGACAAAAATTTGAACCGGACTCAAAATGAATTTGCACGGTTTCGAAGAAGCACGAAATAATCTAGGGTCGTATTTCCTATATATGACAAATGTTTAGTTTTTTAAAATCTATCATTCTTATTGATCTATAACTTATTTATGTATTACTCCACAATAACTAAACAATAAATAATAATCTAAAACAGAACATTACTTATGGCGTTAATGTAGGGTTTTTTAAAATTAGAAAATATGTAGAATATTATTGATAGTCATTGTGTTAACGTATATTTCTATTTAAAATGACAATCTTAAGACAGCGTTAAAATTGATAACGATAATTAATAATTTACGGACATAATTTACTATGTAATCAAACAGCAAGTGGCAATGACGCGCAGCGAAAACGGTTTTAAATTAGATTCCTCTAATATTTTAATGTCGCTTAGAGTGACTTGGCTATTCTAATATATTTCAAGCCATCTTTTGCAGGTTGAAGCCGTACCCTGAATATGGCATGGTAGGCAGAGGGAACTTGGGAACCTAATATTGAGACGCTCCTGTCTGTTCCTCACTATTCGCCAAATTTGAGGCATTGCGTGTTGAGTGCCGGAACTGAACATCGCAATTTTACTTGTTATCAGAGAAAAGAAATGAAAATATTTTAACTTCAAATTATTTAAAAGTTAAATTACAAAGTTAAAGAATGATACCAAATTTAAAAACAGCTGTATATTTTACTTATATAACAATAAGTTCTTCAATTTGGTTCTACTCTTATAGTTTTATGCTTCCCGTGAGATTCACCCGTTCGCTTTGTCCATAAAGTATTTTCATGTAAACTTCCTTTGTCTATCGCCTTATTTCGTTATAGCGTCCATATCATTTTCTTTCTCTTCTGCAGACAAAATATGCTGTGTGTAAAATTTTTATCTCATGAATATGTTCGTACCGAAAGATGTGCTTTAGATAGTATAATTTATGCATTTCAGATAACTTTTTGGCCAGTGACAGGCTAACGTAAATTTCATATTTTTTATTATTTAAGATTGATGTAGAAAAAATTGTTAGATGTATGATAACGTTTAGTTATTTTAGCATTTTTTTCATCAATAATCTACATTTAAATTTAGTTTACAATAACAAACTCAAGAGTTGTAATTTATACGACGAAGGAGGAGTCGGGGGCGCTTCCAAAGTAAAACCACCTCGTGCAGTAAAACTAACCGACTAAGTTCCGCCATTCAATACGCAATGCCCATCAAATTGGGCGGAAAATGGAGAACGAAGTGTATTAATATTACGTTCGCCTCTGCCTACTATGTTATGTAGAAAAAAAGCGTGAAGTTGTTTTTATTTATTTATTTAATTACATGGGACACATATCTAGTACAATTTGTAATATTTTATATATTTTACTGTAAAAATGTAAAAGTATTCATGTTTTCTCAGATTTTATTATTGTGCATTTCTAGTTGAAATTGAATACTTAAAAATAGAAGAATATTTAAAAAAAGGTTTATTCTCCTTTCATAGTAGGATTGTTACAAATAATTAATGAAGAATATGTACACAGTGAAATCTAGCGAGCTTAATGATGTTAACAGGGAATGTTTAAAGTTTGCGTCCATTAGGATCTCAAAAGGGTTAATTGTAAGCAATGAGTAATGAGCCACGTTGCTATAAAGTACTAGAATTTAAAGGAATAAATATTTAATGAATCAGTATAAGATTTACTTCTACGAGAACGTTAATATTATTTTATATGATTTAAAATTTTGTTTCGCATAATAAGTAGTATCTGACCAAAAATAGAAATTTGAAAAATCATTACCAAATTCAATACTAAAATTATACTTGGTTATGGCCTTCGACGTTGTCGTAAAAAAATGGAGATATAAATGAGTGCCAAGTTCTTTACAAAAGCCAAATATGTATTTATGGAAAAAATAACACTATGAACAAGTATTACACTTTTTTATATTTTTTTTATATCTATTTATTGCAGATATTTAAAAATGAGTGATGATTAAGGTACGTTGGTTAAGTTTGACTTGACTTCATTACATTAGCAATTTTATAAAATTATTTACATAGTTTTTTTTTCAATTCTGACCAAAAGTGGCCAAGTATTTTTTCCATTTAATATATTTTGTATCATCCAAGAAACCTACCTTATTTGGGCAAAAAGTCAATAGGCTTAAAGTATTGATAGTATATGAAATATATAGTTCAGCGGTATCACAAGAGATCTATATTTAGTGATGGGATAAAGTCCAGTGTGGCTTTTCATTTTTAGTCGTATGAATGCGTTGGCTAAATTCATTGATTTCCAGCAGCATTTGGATCTTGTTACGATGTTTATGTGATACGATTTTAGGCTATCACATCTAGGAATTAGCAAGTGATTTATAGTTATTTTTGTAGCACTGCGTCAGAAAGACGCAGGGACTAGATTTTCTTAATATGCAACAAGTACAAAGCAGTATCATCAGCAAATGTTCTCACGAGGACTTCGTCTGTAGTTGGTAAGTCTAATGTCTAAATAGATAGCTAGTGGGGCATTTTACACTGCCTAGTGGGGCATTTTAAAAGCTAGTTTTAAAAGAATTTTAAAAGAAGGTGTTTTCTAGTAAAATGTTAGATAAGAAGGGCATTATCTTATAAAGAAGACGTTCGAATCGAATCGCATAGTAATGCTGCAGAGAAATATTTCCTATATACTAATGTATCATACATTTGTCGAATACGAGGTGGACTTGTTCAACAGGATCATAAGTTTCGCAAAAGCCTAACTGATGAGATGGGATTATCTTTTGAAGCGTTTATATAGTATAACTATTTTTAGCATATATTTTTATTAGCGTTTTAAAACAAGAATTTTCAAGATCGTTGATTCTATATTCTGCTGCTAGCTGATAACGTCATATTGTTTGATCTTAATGTCTTATAAGGTCTAGCTTATCTGATAATATTTGCTTTCTATTGAACTGGTATGAATCTCTGCTGCAAAATAGTGTTAGTCTAAATCTATTCTACTCTAAAAGTTTATTCCTTTCCTGAATTTATTTGTAATAAAGTCATAGCCAAGGGCTCTGTATGGATGATTTCTTAACTAGTAGCAGTAGAATAATCTTCCCAAATACTAAACTTTTTAATTGGTTTGATGATATGACTGCTGACAGGATCTAAAAAGGATTCTATTAATTCATAATTTTGATAGACTCAGAGACGGAGTTTTGCTATACTCGTTTCAAATGCTCTCTAAACAGATGGAATATGTAAGCATCAAATTTTTCATCTCTTTGTCAAGGCAATTTTTTTTATGGAAAAGACGGCAACGAGTGTACAGGTCACCTGATGGTACCCGTCACCGTCTGGTACCCGTCACCGTCGCCCACGGCCCCGTGCAGAATCAGAGGAGCCACAGGTGCGTTGCCGGTCTGTAAGGTGGAGGTGGAGGTGGGCACCGGGGTCCGGCATTACCTAATGGGAAACGCAGTAGCCAAAGCCAATACTTAACGTCAGTCTTACATGCCGGGGGTGGTAACAATCCGGTTGAGTCCGCTTGCCAATGTTGGCAACGTGACTCTACCACGCGTACTTTAGTCGCCTCTTACGACACCATCAGTACCAGGGTGATCCTATACTAAGCCGGAATCACACGGCCAAAAATTTTAGAATACCGGCGGGCTTTTAAGCACTTAAGAGTTTTTCACAGGGAGTAATCAGTTGCGGGAGTTGCATTCAGTCTACTTAATCAACTTTCTACGCCTACATTTTGAATACATTCCGGAATAATTCCAGTAAAGTTTTAATCTCTTTGAAGAGTTTATTGAGCTGTTTTTTGTCGTTCGGATGAAAACTAAGTTGCCATTTCTTTCTTACTTGCGTTTTCTTTTGAATTAGGTATATTGCTAGATAGCAAAACAAAACTACAAATTATTTATTCCTACTTGCCCATAGATATGGGCAAGTAGGAATAAATAATTTGCAGTTTTGTTAGGAATTTCCCTAGCATCCTCCAGAGCTATGGTTTTCAGACAGTTTTGGTGACAAATCATCCACGGGAGCAGAAGCTGAACAATCGATTTGTAAGTGGATATAACGATAATATTAAAGTTCTAGATATTTTCAGAAGTTCTCGCTCTTATGCTGTTGTAATCGTAAGTCCCAATCTGTATGTTGGGTCTCTTCCATCACCTCTAACTTAAATCACTGCTAAAGAAAATTGAGACTTGTCATGAAAATGGTGTTTGATATGCGTTTTTCCCAGAATGGTGGACCTGCGTGTGCCTTGCCATCTGGGTGATTTGTATAGTAATGAATGTAATTTGGTAAGGAATAATTAATGTTTAGTAACGGAATAGGTTGCACACATTAATTAACATTAATGATACATATTAAAAAAATATATATATATATTCCGGTGTGCGGTGTGATAATACATTTGTAAATTTGCAAGACGAAACAATTGGTTTAAAAGGATTTATTAAGATTTATTATTAGGAACAATCTTGATTATTTGTAAGTTGAGTAGACTGTGCGGAAGTTCTGCCAAGAGGTTCAGTCTAATTGCTTATCATGCTGGTCATGTCTTGCATCGTTTGCTTGAACATATCTATCAGTTCCTTGAATTCGTTGGCTCTTTGTAGTATTTCCGTATTGTGGCATTTGAGTGGTTCCTTCATTTTATTTTGGTAGCAAAAACGTTTGTTTTTCTTCTTTCAACTCCTGTGTTTAGGAATTAAAGGAAGAAAAACAAGAGGAATATATTTTGGTCCCTGCTGTTACGGACGACGTTGAAATTTGATAAATTCTTTATTTGGATATTATGTACAGACCTCGTTTGGTTAAATTGCCTTATTATGAAGCGGATGATTTTTCTGGTCTACAACTCTATAAAGAGTTATATACTATTTGTACTTTGCGGGATGATTTCCATCAAATAGAGTGCAACGGACGTCACAAATCGGGGCCAAACGACGCACTTCAACTCATTAATCCATAACTTATTTAATTTTCATCATAAAGTAATGAGGTTTTACGTACCTATGTATGTATACTAGAATGAAATAGAACATATATTAATAAAAGTTAAAGCTTAATTTTTTACAATAAATAACTCATCGTCATGGATAAGTAATATAAACTATATATGACTTAAAAATAATATTATTATGAAATTATTACAATTACTTACTTTAATTACTTTACTTTTACTTTAGCTTCTAAACAAATAAATATTTGTCATTTGTATTTTTTTTTATAGATAAGACGGCAAACGAGCGCACAGGTCACCTGATGGTAAGTGATCACCGTCGCCCACGACCCCGTGTAGCACCAGGGGAGCTACAGGAGCGTTGCCGTCCTTTATAAGGTGGATGGGCTCCGGGGCTCGGCATCACCTAATGCGAAACGCAGTGGCCAAAGCCACTACTTAACGCCGGTCTTAAATGCCGAGTTGAATGCCTGCCCATGCGTGTTGCCATTGCTGGCAACGTGACTCTACCACACGTACTTTAGTCGAATCTTCCGACAGCATCAGTACCAGGGTGATCCTATTCTAAGCCGGAATCACACGGACAAAAAAAAATAATGTAATATAAAATGGATAATAATAAATATATTTTGAAATAAATAAATAATTTATTCTGAAGCTTGGACTGTATCGGTCTGAGGTACGCAGTAAAATGTGAACGTAACCTTTATTCTTAGCTGATCGGGAACACTTCTTGGCGTGATACCTATATCTTTTGTAATCCTTTATAGAAAGTTGCCCAATAGGAATAATTATGCAGTGCTGTATAATTTTTGCTTCATATATAAGAATTTTTCGCATCGAATGTGCATGTAATACCAGTTAAAGTGTTGGATTTATGATGATATAGTTTGAAAAATTGTGAAGACGTTTAATTGATTATTCGTTATTTCTGCAGAACGTTTGTTTGAAAAACAGTTTGAAAAACAAGTCGTCTAGCCGTACTTGCACCATTGCTATTACCGGTACTTTGTTGTGGTTTGTTTACATGTAATCCGAAATCCTAACGAAAATGTTCCTGCACTAGCTTCTTTCCCCTCATTACATTTTTGTATCACCACTTTTATTTTTATATTTTTATGGCAGTCGTGGTTAGATGACCACATGAAATGTTATCTTTCAAAATATATTTTATTGGTAATCATTACTTCCATATTAGAAATTAAAATATATAAAAAAAAATATTTCCATATTATAATTCCCTTTGATTTTCTAAATCAAAATGGCGAAAACCTGATACCATCACACGACCTCGATATAAATGTATTCTTTTACTTTTTGAGGTAAACCCTAAAAAGGAGAAAATGCTATTGATATATTAGTCAACATACGTGCAAGTCTCGAGGGTCATTACAATTTCATAAAAATGTCATCGAGGCATAACAGACGGCCTCCAATTTACCAGTACAGTAGAAATATACGAGAATGTCTAAAAACATTTTTTATTTCGTTGATTGACAGGCGCTGGAGACTTGGTTGGAACGTTTGTGAGAAATGTTAGATTATGTTTTTAGTTTGCGTTGATATGAAATGTTGCTGCCCACTCGTTTTTCTCCAGTACTACAAAATGTTTTTTTTCTAAAAAGTTTTCTATCTCGTAAATAAAGTTTTGTAAAAGTAGCCAGGGTTTGTGTGTTTCAAAAAGGCTTGTTGATCAATACCGAAAGCGAAACAAGCAGGGTTAATCTTATTATAAATATACAGAAATAATAATAACTGTTGACAATTCTATTTCAATAATAAAGGTAGCAGAAGCACTTTTTAAAGTTAAATATATTTAGTAAGAATAGAATTTTATTTTCATACCAACATAGGTACTCTAACAACGAGAAGCACCATTGTAAATAATTTAGTGACGTCGGATTGTGGACTTTATACAAAGAAAGGCGCAACTGCTTAGTTCGTTAAGCACACTTACCGCTGTTCTCCCTTGCGAGCGTCATGGAGTTATGAGAGCTTTATATTGTCTTAAAGTTTGCCGGCGCAGTGTTTTGCACATATCCATAGTAAAGGTTACCAGCGATTAACGTTATAATTATGACTAAAGAATCTTATAATACCATGAGTAAACAATCCAGTTGTGATTTTTTTTTTAAAATTTATAATCTTAAACTTTATTATAATGTATATTAATAAGTTAGTATACTGTCGTGTCCAGCGGCACAAGCGTGTTGTAACCGACGGGTTGTCGGTTCGATGCTCACTCGAGGAAATGAAATATTTGATATTTTCAATTTAAATATTTAATGTTTTCATTTCTTCGCTCTGGTACAAGGTAAAACGCGGCGTTGAGTTTTGCCACTCAACACACAATGCCTTAAAAAAAATCATTCTCTTTGTAATATTCAGAGTAACTTTAATTGATAAATATTAATTTGTGATTATAATTTATTCGGGTTCGATGTTAACACAAGCGGCAAGTGCGGATTGTTTATAAAGGACTCGGTTAAACTCGGTTTTTTTAACAACATTTCCCCAGAAAAACAATGCATATTTTAAAATAAATTGTTTTGATCTTCTGAGAAATAGAATTTATATGTGATAGAGCCAAGCGGGGTTTAATATGCAAGAAATTATTGGTCAAAGAAACTATGTGGTATAGTAAAGGTATTATTATTTTTATTAAACATATTCATTATATAAATGATAGCATGTATACATTCTTCTTCATAATGAGGAATGTAGATGAAGAAGAACGTGCTCAGGTGGTTTGGGCACGTCGAGCGAATGAGTAAAGAAAGAATGGTAAAAAGATTTATGAAGGAAAAGTGAGTGGTAAGAGAGGGAGGGGGAGACCTCGGTTGACCTTCGAAAACACAGTATCGACGATACTGGAGGAAGGTCACGTAAAAAGCATGAGGACCCCCCGGAGGGCATGTATGAAGAGGTTAATGACAGTGGACGAGGCGAAAGAGGTATGCCGAGACCGTAGCGTTTGGCACTCTGTTCTCTCTGCCTACCCCGCTAGGGATATAGCGTGAAGCTGAGTAAGTAAGTATATATACATATAAAATATTGTATGTATGTATATATATGTACGATTGTGTGGTATAAGTGTCATGTTTATAATATCGATAAGTTTACATTATAAAATTCTAGTATGTTGATATCATAAAAAAAGAAAAAATTATTTACGAAATTGCCTCGTTTATCCAGGTAATGGATACGTCAAAGCGTCTAAATTTAATATCGTTGAAGTCAATTTTATCGTTGGAAGCTATATTAAAAAGTAATATATATATATATATATATATATATATATATATATATATATATATATATATATATATATATATATATATATATATATATATATATATGTATATATATATATATATATATGTATATATATATATATATATATATATATGTATATATATATATATATATTATATATGTATATATATATATATATATATATATATATATATATATATATATATATATATATATATATATATATATATATATATATATATATATATATATATATATATATATATATATATATATATATATATATATATATATATATATATATATATATATATATATATATATATATATATATATATATATATATATATATATATATATATATATATATATATATATATATATATATATATATATATATATATATATATATATATATATACGAAGTGGTCATATAATATATTAGAGGTTATGATAGCTTCGGTTATATCAGTCACATTTCTAGTGCCCTAACCTTTGACAGGCACAGACTTGACAAAAGTTAAACATTGTAAATGGGTTGACGCCTGTTGGGGCGCAGGGACGCAAACACATTACTGTGAAACGTGAAAAGTTGTAGGTTTTATGACTTAATTAAATATTCAATATTTCATTAAATTAAAAAGAATTGTAGCCTGTCGTGGTGCAGCGGCACAAGCATGTGACTGTAACCGATAGGTTTTTGGAATATTTCATTTCCCACTCGAGGAAATGAAATATTTATTATTTTCAAATTTAATATTTAATGTTTTCATTTTCATTAAATTTTTCATTTCGCTGTGGTAACAAGGCAAAGCGCGGCGTTGAGTTCTACTACTCAACACGTAATGCCTCAATTTTGTAGAACAATGGTGAACAGAAGTGGAATGGAGTGGCTTAACACTAGGTTCCCAATTTACATCCCTCTGCTTACCCTGCCAAGGGCGGGATACAGTGTGAAGCTGAGTGATTAAATTAAATATTTAATATTTCATCAAACTAAATATTTAATATTTTCTTTTCTTCGCTCTTGCAAAGTGCGGCGTTGAGTTCCGTTACTCAACACGCATACCTCAAAAATGGTGGAAAATGGAGAACTAACGGAATGTCTTAAAACTAGGTTCCCAAATTCCCTCTGCCTACTCTGACATGTACGGGATATAGCGTGAAAAAAAGAGAAATTATTAAGTAAATAGATATTAAATCAAATTTATAGAATAAGGTAGTACAATTACCTAGTCTTTTAGAAATTGAATACTTAGAGATAACTATGCTTGTAGTGTTGAGTTAAAATATATGTAAAACAATATATAAGTAAAGTATACTTACTGATAATGAATGAAATTGAAAATATATAATATTTTCATTTTCCTCGCTCTCGTGTCGAGGCAAAGCGCGGTGTTCAGTTCCGCCACTTGCCACACAATGCCTTATTACATTTGGGAATGACGCTTCCGTTCCGTTCCGCCCTTAGTGGGAACGGAGTATTATTACACTAGGTTCCCAAATTCCTTCAGCGTACCTTGGTAAAAGTGTTAAAAGCAAAAAGAAATTGGCCTCTCACTTAATCGGTTGTTGTATATTAAAGATAAAATATTTTATTCAATTTTTTTGTTTTTTACTTAAAGATTGAATAATAGGGAAAGATTATTTTCTTTTTGTGATTTTATCTAAAGCGTAAATCGAAATATAAAATTTAAATGTTTCTTTGATGACAGTAATTAGTTAACATTTTTAAAAATAAATACCAAATAAAGTTCCAACAACATCAATATAAAAAGAGTTTTGTATAACTTAGGGAAAGTGCTTTGATGTTTATCGAATGAAGCCCGCAGACTAATAGTAGTGATATTTTGATATTAATAACGATTTTGTGAGACATTCGCCTTACAAAATGATGAAAGCAAAAGTAGACTCATGTGTCAGTATTGTGTTAAAAGGATTTTTTCTGTTTATTGTATCGATATAAATATTAAGACCTTGAATTGATTTTTTCTTAATTTATTCTAGAATTTGTCATATTGTGTTTACATGTGACTTATGAAGGAAGTATGTGCAAAAAGAATGAAAGCAATAAAATAAAATAAATATTAATAAATCATGATGATATCGTCGTAAGACGTCTAAATTAGAATGAATTATTATTTCTTATCGTACTCGCACACTTACTCCAGTTTAAATGTACGTCTGGGTAGCACTGTGGGTGGACGCTGTAATAAAAAAATAACTTAGCAGAAACGATTTTGAAGTATGTAAAAACAGAGTTTGTGAAGACAACAATGTCATCCAACATTATTTGGTTGGTGAAATAAAAATCCAGTCTCCAGGTTCAAACGTTATTTTATAAGTTCAACGCAGCTATTAGTTTACTCTTTGTAAATAATAACATGGCGGGTTTTAATTTTTCGTTCGTGAAATTGAATATATTATTCCTAATATAATTAACGAATAGCATATAAATTATCCAAAACCAGCATAAACAAAGGTTTTATTGAAAAGGTATTACATCATTTTCTAGAAATCTTTTTAGGGTCAACCTAAAACCCAAAAACTTGTGCTACAAAGGTAAAATAACATTTTGCTTTTACAAAGCACACTAGTAAAATGTTAAGCTTATACATTTCCTTCATTGTAGAAAGAGCCCTCTGGCATCGGAAGCGCAGTTCCAAGTAATTGTATAGATGTTACTTTATTCAGTTCATAAAATAATTTTACATACTATGCAAAAAAATAAATAAATAAATAAAGAGTTCTCTTGGGAAAATTGCGATAAAGAGCCTTTAAAGTTAAATTTTAGTTCGTAATTTTCATTCTAAGAACTCTAAATCAAGGACGAGGACAGAATTACAACAGGGTAATCGTTCCCAGAGGGACGACACTGCACGGCGATCCATCTTTCCTTCGCTAATATTAATACGATTAAAGTCAGACCTTATGTGCTAGCATAAATCTTTTATGCGTAATTAACGTGTAACGTTTAATTAATATTTTATATTGGCGCTTTGAGCTTTTAAATTCAAGATTTCTATGTAAAATGGCAAATTTAATTTTGATATTTTTCACTTTATTTCGTATTTAGTACTTTGTTAATAGGACAGTATTTTGTGTGCGTGAAATAGTTCATACTTTGTTAGATAAACAATTTACGAAATCATAGATCAATATAAACACAGAAGGGCCATGTACAAAAAGTGGTTTGACATTAGAAAAAGTGGATCTTACCCAAATTTACAAACTAAAAACAATCCTTCTCAACCTTTTCAATCATTAATTACCACTCGAAATAAGCGGAAATTTAGCGCGGATAATGAAGAACTAAAAACCGAATTTTCGGATATTAAACTTGAATTTGTGGAATTGAGAAACCATATGACAGAGTTACAGCTTCAAATGACGGAAATGATGTCATTTTTCACATCTAATAACCCCATGCAAATGGAAACTTTCTCTTAAATAAGAGAAGATGTCCAAGTCATAAAAAATCAAGTAAGTTATATAAAATCTACTACTGAATCTTTAAACAGGGAACAAAACAAAATTAAATCTGAAATAAGTACTATAAAAACCTCAAATAAGTATACACAAAAGAAAGTAGAATTGCTAGAATCAAGAATAGAGAATGTAAACGCAAATTTTTTGCAGCTTGAAACTATTGAAGTGGGCCCGAAAGTTAGTGCAAAAGAAAACTTTATTATGGAGTTAAATGAGCGAAACCTGAGATCTAAATATATATTAATATCAGGCATACCTGAATCAACGTCTACAGATGCGAAAGAGAGACAACTTCATGATAAAACCTCGTCCATGAGTGTCTTAAAAAATGTACTTGAGAATTGTTCTCAGCCTAGAAATGTATTTCGATTTGGAAGATATAAGAAAGATAAACGTCTAATTAAGGTATGTTTTGGTTTCTCTGATACAGTTCTTGATATACTACGAAATAAATCTAGTGTGAAGAATGACGTAAACAAATTTAACCCCGACCAAACACCCCAGCAACAATTATACATGAAACACCTCAAAGTAGAACTTGATAGTCGAACGAAAAATGGTGAATCAAACCTTACAATAAAATACATTAGAGGCATACCTTAAATAAATACCACTCCGTTCCGAAATAACAATTAATATTAATCTTTAAAATGCTTGTATGCAAACATTCGCAGTATTACTAAGCAAGGAAAATTATACGAACTAAAATGTATCGTGAAATCTTTCCCAAATATAATGTTATTCATTTGGTTGTATAACGGAGACCTGGATCAACTCAGAGGACGAAGCTAATAGAATTAAACTACCGGGTTATATCCACTACTTCAATTATAGAAAAGAAATTAGGGGTGGTGGGGTTTTAATTTTCGTTAATAATAGTTTTAAACATAATTTTTTTGAAAAACAGTCTATTGATGAAAATAATTATCTTTGGATTCACATTAATAAGTTTTGTCTTGATATAGGTGCAATAAATAAACCTGGACGTACAAACGATTCCGATTTCTTAAATTTACTTTCTACACGGCTGGAAAAACGGAAAAGGGCTTTAATACTTGGAGATTTTAATTACAATTTGTTAAGTGCTGAAAAATCTGTTAAAAATTATAAAACTACTATTAAAGAAAGTGGCTACGACACAATAAATAGGATTCACCGCGACTACTGCACTCGTGAAACTGATAAAACTAAAACTATCCTAGACCATGTTTGTTCAAACTTAAAACAAAACAAATTCCATTTTGCTATACTAGAATTTAGTATGTCAGACCATAAACTAATATATTTTGAGGTAAAACCTATAGACCAGAACCTTTGAAATCAATTAAATATCAAGCCGTTGATTATGAAAAACTCTACACATCTTTTAATAGCTATATCGGGGAAAGTAATGTGTCTGAATATTCTGTTTTAGAAGATCCGTTTTTCCAGCCGTGTAGAAAGTAAATTTAAGAAATCGGAATCGTTTGTACGTCCAGGTTTATTTATTGCACCTATATCAAGACAAAACTTGAGAAACCATATGACAGAGTTACAGCTTCAAATGACGGAAATGATGTCATTTTTCACATCTAATAACCCCATGCAAATGGAAACTTTCTCTAAAATAAGTGAAGATGTCCAAGTCATAAAAAATTAAGTAAGTGATATAACATCTACTACGGAATCTTTAAACAGGGAACAAAACAAAATTAAATCTGAAATAAGTGCTATACAAACTTCCAATAATTATACACAACAGAAAGTAGAATTGCTAGAATCAAGAATAGATAATGTAAACGCAAAGATTTTGCAGCTTGAAACTATTGAAGTGGGCCCGAAAGTTAGTGCAAAAGAAAACTTTATTATGGAGTTAAATGAGCGAAACCTGAGATCTAAATATATATTAATATCAGGCATACCTGAATCAACGTCTACAGATGCGAAAGAGAGACAACTTCATGATAAAACCTCGTCCATGAGTGTCTTAAAAAATGTACTTGAGAATTGTTCTCAGCCTAGAAATGTATTTCGATTTGGAAGATATAAGAAAGATAACCGCTTAATTAAGGTATGTTTTGGTTCCTCTGATATAGTTCTTGATATACTTTGAAACAAATCTAGTGTGAAGAATGACGCAAACAAACTTTACCCCGACCAAACACCCCAGCAACAATTATACATGAAACACTTCAAAGAAGAGCTTGATAGTCGAACGAAAAATGGTGAAAGAAACCTTATAATAAAATACATTAGAGGCATACCTTAAATAAATACCACTCCGTTCCGAAATAACAATTAATATTAATCTTTAAAATGCTTGTATGCAAACATTCGCAGTATTACTAAGCAAGGAAAATTATACGAACTAAGATGTATCGTGAAATCTTTCCCAAATATAATGTTATTCATTTGGTTGTATAACGGACACATGGATCAACTCAGAGGATGAAGCTAATAGAATTAAACAACCGATCTATACCCATTAATTCAACTATAGAAAAGAAATTAGGGGTGGTGGGGTTTTAATTTTCGTTAATAATAGTTTTAAACATAATTTTTTTGAAAAACAGTCTATTGATGAAAATAATTATCTTTGGATTCACATTAATAAGTTTTGTCTTGATATAGGTGCAATAAATAAACCTGGACGTACAAACGATTCCGATTTCTTAAATTTACTTTCTACACGGCTGGAAAAACGGAAAAGGGCTTTAATACTTGGAGATTTTAATTACGATTTGTTAAGTGCTGAAAAGTCTGTTAAAAATTATAAAACTACTATTAAAGAAAGTGGCTACGACACAATAAATAGGATTCACCGCGACTACTGCACTCGTGAAACTGATAAAACTAAAACTATCCTAGACCATGTTTGTTCAAACTTAAAACAAAACAAATTCCATTTTGCTATACTAGAATTTAGTATGTCAGACCATAAACTAATATATTTTGAGGTAAAACCTATAGACCAGAACCTTTGAAATCAATTAAATATCAAGCCGTTGATTATGAAAAACTCTACACATCTTTTAATAGCTATATCGGGGAAAGTAATGTGTCTGAATATTCTGTTTTAGAAGATTATATACTAAAAAGCACAGACAAAAGTAGAGTAACTGAATTAAAAAAATGCAACTCAATAAATAAAGATTGGATTAATAAAACTATTATAGAGGAAATAGACAAAAGAAATGCATTGTGACTAGAATATCGGAAGAATCCTACTCATGATAACTATAAGTTTTTAAACTCATACAAAAAACTGAATATTACAGTAAATCTTTTAGGAATTGTCAGAATAAACCTGCTAAAATGTGGTCTCTACTAAGTACTCTAAGCTGCAAGAAATCGAAGGAGATTTAAAAACAAATTATATAATATTTAAAGCTAAAAATAAAATTTTCTCCAACTACCAACCCCAATTATAAATAATGTAGAAATTTAAAAGACAGATCAGGAAGAGTATTTAGGTCTCACACTTGACAGTTATCTGACATGGACACCACATATCGAAAAAGTTAGAAAAAACTTGTCTCTTGCTTACTGGACTTTTACGGAGTGTAACAAGATGTCTTCCACAAAAAGTTTGATATCTTGTCTATAATGCACTAGTTAAACCTCACATTGAATATTTCATTGAAATCTGGGGCTCAGCCGCAAAAACCAATCTAAATTTAATACAAAGAGCTCAAAATAAATTGATAAAAGTTCTATTTAAGTACGACTACTTCTCTCCTACGAGAATAATATACGAAAAAACTATATTACCTAATATCACTCAAATGTACACATACAATACTTGTTTATTAATAAGAAACATTTTTACAAAAGATATACATACCCAAATAAATTTTACTAAAAAAGTGCAAATACAAAAAGTGGTATTAAGAAATGCAAATAATCTGATATGTCGAACGCCAAGAACTCGTTACGGTGCAAGGAGTATTTTATTTGAGGGAGTAAAATTATATAATAAAATTCCTAACAATATAAAGAATTTACAATCATTACAAACATTTAAAAATTTTTTAAAACACTATATAGTAAAAAATGGCTTAGACCTAAATTAAAATTATTTTTATTTTATTTAAAAAAAAAGAAAAAGACATGTAATTTTAGTTTTAAAACTGCATATAATAAAAAAAGGGAATTAGACATACTAAATTATACACGAGATTCAATTATCATCTTAAAATAAATAAATAATAGGTGTACAAAAAAAAAAGAAAACCAAAACAAGAAAAAATACTTTATTAAATAAAACCAAGACTTTTAAAATATATATTAATATATTTATAAATTATAAACGTAGATTTAGTACCCTGAAGTGCCATGCCATCTCTAGTTTGCTTATACTCCGTGCCTTCGATGGCCGTGACACGTCGTCGCGTCAGTTGTTTCCTACCCTCTTTGTTTTTACTTATGTATAGATTCATAGAAATACTTTAAATTGTAAACTGTAGATTTCTTAAATTTCTCATGTAAGTGATTTTTTTGTAATTCTTTAAGAGAATAAAGTTTTCTTTAACCGTAACCGTTATTTATAATTATAAAGCTGAAAAGTTTGTTTGTTTGGTTAAACGCGCTAATCTTAGGATTACTGTCCTTTACCGAGAAAGGCTAGGGATAGGCGACGATAACAACGCACTGCATAAACCGTTAAAGTTGCGCAAAAGTAAACAAAATTGCTTACCATCAAATTTCGAAAAGTCCTCGAGAGCATATGTCTCTGTCTTACCCACAGTAACCATTTTTACGTTTAACAAATTACAAATTGAAATTCAAATTCAAATATTTTTATTTAAAATAAGAAGTTACAAGCCTTGTTTTTTGAACGTCAACTTATCATCAGTTCACAATAGTTACTGCCTCAGACCTGAGAAGAACCGGCGAAAGAAACTCAGCGGGATATGTACATTCTTTTTTTTTAATCAAAACTTTACTATATATATTTAAGTGACAATGTTACACTTGAAACAGCCTGGAGCGAGCATTTTATTCCCAAGGCGGTTTATCATTTATAAAATCGTTAATATGGTAATAACCTTTAATACACAAACGTCTTTTCACAACTTTTTTAAATTGTGAAACAGAAAATTCTCTGACGTTTTCTGGGATCCTATTGTAAAGGCGTAGACCCTGTCCCATAAAAGAATTACGGACTCGATGCAACAGGCGCACTAAGTGTAAACCTATTTCTAGTATTAATATTATGTACATCACTGATTTTAGTAAACTTATAATATTTTTCTTGACATACATACAGTGTCAAAAATGTATTGAGATGCAACGGTCAATATATTAATATTTTTTAACATTTTCCTTAAAGAATCCTTAGTTACTAATACTGTCTCATGGCTCCTTTCAACTAAATAAGGTAAATCATTTTTATCACAGAAAAGGACCAAGAATAGACCCCTGTGGGACCCCCATACTGATTAGTGACCCAGGAGATTTCTTGCCATTCACATCAACCTTTTGAACTCTGTTAGTTAATTAAGAGGTCAGAAGATCGAGTGCACATCCTCTTATGCCATAATGATGTAGCTTCATGACCAATGTTGAGTGCTGAACGCAATCAAACGCCTTGGATAAGTCACAGAACATGCCAAGAGCATCCTACGATCCTTCCCACGTCTCATAAGTACTCTTTAAGAGACCTACGCCGGCGTCGGTAGTGGAGCGACCCTTAGTAAAACCATAATGTTTATCATGCATTAGCTTATTTGAATTAAAATGCATTAATATTTGATTTAAGATCATCTTTTCAAAGATTTTACTGAATGATGGTAGCACAGACACTGGTCGAAAAAAATAAAGGGTGATTTTCGAAACTAGTTTAAGTTATTCCGGATTCAATTAAATGAGTTAGAAACGTTGTGAGTTTTATATAGATCAAAAATTGCCAAAAGTCATGTCAAACAAATAATATTTTAGAAGATGTGACATTTACAAAATATAAGAACATAGTGATTGTGACGTCGAGCATTCGTATGCCATACGAATTGGGTCTCGGCTCAGCAACCAGGTCGCTTTCTAGGCCGGCGTTCTAAAAATTTTGTTAGAGAAATTAAAAATAATAATACGTGGTGCTTTGAACGGTTATGAGGGAATGTTAGACAAGGATGGTGCCAAGAGAATAAATAATGATGGAAAGTTTATGTTGGGTATTTGTAAGGACTGGAATTTATTTGACAACAAATAAATTTATATGTACACATGGTAGCGAAGGGAAACAACAGTATGATGGATCTACTCCTAGTGGATCAGGGTATTTGAAGCCAAGTTATATATACCAAGTTATATATGACGTGAGTGTTTGTTGGGTGCTGAACTGGGAACAAACCATTCTATATTTGACATGATCATCGACAGATCGTTATATAGTCGACGCCAACCTGAGAACAGACTTCTTATTCTAGCTATAAACCTAAGATAAGGGAACTGTTTGCAGATTGGCGCCGAACAATCGTATAAGAAACCCTAAGCTTCAAGATCATCAGATGGCAGAGAGGAGTTTCAAGAAAGAGTTTCCAAGAAGTTAGTCAGCTGTGAATAGGATTAAGAACATTATAAATTGTATGGTGTTTATAAGGAAGGTGGTAAAGGGAAAAGAAGCTTTAGCAAAAAGCGTGATCAATGGCGGGGTGACGGAGTGAAAAATACTATAGAAAGAAAAAAGAAATCATGGCGGGATTTTAAAGCCTCAGGTAAGGATAAAAGTATTATCCGCAAAAACACCAAACGAAATTACTGATAAAGATGAAGCAAAAACACCAAACGAAATTACTGATAACGAACAACTTTTGGGAAATAACACCTATATGTTTTACAGCCGGCTGGCGGATATACAAGGAGATATATGAATACGATTCTGTGGCTATGGCTATCAGTTTGGTTACTATAGTTTATGCTAAAATTAGATAGGCTGTTGTCGAAGGCCTACGCAGAGCTTTAGACCTGAAAGACGGTGTATGGTTTATCAAATCTTATCCCTCCGCGAAATTACAGTAAAGTTTTCAGTGCCTTAATGGATTTGGGAAAAGAGTTTGAGAATGTTGTAAGAGAGGGATTATGGAAGATATTACTCCAGTTCAATGTGAGCAAATCTTTCTACAGAGAGGTATGGTGTAGTTTGGCATCTAGCCGTTTTATAACAAGGTTGCGCCAAAGAGACAACTTTGGACCGAAGCAATGTTTATCGGTGGTACAATAGTGGTATATATATACATGAATATTCATACATAAATATTCATACATAAATATTCTCAGAAGTCCAAGAAGATGTGAACGACGAAGATCGTGCATTTGAACAAGAAACGAAAAAAATGATGAAGTGGAAGAAAAGACATCATGATTCTTGGTACAGGGTAGAACGGTCAATAAGGAATGTAAGTTGCAAGTACTGCGCAATTTTCACCAGAAATGCCTGGATTTGTGTAAAAACAAAAATTGGCTTTTGAACATTTTTGTGGATTTTGCGTGATTTTTTGGCCAAAAACAACACACTCATATTGCCACAGCCACCGTATTCTTCAGATCTGGCCCACTATGACTTTTACTTGTTTTCGAAACTGAAGAGGCCCAAGACAGAATGACGCTACGCTATGATTGACGATATAAAGACGGCATCAAAGGAGGAGCTGAACGACATAAAAAATGTGTTATCAAGAGCAATACGAATATGACCAGGAAACAAGAAGGTATAACTTTGAGAAAAATTATTATTGTGGGCAATTTTTCGTAAACTACGTATTTGCAAATGTTTGCCTTTTTTTATCGTTTCTGAAGTCATTAATATAAAAAAACTGCTAAGCCGATTTCAACGCAACTGTCTAAGTATTCAGTGTTTCTTTCCGTAAATCGATACCTAAAAGAGAAATGATATTTACTCTTCTAAGCAGACGAAATCTCAGCATATAGCTAATACGGAAATGACAAATTAAGCGGCTGGAATATCCGGCATTTGTAGGAGTTTCCGGTTAATGTGCCAAAAGATTTACTATTTAATCGTTCTTAATAAATAAATTATGCACATTACTAATACTAAGTACTTAATAAATAGATATAAATATTAAAATATAAAGTATCAAAAACCTTTTTTTGCTACTTAATAAAAGGGATGATCAGAACTTATTTCTCTTGAAAGTTACAATATTTTTGTATTGTGACTTGAGGGCGATTAACAATTTTGGTATCAATTTAATTGAGATTAAATTCAATTTAGTCTATTCTATATATATTTTCATTTTAGCAAGTCAAATAGATTTTTTCTAATAAATATTAGTATAGAAATATTACACTTGTTTTACCTTATCATGTGACGGCCTTTAACTTAATGAGATAGCTAATTAGCCGAGAACGCTTTTAGTATACGTGGGTTTATTATGTCCAATTTATGGAAACTAATGATGGCATAAAAGATAAGTAATATTTTTAGTACACAAATAAATGAATTATAAATCTTCCAATATTTATATAATTAAAAAAATCCTATTGTCGTCAGTACAACACGACAGTGAAAGACGTTGTTAAGTCACCCTGTTCCCATTAAGGTACCTTACATTTTGAGATACAGTGTATTGGGAAGCGGAACTCGCCGCGCTTTGCCTTACCAAAATATTAAATATTTCATTTTCTGAAGTGAGGATCGAACTCACAACCTATAGCGTTTACAATCACACGCTTGAGCGTCTGAGAGTATACATGACCATGTAGGTAATTTATAAAGAAGTGTCGGTCAATTTTTTTTGCAATATACAATTTTTAAATTTTGCAATATTTCCGCTGTTTTAACCTAAATATTTACTCCTTAGAATGGTAATTAATAGAAAATATCCTTACAGTATCGTAGCTCTTTTAAAAGTATTAAAACTATACGTTTCTACTAAGTAGTATTTATTTAAGGAATATTTGTCACTGCAAGGAATTTCATAAATAACTATATTCAAAAAATTAACACTACGTGTTTGTATAATTAGACGACAGAGACATCAAAATAATTTAAATGGATAATTTTTCATTTTTTCGTTATTTTAGTTTTGATTATATCCACATTGTTCTGAATCGAAATCTGAATGTATAAACATATTAGTTTAAAAATATAATGAGATATTTAAAAATGAGCCAGCCAGTAGTGGCGCAGAAAAATAAGCATGTGACTATATATAAACGTTACTTATTTGTGTGTTTAATTCCCACTAGAGGAAACGAAATATTTGATATTTTCATTTCAGAATGTCTCTTCTCTTCTTAGCTTCACGCTGTATCCCGCACGAGACAGGGTAGGCAGAGAATTAAATTCAAGACATTATTAGTGGAACGGAGTGTCTTAACACTAGGTTCCCAAGCCCCCGCCTCCCCCATGCGTCGCATGATACAGCGTGAAGCTGAGAATGTCTATCGCATTCTAAAATAAAAATATAAACATATATATTATGGTTTTAACACAGGCACCCTTTGCTTACCCAGCTATGTGCGAAATAGAGAGTCACAAAAAAAAGATATTCAAAAATTGTTCACGTTAGTGGTTATCAATAGTGTTCGAACGTAACGGACACCTGTCTGCAAGCAAGTGCTTTAGCCAACAATTTATGTATACAGCTGCATAGTTTCATTTACAATAAAAAAGCATTGTATCATATTACAGACGATAGGTAAACTATTTACTTCTTATTTTAAGAATTCTCTTTTATAAGGCACTTTTTAGTAAAAAATGAGGATAGTTATAACATGTATGTTTAAAACCACACAGTAAGCTTATTTGTTATGAGTTTTGATATCATTTACAAATTTTATGTGGTACTCAAAAATTGTTGCCCTACAAATATCTCTCTTATCTGTTTGGACTAGCTGCTGTTTCTTTTTGTATTTTAATAAAATTAATAAATCAATTACTATATAAAGTATATACTTTACTGTATTTCTTATAAATATCAGAATAAGTTCCAATATAACTTATATTATTTGATATATTTTGCATTTTTGGCATACAATTATATGTTTGTTTTTTTTGAGCTTCACATTATATCCCGACAGACAGGCATTTTAAGGTGTTGAGTAGCGGTACTCATAACTGCGCTTTGTCTTCTTACCAGAGCGAAGAAAATGAAAATATTGAATACATTCATTCCTTTGTTTGTAATCGAATCTACAATCTATCATGTTTACAGTCGCACGCTTGTGACCCTGTGCAAGTAGAGGTCTCGCCTCATAAGCTTGTTATATTGCTCTTTATTACGAAAAATCTTATCCTATATTCGTTTTGTGACACTTATACAAAAAAAGAAGTAAGCAGAAACATTGCGAAGATACGTATCATAAGAATAAAAAAAATATTTATTTATATTAATTTATAGAACAATATATTGTACTGAAATACAATTGTAGCGCTAGTACAAAAATATATAACTACTTTTATTCAGTTTGTCTGATTATAGATCAAAATATTTGAAATGCAAATAACTACCTGAATGGAATTCGAATGTGCAATCGTCTTGTTTAGTCAGGTGTTTCTAACAAAGATGGCTGTGGGAAGTCAATTAATTTTCCTTGTACCTAAGTACTTTCATAATTAACTACCTTAAGGTAGAAATAATAATTAATGGATGCTTTATTATTCATGAACATACCCTAAATTACTTTTGGTTTCGGTCAAACAATAGTATGTTTTAGGAAAAACAATTGTGAAAGTAATTGTTCTTGTAATTATTCTCTTTAAAGGATTAAAGTTTTTATTGATGTACTAGCGACCAGCATGCTGTTTCGCTCGCTTTAATTATAATTATTATTCTAAATAAAACATCGGCAATCTGCCCGTGACCACGGCCTACTGTAAAGTGTTCGAAACGTCGGGTTTCTAAAAATGCTTACCAATCAATATACGCGATTAATCCGTTTAAAAGTGTTTTATTTAAAATGTTTAACAATCGCGAAAATCGAAGACTTTATTATATATAATTATTAATTTTTAATCTTCATTACTTTTCTCTTTGTAAATAACTTTCAGTCGAAACACAATCATTTCAAATTTTAAATTTTTATACGTTAACAGGAAACGCTCATCATCCTCATTACTAACGCATATTTACTATATGTCTTACAGATTAGCTGATGCCTTTTAAATCTATAATAAATATCACCAGATGCTCCAGATCTTATTTTTTTATTTATATGTTAACAAAAATTGCTCATCATCCTGAACAACTTTTGATAACTGATTAATTTTTGCTAAGTCAAATTTTTAATATGTCTTACAGATTATAAAATATCACCAGATGTTCCAGAAGTAAAAATTTTTATATACCACCAAAAATTGCTCATGATAATGAACAACTTTTGATTAGACGTCTATTTGGTATTTCATATTGTTTAGCTGGTCTCTTAAGGTTCTACGTCTGATGTCCCAATTGCAAGAACAAATTATGCCCAATTTGTTGCTCAGCCTTATTAGTTATACAACAAAATTTCATTGAAATTCGTCTATTGTTTCCGGAGATTAGTGTGCAAACAGACAAACATACATATTTTTTATCTCGATTTAGCATGTTAGCATTTTGCTGTGTGCGGGATATGAAATAACTGAACAATTATCTACTAAATATAAATATTATTTTTAAATACGAAAACACATATTGTGATGAATCTGATATTTACTAAATCAACGTTTTAGTTATGACCACTGATGTGAGATTTATGTAGGTATGTTACATAAATAAATTAACCATTACTTTAGAAAATATTTAAATTTAGTGACAAAAACAAGTTTTTGTGTAACGTTACCCGAGGGGTCACATCATTTTGTAACTTCTCCGCTTATTTCTGATTATGATGATCTCCTGTAAGGGTTATTGTAGTGGTTCCTTTGTCTTCAGTTACACATACTCGTACCTTGACAGGAAAAAAATGTGCATAATTTGAATATATATACCTTCGTGGCACAGCGGCAGAAGAGTGTGACTATAACCATCAGGTTCTGGGTTCGATGCCCATTTCAAGAAAATGAAAGGTTTAATATTTTTAATATAAATATTTAAAGTGTTAATTTTTTGCTCTGGTACAAGGCAAAACGCGGCGTTCCGCCACTCAACACGCCATGCCTTAAATTCGGCGGAAAGTGAGGAACGGAGTGTCTTAACACTAGTGTCCCAAGTTCCCTCTGTCTACCCTGCCATGTGCGGGATACAGTGTGAATCTGAGTATTTTTTTGACGATATTGAATATTAGTAATATAACCAGAAGGGAAATAAACTAATAGCACACGACCTTATGCTTTATATAATTAGACGACTGTATTTTATTGAATTTTATTGCGAATAAATTCATAGTAAAAACGAAAACGACGCATTACTTAACATGTTACTCGGATCTCATTTTGCATTTGTGTTTTTGATGGGATTAATTTTGAACACTTAATGAATGTTAATTGTAAATACTTTGTAATTCATAAATAATTAATAATGAGTGTAAAGAGTACGTAATTAAAATGTTATGCTTAACATAAATAATTTAACTTTTATTCAAAAGCTATGCGGTAGAGGTATAAAAGTGAAAAAGGGATAATACGCTGCTTGTTTCGAAAGTAAATATTTGACACTTTAACATAATATATCTTTTTATTAAAATTATATTTTTTTTAGGCATGTCGTGGCGCAGTGGCACAAGTGTGTGACCAATAGGATGTGGATTCGATCCCCACTCGAAGAAATGAAATATGTAATATTTTCAATTTTAAATATTTAACTTTCTCACTTCTTCGCTCTGGTACAAGGCGAAACGTGGCGGTTCCGCCACTCAATGTGTAATGTCTAAAATTAGGCGGAAAGTGGGGAATGGAAGTGAAACGGAGTTTCTTAACACTAAGAACCCTCCAAGTTCCCTCTGCCTATTCTGTCATCTGCGGAATACAGTTTCAATCTGAGTATTTTTTTGATAATATTGAATATTAGTAATATAAACAGAAGGGAAATAAACTAATATTTATAAATTAACCGCCGCTCGCCCGCTCGAATATTCGATTGTCTGAATAATAAAACGTAAAAGTCTAGTTTTTGCTCGTGTCGTCTCCCCTATATCCCCTGCCTAAATTTCCAGGGTTCTACGCCGCATAGAGTATGCCATGTGCTGTCGGTCGATCACTTTAAGAAATTTATATATTCATATAGATTTGATGGTTTTTGTCAATGATTCACAAGAAGTTGTAAGCAAATTGAGAAACAAGAATATAATTCTAGAGGCCTGTCGTGGCGCAGCGCCACAAGCGCATGACTATAAACGACAGATTGTGTTTTCCATCCCCACTCGAGGAAATGGAATATTTCATATTTTCAAATTAAATATTCAATGTTTTCATTTCTTCGCTCTTGAAACAATTAAAAAAAAGAATGAAGTTCCGCCACTCAACACGAAATTCCTCGAATTGGGTGGAAAGTGCGGAACGGAAGTGGAACGGAGTGTTGTTCACTAGGGTTCCAAAGTTCTCTCTGCTGTGTACGGGATACAGTGAAGCTGAATGCAATTTTAAACGATAATGTTTGAAATTATACTCATGTTTATTTGATATAACATATTTTTATAATATAAGTCAGCGTCAGCGTCAGTCATATTCTTGGAACAAATTGCGTTGATTTATAGCGCACCACCCATGTTGAGGTTTAAAAATAGAAGATTTACATGTATCTGTATAATTAACCATGCTCGTTCAAATATTTAATATGCGTTAGAAAAATTATAAAATAATAGTCATTTCTTATATGTATTTGTAGTAAAATGCTTCATACATACTATTTTGTAAATTGAAATAAACGTTAGTTTCAAATAGGAAATAGTAGACTTAGGACTATCAGCGGCGTATCTAAATAGAGTGGATGTATTTTAAGTCTTTGCAGCTGATGGAGCGGATAACAAAATCGAACACTTAAACGAAACAGCTCTTTTTATTTCTGTTTTCTACAGACTGTTACGAATTTCTGTAATATAAAACCTTGCCTTAGTTTTTATTCAGTATGAACAACAAAGCTAGATTCGCCGTTTATTATTTTAACTACATACTGAAGAAAAGAATGAACGAAGGCTTTTAAGGCAATAATGAGAGTAATTTGAAAGTATAAAATGGAACCGACTTCAAATACACATCAATAACCTTAATAAAATATGTTCCTCCCAGAAATCCTAGGCACCAGTGTCCGACCGAAACAATGTATGTATGTGTTAATACATGTATGTATGTAATATTTTTAATGATTTATCCTCACATTTCTAGAGCCACTGAAGGGACTTTCACATAATTAAAGTGTCGTATATTCTGAAATATTAGACGAAAACAAATATTATACATGGCGATTAATAAATATAAATTCAGAAAAATATTAGCCATATTTATTATTATTGGAGGCAGATTATTGCCAATTGTCGCGGAAAAATAACGATTGGTAATTTTATGCAATGAAACAACGGCCACATTATTCATGTGCGGTATTATACCCAATTACACGGTTATTCAATAATGAAATAAATAAATTTGAATTTTGTATATTACAGTTATTATAGCAGTATTTTAGATGGAGAATATTGCTTTTCATATGTTATAGAATTTCAGTGTTTTTACGCCTATTTGGGTACCGATCATTAAGTTTTTACATATTTCGACCTGAAACTATCTTAGTCAAGAACCACTCCTTCCCCTTATAACCTTCTAATCATATTATATGATGTCCTTTCCCATTAAATTTCCTTCAATGTTCAATATTTGTTACTTTGTCTATACACATTCTTTATATTTATTTTTTAGGTAAATATATATATATATATATATATATATATATATATATATATATATATATATATATATATATATATATATATATATATATATATATATAATATATATATATATATATATATATATATATGTATATATATATATATATATATATATATATATATATATATATATATATATATATATATATATATATATATATATATATATATATATATATATATATATATATATATATATATATATATATATATATATATATATATACAAGGGCGTATTTTAAGATTGCGCGCCCCAGGCTTCTGTAACTTTCCGCCTCATCAAGGAAAGAAAGAAGTCCATAGGATCACAGAACATATTCTGGATCAAAGGAGCTCCCATTCCAACCACAAAATGCCGTCTGCGGCAATCTTTCTAGATATTGCAAAGGCGTTCGATAAAGTCTGACATAATGGCTTGATTTTCAAGCTCATATGTTTAGGGGTACCAGATAGACTTGTGCACATTATACGTGCTTACTTATCGAAACGCACTTTCAGATTCCGTGTCGAAGGTACCCTGTCCAGTAGACGTCCTATAAGAGCCGGTGTTCCTCAGGGCTCTGAACTCTCACCACTTCTGTACAGTTTGTAGACACATGACATCCCAAAAGCTCCACTGACTAACCTAGCCCTTTATGCGGACGACAATGCCATCTATACGTCTGCCCGCAATTCAAGTCTGTTAGCCGATTGCCTACAGGTGGCCACCAATATGCTGGGCACCTGGCTAAATGGTGTATCGATGTTACCCCAGAAAAGAGTACGTCAGTATTCTTCCCCATTCGCCCAAACGAATGGCATGCCACATGTTCTTTTGCAAGGCAAAATCATACCTCAAACACAAAGTGCCAAATATCTAGTAGTAATCTTGGATAATAAACTTAATTTCTAAGTGCACATGAGATACGTACGCCGGAAAGCGACATAAGAAAAAGAACTTCTTGGCATTAATCCCGTCTAGCTGTGCCAGGGTCTGCCTTCCTACTAAGCCTACTCCACTTAGCATGATCTTTTAGGTCCTCAGTGGTTAGACCATTGGCTCTTATATCCTGCATCAAGACATCCAACCAGCGCTTCCTTAGGCGTCCGGGAGGTCTCACTCCAGGGAGAGACATATCAAGGCACTTGCGTCCGACATAGTTCTTAGGCCGGCGCGCAACGTGGCCATACTATCTCAAGCGACGCTCTTGGAGCTTTTCCGCTATGCCACGGACTCCAAGACTACCTGAAATGAATGTGTTACGTCAGTCAGACCGCTTTACGCTGCACATCCACCTCAGCATCTTCATTTCCGTGACATGAAGCTCCTGAGTGTGCCGCTGTCGTATAAAAAACCGGTAGAACGACGCTCTTGTATATCAGTCCCTTAAGTTTGGTCGGTATTCTGCGATCGCAGACCATACCAGTGACGTCTCGCTATTTAGCCCAGGCAGCGCTTATCCGACCATGAACATCGTGATCGATGCCTCAAGACTCGTGCATAACGGACCCGAGGTACCTGAACTTTTCCGACTTAGCGGCTGGTTTTGGATTGGCTTTGGTTATATGCACAGTTCTTGAGTCCGGTCTCCCGCAAGCCATGTACTCGGTCTTCGACACATTTAGTTTAAGACCGCCGTTCTCAAGCGTACCATTCCAGAGGTTCGCTTTACGCTCTAGCATCAGCCGATCCTCGTCAGTGAGTGCTATGTCATCGGCATACATCATCAGCCACGGAGGCTGGTCTTTTATGTGAGCCGAGATAGAATCTAGCACTACATTGAATAAAAATGGACTAAGAGACCAGCCCGTACGTGTACGTACTCTCTTGCCTATACCCGTTAGTCTGTGCCAAATTTAAAATGTCCTTTAGAAATAAAGCCCGCCTGTACACCACCTGTATCATGCCAATGTTCACATATGCCAGTGTAGTGTTCGCAAACACTAGCCTCCGGCGTTTTCAAATTATGCAAAACAAAATCTTGCGCATTGCCACGGGAGCTCCTTGGTTCATGCGCAACATACATCTACATCGAGACATCAATCTCGACTCCATTCAAGAGCACTGCAGGAAACTATCCAGTAGCTACTTTGAAAAGGCCTCGGCCCATCCGAACACCCTGGAGGAAAACGCTCCCCGTAGCTAAGGGAATATTCCGTAAGGTCTATCGTAGACCACGCATTGTGCTATTCGATAAAGCTGACCCCATTACAGTCGCGAATAAAGTGAAACAAATAGGTAGGACTACACATAAACGCAAACGCACACGATACACATACCGTCCCCGCCGGTGGAGACGAGGTCCCAGTTATACAGCAGCCCAAGCGTGCCTAGGCGCGGAAGGGTGCCACAGCCTTAACCAGTAGACCTAGCTCGGGCCGAGCGAAGTAAAGCTCGGCTTGCGAACTTCGTTTGTAGTGCCCCCACTACAAACGAAGTTCGCAGTTTGGGGTTCGAGTCTCGCAAGAGGCGCCCTTACAACTTCGTAGTATCTCTTTAAGTCGCTCTATTTGGTGACAAGTTCAAGATCATAGCTCTTCCAGCTCGGCCTCCAACTAAACCGGTGGCGCTGTAGAGGTCGCAGGGCCAACAGCATAATACCCCATCGAAAGAAAAAAAAATAAAAAGGATGAAAGAACACAAAACAAAATATAGATTTTATATTTTACATTATTTTTCTGTGGACAAAATTTTAAATGTTAAAAGAAAACCGAGGCGAAAAATAAATTGACGGTTCATCCGATTCAGGACAAGGGACGGCTTGCATATTTCAATTGAATTTCGAATTCTTCAGATGTGAAATCTACATGTAGAAAGGTGGTTCAGGGGCGTTCTAAGCTTGTCTTAAAATATTTTCTTGTATTTTTTCAAACGTCCAAACCGAAGCCCGGGCTGCGCCTGGGCCGCCCCTCGTGGCCTGCCGCCCCGGGCTATAGCCCTATATATATATATATATATATATATATATATATATATATATATATATATATATATATATATATATATATATATATATATATATATATATATATATATATATATAATATATATATATATATATATATATATATTATAATATATATATATATATATATATATATATATATATATATATATATATATATATATATATATATATATATATATATATATATATATATCATATTTGCTTTGGTTATATTTTGAGGAATAGAAAAAATAACACGAAATGTTTGATAAAGTCTGAATTCTTTACGTAGGTACTACTTTTTTATTTGTTAGGATCAAACGTTTCGTAACAATATTTATAATATTCAATAACGTATAGGGTAACTTACCAATAACTGGCCACTTAACGACTTTCCTCAATTTAAAGATGTGGTTCTAATTTCACATTCAGGTATCTAAGTTTTTTTTATAGATTCATGTAAAGGATATCTTAAACTAAAGGTTGTATTAGGCGTCAATTAAAATAAAACAATTGTTGATATAAAAAAAATTAGTTAAAACAAAAATGGCATTTTTTAGTAGTAACTGGCCGCAAAATTTATAAACTGGCATTCATGGATTCAGTAATCGGCAACATAAAATAAAATCAACTAAATATATCTTTACAACATCGTAGTTCAATTAAATACTTTTAAATCTAGATAGAAGATCAATAAGAAAGTAAATTTTGTGTATGTATATATACATCTAATGAGATCTGTATTAATAGCACATATTTTTATCTATAGTTCGTCTTTGGTTAATTGTTCGTGAAGATAAGCATATGTGAAATCAGTTTCAGAATCTATGACACAAAAATGAACTACTGTCCTCATCCTCTGGAATGTGCAATCGATGACTGGAGGGAGGGTATACAATTAAAATGGAATCGTTTTTTACTCAAACAATGATCACAACATATTATTTGTTTGTTCGATCCTTTTGCATTTGATTTATTTGTTTCTTGAACCATATTCTATCGAGCTACTATTTTCATTGTTATCACCCACATCTTTAAAGTTTTGCCAAATCCTGTTAATAGCTTTAAAGTTTTCATCTGTAAACTATGAACTGTTGCTGAACGACACTTTGCAATCAAATCAACTCCCACAAGATTGCAAAAGTCTGAGTACGTTAGAACGCGGGAACAACCTTCGTTAAGTGCAGATAAACTGACATTTTCTTCAGGTTGTTGTTTGTTTGCTAGGCACTTCCTGAAATTTACATTGCTTGGATCAAACGGGTACAACCCAGATATACGACATCCATTTATCAATGTTTCAGGTTTAGGACATGCAACAACAACCGTTTCAAATAATGGAGGACTCTCTTTTGTTAAAGTTGTGTGGTAATTATTTCTAGCATACCATTCTCTCAGTGCCTTTTTCCAGTCAACCTTAATTGGTCGAATCTGTCGGCTGTAAAGTATGCGTTAGGATATAGTGCCACCAAATGGATTTTACGAGTTAAATATATAACTCAGCTATTTCTATAGTCAAATGAGTTTTATGTCCATCAACAAACAATATAACTGGTAATTGAATATTGTTATCTAAAAGGTGGTTATAGAAACAGTAAGCAATATAGTCATAAAACACTGAAGCAGCCATCCAGCCCAAATTGCTCCGTCCTATACCCTAACTTGATGGCACACTTAGGGTGACTCTGTCTGGTATTCTTTTAAAAGAATATATAATCAACGAAGCACAAACAGTACCAGCAGCAGAGAAAGTAAACAGCACTGTCATATACTTTTTTGTGCATCGTTTCTTTTTATGATACACATTTTTACATCCTTTTTCAGCTAAAAAAGTGTCTGATTTTAGACAAATATGGAAACCGGTTTCGTCAGCATTAAACACACGTGTGGGGTCTTTAATCGCTTCAGAGAGCTGATCTTCTTCATCAAAATATTTTTTTCCGGTACACACGAGCTTGCATTTGTCACCCTTTCCGATGTTCTAATAGAGATGCTTGGGTGACGTTTCAAAAAAGCTTTAAACCAAACGTCTCCTGGTTTTCCATCTCTAATCGATTTACTCTTGAGTTCTTCTTCAAAAAATCCTGAACACATAAAGTGGAAATCCACGTCTTGCTAGGTGTATTTTAAAAACACAGATTTCTTTTTCCTCAGCTTCAGTTAATACAGTATCTGGGCGTGACTTAAACTTTGTATTAGGATTACGAATTTTAAACTGAATGCTACTTCTTGGAACACCAAACTTCTTTGCTGCGTGTCGAACAGTACCCTAATCCTCTTTTACAAATTTCAACGCGTTTTCCATAACTTCTTTCACTATATTGTCGCTTTTTCGGCATTTTGTACTAATTTCCACTGTATCCTATTAACAAATATATATATATATATATATATATATATATATATATATATATATATATATATATATATATATATATATATATATATATATATATATATATATATATATATATATAGCCACCCCTTCAAACACAGCATCTAACAGATTTCTATAAAATACATTATTTAATTAACGTCACTTACCTCATGAACAACTCTAAAAACATATAAAATTTACAGAAAAAAATTGCAACCAGAAAAAATTTCAATATTGCAAAACCTTCCCGCTTAACATATACTTAAGAAACAACCTGCGCGCCAACGGTCAAAAAATCATCGACTATTTCGGCGCTACTGTCAATAACTGTGTAAAAATGTACTAGAATGCAAGCTAACTAATTAAACAATAATTTTAAAAGAAAACAGATGGCGTGCTGTTCATAATATTCGGGTGCATCTGTACCTTGCCGGGTGCACCCTTAAAACCGGGCGGCCGCAAACTGATTCCAACACCTGCTTTGGAGGGTGACTGTGTTCAAAGGGGCGGGGCCGCTCGAACAGTAGTAAGGTAGAGGGAAGCTTTTGTTAGTGCCTCGACGGTTACCTGTTCGCGAGCTCAGAGGAATCTGAGCGACACGGGCCCTGGCTGTTCCAATACCCGGGGATAGTCAGGTCGCAGCTGGAACTACGGGTCCGGTTGTTTGTCTAGGGTGCCGCGGGGACCGGAAATTCCCAAAGCCCTTATCCGGTCATTTGGTGTTGGACTCGCGGTGGTTGTGATTGGCTGCAGAGGTTGGGCATGTTCGTCTGCCCGGTATAATTGTCACCAGGGCGTCCGACCTCGCGTGCAGCAAGCTAGTGTTTTCACCGGCCCAAGGCGAATGGCTGCCTGGTGGTCCTAGCGCGGTTCGGAGCGACCGTTAGTGGCGACCTAAGTACTGATAGGCTGCTACAGCTCGGGTACATGCCTGCTTAGCATGAGAGACGGGAGCTAGACCCGTATCCAAAGTAGCCGCTTGTAGTTCTAGGCTAGACCGCGTGATGCGTGTCGGGAAGTGAGTGTGCCTTACAACTCCGGTACCAACTGGAAATTGGGAGTCAGCTTCTCTGGCGGCCTTAGCGAGGTCAGTCGCGTGCATGTTGGACTGCGTGCGGGAAGTGAGCGTGCCTACAGCTCCGGCGCCTATCTGGAAACAGAGGTAGCGTGATTGAAGACCGTCTTCCTTCGGGTGGGCGGTCGGAGGTTGCGTGGGGCTACTTACCCTTTAAGTACTACCACGAAAGTGGTAGGAGCCAGACCTGTTTGGTCCCTGCCACTGGGGTAAACCCAGTGGCAGGTATCAATAACCGCACCACCTGTCAATAACCGCAAGGTTGGTACGGGGGGCCAGTATAAAATAAAGTTAGTCTCGAAAGAGAAACAGGGCTTTGTTCATAATATTCTTATTTCGAACATCTAAAACCAGCAGTGGCCAATTAGTGACAGTGGCTAGTTATACCTTAGTTTACCCTATTATCAAGCAAAAATTTCGTGTAATCATCAAAAATGAATGACATTTTTAAATTTTATCTATTGTTGTTATATGCAGACAGGTATGTTTTACACAGTCAGGGACGGATCATGAAAGAGATTTACCACAAATGTAACTACGCTTCTGTTTAATTAGCACAATCGAGGTTTCAATTCAGTTTCATTCTATTGTTTAGCTTCTCTTTTTGCTACCTAAATTAAAAGTACAATAGGTACAACGGGACACGTTACGTAAGTTACGTTATTTTTCAATTATTTTAGTGTTCGTTATAATTATAAAATACATTTATTTAACTTGATGACTACATATAATTATAATAAATATACTGCGGAGAACGAAATGTCTCTTGTGGTAAATAAAATACACGAAAAAGGGCAAAAAAGTCAGTAGGATATTAAGAGAAAGTGGTTTAATTGTAATTGAACTTCGGTGACTCTTTTGACCGCTACTGATGTCGTAAGAAAACCATTAACAGAAATCGGGACGTAAAGAAAGAATGAACGATCTCAATGCTT